>CM038214.1:63371508-63971508 GCA_021442155.1 Cymbidium sinense | reverse complement strand
TTATTTTATTATTTAGTTTAGTTTAGGTTTTTCTTTATTTTATTTTAGTTTATTTTTATTTATTATTTTATTTTCTTTTTAGGTTTATGTTTAGGATTTAGTTTAGGTTTTTATTTTATTTTATTTCAGTTTAGGTTTTTTTATTTATCTTATTATTAGGCTTTATTTAGTTTAGGTTTAAGTTTATAGATTTCTAGTGTTTGGGGTTTACGGTTTAGGGTTTTAAGGTTTAAGATTTTAGGATTTAGGGTTTAGGGTTAGGGTTTAGGATTTAGGATTTAGGGTTTAGGCTTTAGGCTTCAGGCTTTAGGGTTAGGTTAGGATTTAGGGATAATTTAGGGTTCAGGCTTTAGGGTTTGAAGTTTTTAGGGTTTAGGGTTTAGGGTTAGTTTAGGGTTTTAGGTTTAAGGTTTAGGATTTAGGGTTTAGGGTTCAGGGCTTATGGTTTTAGGGTCTAGGGTTTGGGGTTAGGGATTAGAGTTTATGGTTTTAGGGTTTAGGGTTTAAGGTTTCGGGTTTAGGGTTTAGGGTTAGGGTTCTTTTATTTATTTTTTATTTTTTTATTTAGGGTATATGGTTTATGGTTTTTTAGGGTTCAGGGTTTAGGGTTTAGGGTTAGTTTAAAGGTTTAGGGTTTGGGTTTAGTTTAAGATTTAGTGTTTAGGGTTTAGGGTTAATTTTTATTTTTAAAGTATATTTATGTTTATTTAGTTTATTTTTATATATTTTAGTCTATTTTATTTTTAATTTTTTTATTTTGGTTTATTTTTTTTTATTTAGTTTAGTTTATTTATTTTAGGTTTATTTATTTTAGTTTAGGTTTTTTATTTTAGTTTATTATTTAGGTTTAGGTTTAGGTTCATTCTTATGTTTTAGTTTAGTTTTATATTTATTTTATTTCTTAGGTTTAGGTTTTATTTTATATTTTTAGGTTTAGGTTTATGTTTTTATTTTTATTTTTTTTAGGTTTAGGTTTTAAGTTTTATTTTAGGTTTATTTTTAGGTTTTATTTTTTAGTTTAGGTTTAACACTATTTTTAGTTTATTTTATTTTATTTAGTTTAGGGTTTAGGTTTAGTTTATTTTTGGTTTAGTTTTAGATTTTATTTATTTTAGTTTAGGTTTAAGTTTATTTTATTTTGTTTATATTAGGTTTAGGGTTTAGGTTTTATTTTTTATTTATTTTTAGGTTTTATTTTTAGTTCTATTTTTTAAGTTTTGGTTTTTATTTAGGTTAATTTTATTTTTGTTTTTCATTTAGTTTTTATTTTATTTAAGCAAAACTTGTCGAATTAATGATGACATGAATCCTTTAAAACACTGTGTTAATGCTAGGGCGTCCCCTAGAAGTGATGCGCTATATGGCCTGAATATAGTGAAAAATGTGCCAGGGACGTTGCATCGATGCCCGAGTGCAGTGTTAAATAAGCAAGGGTTCCCACATTATGGATGGATGCGGCCAAAGAAGTTAGTCCATGAAATCAGAATAAGGTTAAGAACATAGATTATTGGTACCCTTACATGTAAACTAATGGAATTAATAGATATTCTGGTTCATAGGAAGATAAATATTTTATGTGTTCAAGAAACTAAATGGATTGGGAAGAAAGCCAAGGAGATTGATAGTTTAGGTTTTAAACATTGGTATTTATGTAGAAGTAAAATTACAAATGGCATAGCTGTGATTATAGGTAAAAGTTTGAAGGATAATGTTATAAATATTAATAGTTGTGAGATATATAATTTAAACATTATTATTGATACTAAGATTATCAATGTTATAAGTGTTTATGCTCCTCAAGTAGTTTTGGATGTTAAAAAAAATTTTTTGATTGAATTAGAGGATTAATACAAAGATACCTCTTGAAGAAAAGTATTTATTGGAGGAGATTTAAATGGACATGTTGGTAGTGGTAGAAGATTTTAAAAGTATTCATGGTGGTTATAGATTTGGAGTGCCTAATGAAGAAGGTAGGACTATATATTTCTTTAGCCTATTTTGTAGTTGCAAATACATTATTTAAGAAAAGAGATGAGCATATTATTACTTATAAAAATAGATCAGTAGATTGTAAAGATTGATTATTTAGTTTAAATAAGAATTATTAGTCTTAGATTTTAAGATGAAAGAGGTGGAAAGATAAATCAAATTACTATCCTAGGATTAGATGGGGGCACTTCAAGAGCAATAATAAAAAAATTTTAAAGAGCAAGCTACAAGAGCTTAGAATTTGGGATGTTCATATGGAAGCTAATGTTATGTGGGAAAAAGTAGCAAGTAAAATTAAGCAAGTTGCTCAAAATGTGCTTGGAGAATCAAAAGGAAAAGCTTCTTTTAATAAAAATATTTGGTGGTGGAGTCAAAATGTGCAGGAAAAGATAAAAAATAAGAAGTGTTGTTATAAAAGTTGGTTTATATGTAAAAACTCAAAAAAAAAAGGGAAAAATATAATGTGACATGTAGAGATTCTAAGAAATCAATATTTGATGCAAAAAATTTAGCTTTTAGTGATTTATACAATAGATTAGATACAAAAGAAAGTAAAAGATGTATGTATAAGTTAGCTAACCAAAGAGATAGGAGAAGTAAAGATCTAGCTCAACCGAGTGTATTAAAGAGGAAAATCATAGTGCTTTTCTTAGAAAAGGATAATGAAAATAGGTGGATGAGGTATTTTGATAAACTTTTCAATGAACAATCTAAAAATATGATTGATTTTAGCAACCATAATACCTTAAACCAAAATAGAGAATTTTTTTTATCATCATATTAGTAAATCTGAAGTTAGAGAAGCTTTAAAAAAAATGAAATGTGAAAAAATAGTATGACCGGATGATATTCCAATAGAAGTGTGGAAATGTTTAGGAGATCAAGGAATTTTTTAGCTTACAAATCTTTTTAATGTTATTTTAAAGACTAAAAAGATGTTAGACGAGTGGAGAAAGAGTTTGTTGAATTTTATATTTAAGAATAAAGGTGATGCACAAGAGTGTGCAAATTATAGAGGAATTAAGTTAATGTGTCACACATTAAAATTATGGGTGAGTAATTGAGCATAGGTTATGATGTAAAAGTTTCTCACAATCAATTTGGTTTCATGCTAGGTAGATCTACTATTGATGTTATACATTTGTTAAGAGGTTTGATGGAGAAGTATAGAAAAGTAAGGAGGATCTATATATGATATTTATTGATTTAGAGAAAGCTTATGATAAAGTTTCAAAAGATGTTCTTTGGAGAGTTCTAGAAAATAAAGGAGTTAATATTGGTTATATTCAAGTCTTTAAGGATATGTATACTAGAGCTATTACTTATGTCCAAGCACAAGGAGGATTGATAAAATATTTTCCTATTTTAGTTGGATTACATCAAGGACCAGCTTTAAGCCCTTATCTTTTTTCTTTAGTTATGGATGTTCTTACTAGGCATTTATAAGAAGATTTACCTTGGTGTATGCTTTTTGCTAATGACATTTTTATTGTTGATAAGACTAGAGAGGGAGTCCAAGAGAAACTTGAATTATGGAGGTCAACCTTAGAGTCTAAAGGTTTTCATTTAAGTCGATCTAAAACTGAATATATGGAGTGTAATTTTAGATGTAGAAGTTATAGTGGTAGTGTTGTGACATTAGGTGAACAAGTCATTAAAAAGAGTGAGTGATTCAGATATTTAGGCTTTATTATTCAAAATGATGGTGAAATAGATGGAGATGTTATTAGTAGAATTCAAGTTGGATGGTTGAAGTGGAGGAATGCATCTAGCCTATTGTGTGATAGAAAAGTACTGCTTAAACTTAAGGAAAAATTTTATAAGATCATGGTAAGACCTACAATGAATTGTGGTGCAGAATGTTGGTCAATAAAGGAGAAGTAAGAGACTAACTTAAGTGTTGCAGAGAAGAGTATGCTCAAATGGATGAGTGGCTTTACTCTTAGAGATAAAATGTTAAATGAGTATGTTCGAGAAAAAGTTGGAGTAGATCTAGTGGCAGATAAGATTCGAGAGAGTCACCTTAGATGGTTTAGCCACATAAAGCATTGGTCGTCCAATGACTCTGTTAGGAGAGTAGATACATTAGATTTGCCTTATGTTAAGAAAGGTAGAGGCAGACCTAAAAAGACATGGTTAAGATGTATAAAAATGACCTTAGTATACTTGAATTAAATGAGAATTTGATACATTGGAGGACACAATGGAGAGGAAAGATTCATGTTGCTGACCCTACTTAGTGGGATAAAAGCTTATTGTTATTATTGTTGTTGTTGTAAGTTTCTTATTTGTTAGTTTAATTTAGGTTTTTATTTATTTTATTTTAGTTTAGTTTTTATTTCTTATTTTATTTTCTTTTTAGGTTTAGGTTTAGCTTTAGTTTTAGCTTTATTTTTAGGTTTTTATTTTATTTTATTATTTTTATTTTATTATTTTATTTTATTATGGTTTAACTTTATTTACTTATTTATTTTGAGGTATTATTTAGTTTAGGTTTAGGATTTTAGCTTTTTAGGGTTTAGGATTTAGGGTTTAGGGTTAGTTAAGGGTTTAGGGTTTAAGGTTTAGGGTATGGGGTTTAGGGTTTAAGGTTTATGGTTTAGCATTCAGGGTTTATGGTTTAAGGTTTAGGTTTTTGGGTTGAGGGTTTAGGGTTTAGGGTTTTAGGGTTTAGGGTTTAGGGTTTAGGGTTTAGGATTTAGGGTTTAGGGTTTAGGGTTTAGGGTTTAGGTTTTAGGTCTAGGGTTCCAATTTTAGTTTAGAGTTTAGGGGTTTTGGTTTTTTTTAACAGAGAAAAAATTCAGTTTCAACATTTCTTCTTTTTGATTTCATCAACCAAGTAACACACCAAGTTTTCTAAGACACAAATGACTACATAGATTAAAATGAATATGCATAGAAATCAAAACCCTAGATAACTAGAATCATCTCCTGGAAGACACATTTCCATAAGCACTAAATCAAATCACCATTGTTGGTTCTCAAGTCCCACACAGAACCACCTCATCTCTCAGTAGCGAGGATCCATCCATATCCACGATCTCCTCACCACCACCAGTATAACCTCATCCTCTTCACACTCCGCAACCATGCCTTGACCACCACCTCCTTCAACCACCACCTCCATATCCACCAACACCTCTAGATCCCCCACCACCACTATGATAACCATCGCCTCTGGCTTTACCTCCACTATTAGATATAGACTGAGCTTGGTTGACTGTGATGTTCCTCCTATCAAGGTTCTGCCCATTCATAGTGTTTAGGTTTATTAGGTTTTAGGGTTTAGGTTTAGGTTTAGGGTTTGGGGTTTAGGCTTAGGGTTTAAGGTTTAGGGTTTAGAGTTTAGGGTTTAGGGTTTAGGGTGTTAGGGTTTCTACTTTTAGGGTTTAGTGTTTAACATTGGGGTAGGGTTTTAGGGTTTAAGGTTTTTGGTTAGGGTTTAGGACTTAAGGTTTAGTGTTTAAGCTATAGGGTTGAGGGGTTTGAGGGTTTAGGGTTTAGGCTTTAAGGTTTAGATTTTTTTAGTATTTAGGGTTTAGGGTTTAGGGTTAGTTTGTGGTTTAGGGTTTAGGGTTTTAGAGTTTAGGATTTAGGATTTAGTGTTTAGGGCTTAAAGTTAGGGTTAGGGTTTAGGGTTTAAGGTTGAGTTTAGGATTTTGGGTTTAGGGGTTTAGTTTAAGGGTTTAGGGTTTAAGTTTAGGTTTTAGGATTTAAAGTTAGGGTTTAAGTTGTAGTTTAGGTTAGTTTAGGTTAAGGTTTAGCATTTAGGATTTATGGTTTAGGGTTAAGGGTAGGGTAAAGGGGTTTTTTTTTTTGAAAAAATTAAGTAAACTAGCAGGTTTAGGTTTATTTAGTAGATTCAGTGTATTATTAATTTATTTTAGTTTATTTATTTATTTATTTTATTTAATTTAGTTTATTTATTTTATTTTATTTATTTTAGTTTAGGTTATTTATTTTAATTTTATTTTGCGGTTTAGGTTTAGGTTTATGTTTATATTTTTGTTTAGTTTTTTTTTTTTTTTTTTTAGGTTTAGGTTTAGGTTATTATTTTATCTTTTTAGGTTTAGGTTTTAGGTTTTTATTTTAGGATTATTTTCAGGTTTTATTTTTTAGTTTAGGTTTAGGTTTATTTTTAGTTTATTTTATTTTATTTTATTTTATTTTATTTAGGTTTAGGTTCAATTTATTTTATGTTTAAGTTTAGGTTTTATTTTTTTTAGTTTTATTTATTTTATTTTAGGTTTACATTTATTTTATTTTTATTTTAGATTTAGGTTTTTTTTAGTTTAGGGTTTAGGTTTTATTTTTTATTTATTTTTAAGTTTTATTTTAGGTTTATTTTTTTAGGTTTATATTTTTTTAGTTTATATTTATTTTATTTTAGGTTTATTTTATTTTTATTTTCAATTTAGTTTTTATTTTAATTAGGTTTTTTATTTTTTTAGTTTAGCTTAGGTTTTTTCTATATTATTTTAGTTTAGTTTTTATTTTTTATTTTCTATTTTTTTAGGTTTAGGTTTAGGTTTAGGTTCTAGTTTATATTTTTATTTTAATTTATTTTTTTGATTCTATTTTGTCTTAGGTTTATTTATTTCTTTTATTTTTAGGTTTTATTTAGTTTAGGATTAGGTTTTTAGGTTTTATTTAGTTTAGGATTAGGTTTAAGTTTTCTTTTAATTTATTTAGTTACTTTAGGTTTAGGTTTAGGGTTTAGGATTGAGGGATAGGGTTTAGGGTCTAGGGTTTAGGGTTTAGGGTTTAGGGTTTAATATTTATGCTTTTTGGGTTTAGGGTTTAGGGCTTTCTATGGTTTAGGGTTTAGGGTTTAGGGTTTATGTTTTAGGGTTTAGGGCTTATGATTTAGGGTTTTTGGTTTTTTCTAATTAAGTAAACTCATAGGTTTAGGATTATTTAGTTTATTTTTTATTTTTAATAGTTTATTTTATTTTTTATTTTTATTTAGGTTTATTTTTTTATTTTTATGTAGTTTAGATTATTTATTTTAGTTTAGGTTTTTATTTTAGTTTATTTTTTAGGTTTAAGTTTATTTTTTTTGTTGACTTTTATTTTTATTTTATTTTTTAGGCTTAGGAATTATTTTTAATTTTTAGGTTTAGATTTATGTTTTTATTTTATTTTTTTAAGTTTAGGTTTTAGGTTTTTATCTTTGGTTTATTTTTAAGTTTTATTTTTTAGTTTAGGTTTAGGTTTATTTTTAGTTTATTTTATTTTATTTAGTTTAGGTTTAGGTTTAGTTTATTTTATGTTTATGTTTAGGTTTTATTTATTTTAGTTTATTTTTTTTAGTTTAGGTTTAGGTTTATTTTATATTGTTTATTTATTTTTATTTTAGGTTTAGGTTTTCTTTTAGTTTAGGGTTTAAGTTATTTTTGGATTTTATTTTTATGTTTATTTTTTAAGTTTAGGTTTTTATTTATTTTTTTTTTTTTTATATTTTAGGTTTATTTTGTTTTTATTTTATGTTTATTTTTAGGTTTATTTTATTTTTTTAGGTTAGTTTAGGTTATTATTATTTTTATTTTAGTTTCTTTTTATTTTTTTATTTTTTTATTTTTAGGTTTTAGTTTAGGTTTAAGTTTATGTTTTTTTTACTTTATTTTTTTAATTTATTTAGGTTTAAGTTTATTTATTTATTTTATTTTTAGGTTTTATTTAGTTTAGGTTTAGGTTTTTAAGTTTTTAGGGTTTAAGGTTTAGGGTTTAGGGTTTAGGGTTTATGGTTTAGGGTCCAGGGTTTTAGGGTTTAGGGTTTTAGGGTTTTGGGTTTTTAGGGTTTAGGGTTTAGGGTTTAGGGTTAGCTTATGGTTTAGTGTTAGTTTAGTGTTTAGGGTTTAAGTTTTAGGGTTTAGGGCTTATAGGGTTTAGGGTTTAGGGTTAGCTTATGGTTTAGTGTTAGTTTAAGGTTTAAGTTTTAGGGTTTAAGCTTTAGGGTAGGGTTTTTAGGGTTTAGGTTATAGGGTTTAAGGTTGAGGGTTTTAGGGTTTAGGGCTTAGGGTTTAGTCTTAGGGTTAGGTTTTAGGGTGTAGGGTTTAGGGTTTTTTAAGGTTTAGGGTTTAGGGTTTAAAGTTTTAGGGTTTAAGGGTATAGGGCTTAAGGTTTAGTGTTCAGGGTTTTTTGGGTTTAGGTTTTAGGTTTAGGGTTCATGTTTTAGTTTAGGGTTTAGGGTTTTTTATTATTTTTTATTTTAATAGAGTACAAATTCATATTCAACATTTCTTCTTTTTGATATTATCAACCATGTAAGACACCAAATTTTCTAGGACAGCAGCAATGACATAGAGAAAAATTAGCACGCATAAAGTAGATCCAAAACCTTACATAACTAGAATCATCTCTATAATAAAAACACAATTCCATAAGTAATAGATCAGATCAATCATTCTTTAGTTTCTCCAGTTCCCATCAGAACCACCCTGGCCTCTCGAGTAGTGGGATCCACCATCATATCCTTGATCGCTCCCTTTGCCACCACCACGGCTGTAACCTTCGTCGCTCCTCCCTCCTCCAGAACCACCCTGGCCTCTCGAGTAATGGGATCCACCATCATATCCCCGATGTCTCCCTTCGCCACCACCACGACTGTAACCTCCGTCGCTTCTTCCTCCTCCATAACCACCACTACTCTAACCACCACCTCCATATCCACCAGCACCTCTAGATCCCCCACCACCTTTACGATAACCGCTGCCTCTGCCTTCACCTCCACCACCAGATCTAGACTAAGCCTGGTTGACGGTGATGTTCTTGTCATCATGGTTTTGCCCATTCATAGTGTTTAGGTTTAGGGTTATTAGGTTTTAGAGTTTAGATATTTCTTAATTTATTTTGTTACTTTGTGTTTAGGTTTAGGTTTTGGGTTTTGGGTTTAGGCTTTATGGTTGAGGGTTAAGGTTTACGGTTTAGGGTTTACGGTTTAGGATTTGGGGTTTAGGGTTTAGGGTTTAGAGTTTATGCTTTTAGGGTTTAGGGTTTAGGATTTTTAGGGTTTAGGGGTTAGGGTTTAGGGTTTAGGGTTTAGGATTTAGGGTTTATGGTTTTTTAAAAAAAAATTAAGAAAACTGGTAGGTTAAGGTTTATTTAGTTTATTTTTTATTTATTGTAGTTTATTTTATTTTTTATTTTTATTTTTATTTAGCTTTATTTTTAATTTTTACTTAGTTTAGTTTATTTATTTTAGGTTTATATTTTTTAGTTTATTTTTTAGGTTTAGGTTTACTTTTTAGTTGAGTTTTATTTTTATTTTATTTTTTAGGTTTATGTTATATTTTTTATTTTTAGGTTTAGGTTTAGTTTTTATTTTATTTTTTATGTTTAGGTTTTAGGTTTTTATTTTAGGTTTATTTTAAGGTATTATTCTTTAGTTTGGGTTTAGGTTTATTTTTAGTTTATTTTATTTTTATTTAGTTTAGGGTTTAGGTTTTGTTTATTTTAGGCTTAGGTTTAAGTTTTATTTATTTTAGTTTAGGTTTAGTTTAATTTTATTTTGTTTATTTTTTATTTTAGGTTTAGTTTTTTTTAGTAGAGGGTTTAGGTTTTATTTTTTATTTATTTTTAAGTTTTATTTTTAGGTTTATTTTTAAGGTTTAGGTTTTTATTTTGTTTTAATTTAATTTTATTTTAGGTTTAGTTTAGGTTTATTTTATATTTATTTTACGTTTAATTTTTATTTTATTTAGGTTTTTTATTCTTAGGTTTATTTTATTTTTTAGTTTTGATTTGGTTTTTATTTATTTTATTTTATTTTATTTTTAAATTTTCTTTAGGTTTAGGTTTTCTATTTATTTTATTTTAAAGTTTTATTTAGTTTAGGTTTAGGTTTTTAGGTTTTATTTAATTTAGGTTTAGGTTTTTAGGTTTTCATGGTTTAGGGTTTAGGGTTTAGGGTTTAGGGTTTAGGGTTTTAGGGTTTAGGGTTTAGGGTTAGGGTTTAGGGTTTAATGTTTAGGGTTTAGTTATTTTTTTTAGGTTTAAATTTTAGGTTTAGGTTTAGGTTGCAAGTTTAGATTAGTTTAAGGTTTAGGATTTAAGGTTTAGGTTTAAACTTTAGTTTAGGTCTTTAGGGTTTAGGTTAATTTAGGGTTTTAGTTAAGTTTAGGTTTAAGTTTAGGTTTAGGTTTATAGTTTAAGGTTTAGTTTTAGTGTCAGTTTAGTGTTTAGGGTTTAGGTTTTAGTTTATAGTTTTAGGGTTTAGGGTTTAGGTTTGTTTAGGGTTTAGGTTCTGTTTAAGTTTAGGGTTTATTATTTTTGGGTTTAGTGTTTAGGGTTTAGGGTTTAGGGATTAGGGTTTAGGGTTTAGGTTTTAGGGTTTTAGGGATTAAGGTTGTAGGTTTAAGGTTTAGAGTTTATGGTTTATGGTTAGTTTTAATGTTTAAAGTTTTGGGTTAGGGTTTTGTTTTTTATTTTTTTATTTTTTATTTTTTCTAGATTAAGTTACATGGTAGATTTAGCTTTATTTAGTTTAATTTTTATTTATTTTTGTTTATTTTAATTTTATTTTGATTTTAGTTTATTTTTATTTTTATTTAGTTTATTTTATTTATTTTAGGCTTATTTATTTTAGATTAGGTTTTTTATTTTAGTTTATTTTTTAGGTTTAAGTTTAGGTTTTGGTTTATTTTTTAGTTTAGTTTTATTTTTATTTTATTTTCTAGGTTTATGTTTTATTTTTTATTTTTTGGTTTAGGTTTAGGTTTCTATTTTATTTTTTTAGGTTTAAGTTTTTATTTTAGGTATATTTTTAGGTTTTATTTTTTAGTTTAGGTTTAGGTTTATTTTTAGTTTATTTTATTTTATTTAATTTTGGTTCTTGTTTACGTTTAGTTTATTTTTGGTTCATTTTTGATTTTTTATTTTAGTTTAGTTTAATTTATTGTAGGTTTAGGTTTATCTAATTTTTATTATAGGTTTAGGTTTTTTTTTAGTTTAGGGTTTAGGTTTTATTTATTATTTATTTTAGGTTTATTGTTTAGGGTTATATTTTTATTTAGTTACATTCAGTGATGAAGACTTACTCCTAGGGATGACCGTGCACAACCACCTCTTTACATTACAGTGGATGTTGGCATATACAGGCTATCTAGAGTTCTGATTGATCCATGTGTATCAATTAACATTATGAGTCTAAAAACCCTTGCCTACTTCAGGATTGACATCTCCAAATTAAAAAAAGGATGATGTCGATAGGATTCAATGAACAAGGCGAGAGGGTCTTGTGGTGTTTATTTTTGGATGTATGGGGGGAACACCACACAGATAGTAGGAGGGGTACTTTTTAAGGTTATCGGGTACAATATTGAGGTTTGATGTACTATCTCGAAAGATAGAGGCATCACACTATAATGGACCTAATCACATAATAAGGACTCCTAAGGATTGATGGGTCTTCAAATGAACCAAAGATTTTTTTCCTTACTTTACATGGATAAATAAAGTAGTGTTTATATTAAACCAGGCTCTTAAGTTCCCTAAGGAGGTAAGCCTTTATACTTAAATACATCCTAGGAGATGAAATTTCCTAAGAATACTCTTGATTAAAGTAAACAATTATCTTCTCCAAAGATTTCAAGGTTATATTATCAAAGGATTGGTTGTATTTGGAAAATCAATTGGGAAAGTTCAAGGAGATGACTTATTATTGGAATCTAAATGAAATAAGTAGGAAATCCTCATGATACTGTGAAGTCTAATGAGCATTGCAATCTATCATATGGTTGGGCTTTATAATTTTGAAGTTGAGGAGATTTATATATTTTGAGTTGAAATTTAATTAGATTACTAGGTCTTGTAATCTACCAACACAAGATTGTGAGAATGCCTAAGCGATGAAGATTTAAGCTCGTAGCCACAAGGAAATAGGTACTTCGGATCCTAAAGCTAGGGAGCTTTAGTATGAGCTAAAGCATGACCTAAATCTAAGCAATAGGTGGACAAAAGGGTTTACCTCCACAAGAGTGAATAAATTGTCCAACGTCTTGACTTATAACTGCTTGGAGTGGCAACCAGCTAAATCCTCCTATGATTTTAAAACCAATTAGTCTGATCTTATGAATTATAATATACCTAGGGTAGTTATTTAATTAGAAAGCGACTAAAGTCCTAAACACACTCTCTAGGAGACTAGAGTATGAGTGGTATGAGCATATGACTTAATATATAGATGAAAAATCTATTTAAATTTTATTTCATTTTAGACAAATTATTTTGACAGAAGCTTTAGGATTTCTTATGCCTAAATGCATGATGAAATATGTTATTGATCAAATCAATTAGAAGAAGGTGTTCTCCACCATAAGGGATGCCCTCACAGGTCATGCATTCCTTTATCATGCAAGGATAGAGAACCTTCATGTTCAAGAGAGAAAGAATATGCATGCATAATGTGAAACATACAACCATACAACTAAGCGGTTGTTAAATCTTTTAATTATCTTATTTATGTCTTAGGCTTTATGATGAGGTATGTGTGATTAGTTGGGTAAAAAGTTATTTTATCCTAAGAGCCTAATCGTATCCAAGCCACACATTAAAACATCAATCATTTAAGAAGCTATGAAAATCATGTGGTCCTAATGCACAATGTAAACATAACATCAAACAAATATACAAACTATCGTAAAGAAAAAAGGGCGGTGGGTTGGTATTGCATACAGAAGAGAGAAAAGATGGGTAGTAGCTACCCTTATACAACTGGAATATGAAAGAATAATTATAATTGTATTAAATGCTATGGGGGTCTTCTTTCTTCATATCTCCATTTATGATTTGGTTCCTTCTTTGATCTGGATGGTGCTTGCTTCAAAGGCATCACAGGGCACCCCAAGATAAAGCCTTCTGGCCACTGCTCATCCTAATCCCCAGCACTAATCCTAATTTCTATTGAAAAAATTACATTTATGTGGAAAAAGTAAATCTAACTACACCTACAAAATAGAGGTTAGCTAAATATACATATAATCCAAAGCAGTTGTATTTATAATTTGGACTTAGCACCCTACACATGGGTAACTTAGACCACCTATCCTAACTTGGATTATGCTTAAGGATTTAAACAACCTGGAAAAAGAGCATTCACATTTATTTTTAAGCATTCCTTAAGCATAATCCTCAACAAAAAATATGATTAAGCTAAAATTTTTCTATCATCCAGTCTACGAAGCATACACCCTAACATCCAATCTAAAATAATACATAATAAAATAAAACATACATCACATCATACACCGTCCTAACATAGAGCTAGTGATGACTTAATTCTCATGTGTATTAAGGCTAGTGCTGTATTTTTTAAGTGTCGAAGGATTCAATTTATCATGAAAGGTTGATTTCACTTGAAGTAGTTTAATTGATTTGAGAATTTTAATTTGTGTTTTCTTTTGTTTCATTTGATTACACTTAGCAACTAAGCATTACTAAAAGAGGAAAAGATGATTTCCCTCTTTCATCCCTACCTTAAGTCACTTTTAAAGTATTTTAATTTGATTTAGTTCTCTTTAGTGAATGGCTTATTAAATGATTAAATTAATCCTAAGTTTAGGTTCACTTTAAATAATTCTATTCAAAATGAAATGCATCTTAAGATTAATTTAATTCAATTACTACCACATGACATAAATTAAATCATTGCTTTCCGTCAAATGTAATATGCATATGATTTAATCCTAAGTGTATCTATACATGCAACATATTTTAGCACACTTAAATGATGAATGTATGTGTATGTTTAGAATTTGTATTTTATTTGATTGAATTATGTAAGTATATTAATTTAAAACTTTATCCAAATTCTTATACAAAAAGGACATATGAACGAAATTAAATAAGCATGTGTTGTTGTTAAACTAGAGAAGTGAGGTAATCAAATGACATGCTTGGAGCTAGCTAAAGCCTCATTATTCTCGGGATGTCCAGACTATATACCCATTTGCATTCAAACCTATGTAAATTTGCATACATGAACATACAAAGTACGCTCCAAATAATATGGCTAATTAATTCAACCACTTAGTCAATTATTAATGCATACAATTTTAATGTAAAATGGGATTTTCATTCACTAATCACATATACATATACATTTACAAAGATATAGGCAAGAACATGTCATTGTTAAACCAGGGAAGTGAGGTAATTAGATAACCTCCTTGGGGCTAACTAAAGCATGGTATTCCTGAGATGTCCATACTATATACTTACTTTTCTTGGACGCCCATGGATGTATACATAAATGAGCAAAAAAACCATTCAAAGATTGCATATTATTTTGATCGAATCATTTAAATATATGAATTAAATCTCTATCCAAATTCTAATGTTGAAATACATAAAAATGAAATCAAATGGTTATGTGTCATTGTTAAAGCAGGGAAGTGAGGTAATCAAATGACCTCCTTGGGGCTAGCTAAAGCCTTTTGTTTTCAGGATGTCCAGACTATATACCCATTATCATTCAATTTTATACAAATCAACACATGAATAAAGGAAAGAGAACTCAACATTCATGCACTTAAGCTATAAGCACATGCATTTCTTATGTATTTATAACTAACATCATAACACATTTTATTATTCATTTATAAGCTTTTGAAAAATACATTTGGAATTAATAGTGATAATAGCCACACATATATTAAATCTAATCAACACATGCAAGCTTACATAAAAGAAATCTATTTTATTTTACTTGATTTTGAAAAGATGGATGCATGAATTCAAATGACATACCAAATTTAACATGATTGGAAAGAGGACAATCAAATATAAGCATGTGATTCATTCAACCAAACTTGTTCTTAGGGACAATCAAATCAAATAAGATCATTAAAAGCAAACCAAAGCTTCTTTATTAATTAAGTTTTGGATTTGATTTGATTTAAATAGGAGAAGAAAAATCATCACTTGCTTTTTTAAACCCATTCCCACATTAGTGATTTGATTTAATTTAAGTAAATGTAATTAAGTTGATTTTATGGGTTAATTAAGCTGAACCCTTAATTAGATGAATTAATTACCCTTACCTATGTCTTAAAGTAATTAACTAAATAATTATGAGCCAACATGATATGCATGGAAAATAAATTGCAATGATCATAGGAAATAAAATGTAATGGCTCATGATTATTAGTTAATTAGATTAAGGGACTTAATTAATTGCTCTTATGGTTTTCCCACACATGTGGACTAACCATAATTTCATTAAGCCCCTTTAGGTTATTAAACACCTAGCCCATGATTTATTTAATCAAGGTCTGATGTAATTGTGATTTCAATTTGATTAAGTGATTTAATTAAGTTAAATCTTAACTAATTTTATTTTAGAAAAGGATGAAATGAACTTAGGGAAAGGGGTCCCAACCCTATTCCTTAGTTCGCTTATATTTGAATAATGATTAATAAACTTAATTAACTAATTTATTATTGTTCATGGGATTAATTAACCATTAATTAACTTAAAAGAGTAGTTAAGGTTTAATTAGTTAGTTTTATTAATGAATTGAATAATAAATGCCAAGAAAATCATGAGAGGTAGAAGTCATCCCATTAAATTAATCCATAGAATTTGGGATTAATTGCTCAAGTAATTAAGTAGTAATTAAGCTAATTAATTTTATAATTAAACATTAATTACTTAAAATTAGTTAAGATCATTTTAATTAATTCTCCTCTAAAATACCTTTCAAATGAGTATTTATTTGCATTTTGTTTATTTTTCTATGATTTTTTATGATTTTTAGAAGTTTTAGCCATTAAAATTGATTAATTAAGCCTAAGTAAAGCCTAATCCTGTTGGCACCATGTGGCGCACTTATGCGGCATGCTTTCCACGTGGTGCCGTAGGATTGGCTACTTAAAAGTTATCCAACACAATGCCTATATGATAGCGGTAGACGTGCTTTATCGTTCACCGTTCGATCTAAGATTGGATGGCTACGATTAATCCCATAGCTTAATAGGATTAAAAAAGATCGATCTAGCAGATCTAATCATGACCATCCATTTCGATCATGCAGAATGGAGGGTGCGTGATCTAACGTCAAGTGAGTGAGGGAGAATGGAGTCTGTCCCCCATTGCTCACTTGATCCAAGAGCTCGGATCAACTCCAAAAAATCCCACACCTTGACATCAATAAGAAGATCAACGATCAAGATCACACGAGATGCAAGTTTTTACAAAAGCTCCAACCCATTTTTGCCAAGGATCAATTTTGGAAGCATACCGGTGGAGCTCAAGGCTAGATTGAGGAAGTTTCATTTAGTGGAGACAAAATCCTATTGAGTAGTAATTAAATCAATTCCTTGATGTTCTCTTAGAAGGCCATAAACTGATAATTTGGAGCTCAACATTGATTGAAGTCCCACCTCCGGTGCTTGAGAATCTTGGGAGATGATTTGTTCTTGCCCAACGAGGCCTAGGGAATGTGCATGCAAAGTTAATTTGAGTTTGATGGAAAAATGGGTAAGTTAGGTTGGAAATGGGAGTGTCTTATTTGGGGATGGATGGGAATGGCATTGTTCAATTAAGGAACAAGCTTGGGAGCTTAGGGAATGGTTATAGCAGCTCATCTTGGGTAGCTAGGCCTCTAAGAAATGATTTTTGTGTGTGTTTGAGTGGAAATAAAGGGGTTTATACCCCCATCTTGATCGATGGATGGGATCAGTTTGGATTTGGTCCATCGGCCATCTCAAATTAGTGGATGGCAGGGAGGAGGTGAGTTGGCTTGGCTTAGTTGGTTGAAGGCATGGAGGTGGTTGCCAAGAAAGAATCATGGGTGTCCTATGGGTTTCAAATTCTCCAATGGGCAAGGTGAGGTGATTTCACCTCCTATGGGTCATGGCCAACCTAACCACCACTTAGCTCAGGCTGGGCTGTGTCCTAGGTACCTAAGTGGACCATTGGGAGAGTATCAAGTGGCCAAGGAAAGGAAATGACCACTTAAATGGGTGATTTATCTAATGTGATGCCCTTGACCCAAGGGTAGAATGATCATTTGGCATTGGATTTGATTTGGGTAGATTTAAAATGAGCCAAAAGTGGGTTAGCCCAAATTTCAAGTCAATTGGAGTTGATTTGGTTAGGTTTGGCTTAACTTAACTCATTTAGGTCAAATTAGGTTAGGTTAGATCAGGTTCACCAATTGATCAAATTGGGTCAAATCAAGGGTAGGGTCAAGTTCATATGATCATTTAGGATGTTTTGGTTCAATTAGTTTAGTTTAGTTTGGCTTAGATTTGATTTTGGCTCATTTGAATTCATTTAGGTCAAATGGGTTAAGTTGACCAATTTGACCAAATTGACCAAATTGGCTTGGGTTAGGTGTTGGTTTGGATTTAGTTGACCAATTGAAGATGATTATAGGCTTTGGTTTCAATAAATTTGGATTTTGTTTTGATTTAGGCCAACCTAAACCTTTAGTTCAATTTGGGCAAAGTAGGTCAATTGGGTTCAGTTGGGTCCAATCATGGCTTTGGTCAAGTTTAACAATCAATTTGGAATGAACTTGAGCCATTGGTTGCAATCAATTGGGTTTATATTTTGATTTGACCCAATTTGGTCTTTGAGGTCGATTTGGGTCAACTTGGGTTATGAGGGCCAATTGGGTTTAGTTTGACTCAATTAAAGGTCAAGTCATATTCAAATATTGATTTTTATTTAGTATGAATCATTGGTATCAAGGGATTTGGCTTAAATTGTAATTTGGCTAGTTTAGGTTCATATGGGTTAAGGGGTTAACTTTGTCAAATGACCATGTTGACTTGTTTTGACCCAACTTATGATAATTAATCAACCTAGGGAGATCAACAATCATGATGGGAGGTTTTGATCGGCTTTGTTCAATCCAATTTGGGTAGGATTAGAACTTGGCTCAAATAGGTTAAATTGGCCACTTTGGGTCAAGTGGACCAATTGGGTTTAGTTGGCTTGATTGAGTTTGATTTAGTTGAGTTTATATATGGATTTGGGATTGATATATAAATTCAATTCAATTAACTTGGGTTCAAATGGGTTTTGGTTCATTTGAACATTTCAAGTCAAAAGGGTTAAGTTGGGTTTGACTTGGGTTAATTTGGGTTTGGCACGATGATTGTATATTTCATTTATATTTGTGAGTATGATTGAAGTATGATTGATTCATGAGAAAATCAATTGAATTAGGTTTTAGAATGAAGAATTTGGCTAAGTCCATTATGTTGGGTCATGTGGCTTAGGTTTGTATTTTTTGTTTGATTTAGTTTTGATGATTTAAATGTATATTTCATTTAAATTTTTAAAGATTATTGAAAATATGATTGATTTGTGAGAAAATCAATTGAGTTTGACTTGATTTAGATTTGGCTAAGTCCATGGGATAGTCATATGGCTTAAAAGGGTTTTGATTTAATTTGATTTAGTTTGATTAGTTTTGATCATTTGAATGTAGATTTGATTTATATTTAGAATATGATTAAAGATATAAATTGATTATGAGAAAATCAATTGATTTTGGATTAAGATTTAAGTCCATGGGATAGTCATATGGCTTGTGAAGGTTTCAAGTTTGGATTTGATCATGGGCTTCAATCATTTGGTTTTGGAATTTGGGTTTGAATTTGGTTTTGAATTTAATGTTTGAATTAAACTTCAGGTTTGGTTTGAGAAGTTGAACATAGATTGGATTTGAGTTGTAAGGTAGGTGGATTATCCTAATCCTAAGGCATAACCTAATCCTATGGTTAACCCTTCTAAGTCTGGGCTTATTAAGTGTTTACCTAATTGTTAGAAGTGTCTTATGACTAGGAAGTCTTAGTGTCTAGAAGACTCCTAAGTCTAAGATGGGAAGATTGAATCGCAAAAAAGTGAGGTCAACAGCCTTAGGCTCCATAGTTGCCCTTGAGATAGATGATTGGAAGATCGAAGCCAAGTTTCACATTATAGACTCAGATACATCTTTCAATGCTTTGCTTGGGAGACCATATATAAAGTCTGTGAGAGGTGGGATTGTCTACTATGTCAAAGGAGATCTCAAGCCATTTATAATTCATGAAGTCAACATATATGAGGATGTGGCTTACGACATCATTCAAAATCAACAAGTTTATTCTCGTGAACTTGGCCAAAGTTTAAAAATAAAAGAAAAAGAAAAAAAGAAAAAAAAAAAGAAAAAAATAAGAAAAGAAAATAGAAAGTGAAAAAGAAAATAATTGGGAGCGAAAATAATCTTGGAGGAGAAAGTAGAGCCTATCATTAGATTCAACCCATAGTTTGTTACTCCATTCAACATATAAGACAACGACCTCCACCAGAAGAAGAGGCAAGTAGGGTCCTGTGGGTGGAAAACCTCCATATTGGCCACCCAATAAAAGATATGTCCCAACTACCACAAGTAAACAAACTACCCATATAGATTTAGAATCTAGTTCATCGAATGAGTCTTATATGGTTAGCACACCATCTCTTCTCGAGTAGCCCTTGAGGTGACACTTATAGTGATGAAGATCGGCTCCAAAGCAAAGCATAAGTGTATTCAAGTCTATATGTGAAATAGTTAGGCATCAGTTGGGAACCTTAGTTATAACCCCACTTTCCTCTCAAAAAATTGAGGGTTTGGTAGTTAAGGAAGCCCCTAAGTCATCCATAGGTGTGAAGACTCAGAGGTTCTTTCTGGGAGCATCATCCTCAAGTCAAGAAGTTGATGTAGAACTTGAGAATGATTCATATAAAGATTTAATAGATTTACCTTTTGATTGGTACTTACCTTTTGTTCATAATTTAGCAAAGAAAGGGTTAATCTCATATACTTGGTCAAAGCACAGGTCATACTATTTTGGAAGAATATGGAAGAACAAATGCAAAATCTCTCAATCAAGATCGGGAGTAAGATTCATAAAGGTAATCCAAATGATGATGATTACCGCTAGTCCATTTAAAAACTAATAAGTTTATTTCAAATCATATTAACTCATATGAGGAGCTATGCTTAGAAACTTTAGGTGATCTAGATGATTTTGAAGTCAAAGATGCACTGACATAGTTCGAAGAAGAGATCAAGTTAACCATCGACCAGCTCAAGAAAATCAACTTAGGAACTGAAAAAGATCTTCGCCCGACATACATCAGTTTTTCTTTGAATGAAATTGAAACCAATAACTTAGTTAGGCTATTGAATGAGTTTAAGGACTGCTTTGCATGGAGTTATGAAGATATGCCAAGATTGGCTCCTAACATATTGGTCCATAAACTAGCAATAGAGCCTACTACAAACCCTATCAAGCAAGCTCCTAGACGCATGCGATTAGACATAGAATAATAGGTCATTTTTGAAGTCAAGAAACTGTTCAATGTTGGCTTCATCCGAGAAAAAAAATAACCTAACTAGTTAGCTAGAGTCATCCCAATTAAGAAAATGAATGGCCAAATTCACATATGCATCAATTTTAGAGATTTAAATAAGGCATGTCCAAAAGATGAATTTCCACTACCAATCCCAGTGCTGATGGTGGACATTTTCTCATCTCATGTAGTCTTCTCTTCATGGATGGCTCATCCGATATAATCAAATAAAGATAGCCCCTAAGATGAAAGAAATAGTGCTTTTAAAATCTATGAAATCTATTGCTATAAGGTCATCCCTTTCACTTTAAAATGACAAATTACATACATATGGTCTATGACTCGAATCTTCAATTAACTCATTCATCATCAAGTTGAGTGCTATGTCGATGATCTCGTGGTCAAAAGTAGAGAAAAGGAAGATCATCTCTTTGACTTGAGAGTAGTTTTCAAACAATTAAGATAATTTAACCTCAAAATGAACCCCCTGAACTGTGCATTCAGAGTAGCTATAGGGAAATTCCTATGGTTTGTTATCCGACACTAGGAAATCAAAATTTATCATAAGAAGATCAAGGTGATAAATGCCACCTCTTAAAATTTTAACTCAACTCAGATCATTCCAAGGCAGTTGGTATCTCTGAGATATATTATATCCAACTTATCAAGAAGATGTCAGCCATTCTCAGGACTTGTCAAAAAGGATGCCAAGTTCAAGTGGGATGACAAGTGTGAGCATGCCTTAGAAGACATCAAGCATTACCTAGTGATGCTGCCAGTTCTAGCAGCCCCTATCTTGGGCAAGCCGCTCATACTTTACACTGTTAGATGACTCCCTTGGTGCTTTGTTGGCCCAAGCCAATGATGAAGGGAAGGAAAACACACTACTACCTCACCATCATCTAATCCCTACTAGGCTAATTATCCACCCATTGAAAAGCATTAGCTTTAATCTTTGCATCCCAAAAGCTACAACACTACATGCTTCCTCATAAGGTGAACTTAATCTTTAAGATCAATCCACCACAAGATCTATGACATGACCGATGCTATCCGATGGTTGAACAATGATCCATGATCCTCTCGCAATTTGACATTACCTTCATACCCTCCATGCAAATGAAAGGATAAGAAATTTTTAGCAAAGACACCCACTTCCTATTGACTCTCCACTTAACGATGATCTCCCGATGAACAAATCATGAACTTAGGGATACTAACATTCACCACTGGGAGATGTACTTTGATGGTGCAGCTTCCTCTCAAAGAGGATAAGAACCATAATCTACTATCTAGAAAAGATAGGGGTAAGAATAGTTCTCTTAACTCCGGACCGTGATGTGATGAGATTCTCATATCATCATTCAATCTTTACATGAATAATGAAGCTAAATATGAGGCTTGATTGTCTCTAGAGTTAGTCATTACTCTAAGCATCCGAACATCAATATCTTGATTCTCCCAGTTATATACTTGGTCCTATAAGGTTATAAAGCCCAAGCTCCATCACTACCACAAGTACACCATTTACTTATTGGCCCAAATCCTAGAGGTTACCATTTATAAGATTCCTCAAGGAGAGAATGTCATAGCATATGCTTTAGCCAAGCTTGCCAAGGAGTTGGCATATCCGGAGGATGACTCCATATTAATAAAAGTCCAAAATAGACAAGTCTTATCCCTTAATGATATTGAACTCATCAAAAGTACTCTTGAAGGGAGGTTTCCATTTCCAAGAAGAACGAGGAGTTAGATTGGAGGCAACCATTCATGGATTACATAAATAAAGGAAAACTACCTCAAAAGAAGTCCCATGCCCATCAGATGAAGTAGAGAGCACTTTTTTACACACTTGTGGATGGTTTCTTATATCGACGGTCTTTTGATCTTATGTGGTTACATTGTTTAGACAAGCATGGATCCCATAAGATCATGACCGAGTACACTCGGGATTATGTGGAGCCAACCAATCTGGTCCAAAGATGAAAGCTAAGATAAAGAGACTAGCATATTACTGGCTGTCGATAATCAAATATTGCATGGATATAGCTAGGCGATGTTACCAATGTTAAATACACGGTGTGGTCCTACACCAACCACCCAACATTCTACATCCTATATTGGCCTCATGGCCATTTGAGTGTTGGGGTACCAACATAGTGGGTCTGATTGATCCTTATTCTTCCAAGGGTCATCAGTTCATCTTAGTTGCTATTGACTACTTTTACAAATGGGCAAAAGCGATTCCACTCAGAGAGGTCACATCTCAGCATGTGCTCCAGTTTTTTAGAAACCATATCATATATAGGTTTGGAGTGCCTTGATGAATTATATATGATAATGGTACTGCATTCAAGAGCACCGAGATCAACAACTTTTCCTGGAGACACAACATAGATTGGAGATATTCTACCATCAACTACACAAGGGCAAATGGCTTAGCAGAAGCCTTCAACAAAACTCTCATCCAAATATTGAAGATGACACTCGACAAGAATAAGTGACAGTGGCATGAGCAGTTAGTTGAAGCCTTACGGGCTTACTACACCATATATAAAACTCTAATTCAGTCTACTCCTTTCTCGTTAATGTATGGGTCTGAAGCTGTTCTACCATTAAAAGTTTAACTCCCATCACTAAGGATAGTAGGTAAGATCACAATAGAGCGTAATGCCAAGTTGTGGTTAGAAGAGCTTGAAGGTTTGGAGAAGAGATGCCTACTAGCATGCCAAAACCTCAAGTTGTACAAAATGATTCAAGCTCACAACAAGTTGGTCCATCCTAGAGCTTTTCAAGTAGGAGAGCTTATTATAGTTCTAAGGAAACTGATAGTTGCCCTCGTAATATGGTAGGAAAGTTTGAACCCACTTGGGATGGCCCTTTGCCATAGAGAAGGCCTACCAAGGAGGATCTCATCAGCTTATTAATCATAAGGAGAGCCCCAATTCCAATCAATGGCTCTACTTAAAGAAATATTATAAATCATGTTTTAAAATAATTATCATAATGAAAATTCATTTTGAATTCAATCTCTTCCATTGAAAGTATTCTTATTTGCAAATCCACCATGATATGTTTAGATGTAATGAACTTATGTCCCATCCTTCACAAACAACATAAACACAAACTATAAAACATATAACAAACATATATTTTATCTTGCTACTTTGAGTTAAGATAACCCCCAACAAGAGTAACTCAAGATGCTAGTCTATGCTACAAGTGTGTCACCTAGGTCTTCTTGCTTTGAGGATGTAAGTCTATGCTTTCCTTCCTTACCCACCACCTTAAGCTTTATTAGTTGCCGCAGGCTACCTCATGTTGCCTGTTTAAGAGGATGTGAGTCCTACACTTTCTTCTTTGATTATCATGCAATCGGGTCAAGTATATTTGAGGTTTAGGATAAGTCCCCTAGGGGTTCCTTCCCTTCTAACTACTTCAAGTCTGGGTCCAGTCCTTCCTCGGGGCTCCCCTCTTAGTAGTCTCTCTAGGTCAGATAGCATATGTCCTGCCGATGATTACAATGATTAATTCTACTTAGAAAGTTGTAAGCCTGCACACTTTCTTTCCAGATTGATCATTGCACACCAACGGGCACCTTAGGTTGGTTGGTTCTCACTATGTTGATGGATACACCACTCATGTTGATAGATACACCTTAGGTTGGTTAGTTCTCGCACCTTAGGATACCCCACTCATGATAGATGTAAGTCTACTACACTTTCTCCTTAAGTTGGCCACCGTACACTTATAAGCTTTCTTTCCGGCTCAGATAACGCCCTAGCACACCTCCCTGGGCACTATATTTGGATCACATCCTTTGATCCCATTTAGACACTACCGATTATATTACATTCCCCTTTCAAGTAACCACCCCTGGGAGAATTTGTCCATGGATGTGTAGATTCTCCTTGGTCCAATAAATCTAGGATAAGGTCGACATAGCTTCTTAGTGTGTCCCTCACACACCAACAAGGTCCATGCAAACATATAAACAAAATATATATTCACTTGAGGATTAGAGGATCCCTTACCTTTTCAAGCAGCATCCTATCTTTGGTAGTGTCAAAAACTCCTATAGAATCACCGACTACTCTTGAGTTGATATAAGTCCCAGCACATTCACTCAAGAGTCCCCCTAAGTCGATTTGATTTGCTACCAATAGGGCACCCCGTTGTTCCCCGCTTTAGAAGATGTAAGTGCTATGCCTTTTCCTAGCACCATTGCACACCAAAAGCAACCCCATAGTTGGATAGCTCACCCACGCCAAGTAGAGATCTATCCCTTTGGATTTGTAAATGAGATAGACAAGTCCGATATAGCCCATTCTTAGTGGGTCCATCGCACATCATCATGATCCATAAATTAAATTTATCAAATTTTATCAAGCTCACATCCCCAATATATGCCCTCAATTTGATATTAAACTAATCCAAAAAAAAACCATATCAAATCACATAAAATTAAGATAAAATTAATCTAACTACTTTTGAGTTGACATAAGTCCCTGGATTCACTCCTCACCTCGTTTTATTTATTATGCATCAAACAGTCACCCTTTGTTCCTCAGTTGTAAGTGCTATGCTTTCTAGCATATCGTTGCACAAAAAGGCAACCCCTTAGGTTGGCTAGCTACCCCAAAGCCATAGACTATCCCTTTGGATTTGTAAACGGGTAGGTCAAGGGTGATATAGCCCTTCTTGTCCATGGGTCCATTGCACACCGATAGGGTCCATACATTAACTCAGATTAAATTAAATCTAATGTGATTTTCCTAGTGGAGTTAAATCACA
This sequence comes from Cymbidium sinense, assembly GCA_021442155.1. Lineage (NCBI taxonomy): Eukaryota > Viridiplantae > Streptophyta > Magnoliopsida > Asparagales > Orchidaceae > Cymbidium > Cymbidium sinense. The sequence continues at coordinate 63,946,394 of CM038214.1, read as the reverse complement.
CCCTTCTCTAGTGGAGCCCCAAATCATATATAAACATGTCAAGCAAACAAATCAAATTCAAAACCAACCTCCTCAATGGAGCCAAATTAAACCAACTCCCCAATAGAGTCTAAATCAAAAAAATCCAACAAACTCTTATTCCCAAGATACATCCCAAAAAATCTATGAAATCAAACTCAAATCCCAATCCCTAATAACCTCGCTTCTAGTGGAAGGTTCATATACCCCATCCCCAAAGATACTCAAGCCCATCTCTCAGTAGATATGCCTCACATCAATTAAAACAAAATAAATTAAATTCTATTTGATCTTAATCCCTAGTGGATTATAGATTCTTATCCCTAGTGGATCTTTTTTCCACAAATCACATAATCAAATCAAATTCAAACCTTATCCCCAGCAAATTTTTTTTCTTCTATGCCCATGTGTGATCACCTGATGAATCTCCCTCCATGTCCTTGACATGGAATTCTCATCAAATCATATTTCTTATCTTATGCACACCTTTAATACTTCAACTGAAAGCCTAATAATGTATTCTTTCAACCTTCAAATTAACATTTTTGTGAGTTTTGACCCAATGTATGATAACAAAAGTAAAATATATTAAAATGTACAATAGCATTTAGTACCACACCACCACATTCATATATATGTGAAGTTATATTATTATGTACATTATATTTTAATAGGCTTTCATATAATATATTATCTTATATTACACCTTAAAATGAGCCACTTTAAGCATAAAATTTTTAAAATTTGGTTGAAAAATGAACATTTATTTTGGATGCAAAATTCCATTCTTTTGATTAAATGACACGCCATAGCACACCCCCAATGGTGTTCCCTAAACTTACCTTATATTTGGCCAAATCCCATCATCTCAGCCTATAAATCAATATTTTTATGAATTATACTAGTACAAACTCAACTACATCATACTATAACAAATTAAAATATGCTAAATAAAAAGTAGTAATACACAATAGTATGCTATAATGCATGATGCTACACTATGTTATGGAATCCTATATTATAATACACTATGACATATTATATTATATTATATTGCATATCACATCACAAGGGATTGCTTAAGATAAAAATCATTAAATTAGTCTAAATAATAAAAAACATATATTTTAGTCATACTTATTTTAAATTAAAATAATACATTATGATGCCATGATGCCTTATTATGAATTTGGCCAAATTCTACCATTTTAAAGTCTAAATCAACATTTTTATAAATAATGCTAGCGTAGGATCGACTGCATGATTGAAAAATACTAAAAGAATTTAAAATGCGTAGAACAATATATTATGATATATGATGTTATACTATGCTACAACATGTCATATTTATTTTGAACATAAAATCATACTTTTTAGACTTCAAGTGGCATAGCACACCTATGGTACTACAACCTAATTCCCACTTCAAATCTAACAAATTTCATCATCTGATTTATTAAATCAATATTTTTATGATTTATATTAATATAGACTATAGGGCACAATACCATAATATACTAAAACATTTCAAAACATCTTATAATATCCAAAAACACATCACTACATGCTCAAATATATGATGCTACATTATAAAAAAATATAGGGTATTATAATATGATTTTGGGTTAAGGTTTATGGTTTCAAATCTACAATAGTCAAGTGAAAGTCTCTTAAAGACATTTTCTTTAGCTACCAAAAACTATGATAGGATTACGTCATTCTTTTGATCTACTCTTAATGACATGTTTATTCAAGGTTTAGGGTTTAGGGTTTAGGAATAGGGTTTAGGGTTAGGTAAGGGTTTAGGGTTTAGGGTTAGTTTAGGGTTTAGGGTTTAGGGTAAGTTTTGAGTTTAGGGTTTAAGGTTTTGGGTTTAGGGTGTAGGGTTTTGGGTTTAAAGTTTAGGGTTTAGGGTTTAGGGTTTAGGATTGTAGGTTTTAGGATTTAGGGTTTAGTGTTTTGGGGTTTATGTTTTATTTTGAGGGTTTAGGGTTGTAGGTTTTAGGGTTTAGGGTTTATGATTTTGTAATTTAAGGTTTAGGGTTTAGGGTTATGGTTTAAGGTTTATAATTTATGGTTTAGGGATTAGGGTTTATGGTTTAAGGTTTAGTGTTTAGGGTTTATGGTTTTTAGGGTTTAGGGTTTAGTTTAGGTTTTAGGTTTAAGTTTTAGTTTATGGTTTTTTTAATAGAGAACAAATTCAGATTCAACATTTCTTCTATTTGATTTCATTAACCAAGCACCACCCCAAGTTTTCTAATACACAAGCGATGACATAGATAAAAAATGAGCACCCATAGAGCAAATAAAAAACCCTAGAAAAGTAGAACCATCTCTACTTAAAAGACATTGTTCCTAGTGGAGTTAAATCTAATATGATTTTCCTAGTGGAGTTAAATCACACCCTTCTCTATAGTGGAGCACCAAATCATATATAAACATGTCAAGCAAACAAATCAAATTCAAAGCCAACCTCCTCAATTGTGCCAAATTAAACCAACTCCCCAATAGAGTCTAAATCAAAAAAATCCAACAAAACTCTTATTCCCAGTAGATACATCCCAAAAAAAATCTATGAAATCAAACTTAAATCTCAATCCCCAATAACCTGCTTCCCTAGTGGAAGGTTCATATACCCGATCCCCAGCATACTCAAGCCCATCTCTCTAGTAGATATGCCTCGACATCAATTAAAACAAAATAAATTAAATTCTATTTGATCTTAATCACTAGTGGATTATAGATTCTTATCCCTAGTGGATCTTTTTTCCACAAATCACATAATCAAATCAAATTCAAACCTTATCCCCAGCAAAATTTTTTTCTTCTATGCCCATGTGTGATCACCTGGTGAATCTCCCTCCATGTCCTTGACATGAAATTCTCATCAAATCATATTTCTTATCTTATGCACACCTTTAATACTTCAACTGAAAGCCTAATAATGTATTCGTTCAACCTTCAAATTAACATTTTTGTGAGTTTTGACCCAATGTATGATAACAAAAGTAAAATATATTAAAATGTACAATAGCATTTAGTACCACACCACCACATTCATATATATGTGAAGTTATATTATTATGTACATTATATTTTAATAGGCTTTCATATAATATATTATCTTATATTACACCTTAAAATGAGCCAATTTAAGCAAAAAATTTATAAAATTTGGTTGAAAAATGAACATTTATTTTGGATGCAAAATTCCATTCTTTTGATTAAATGACACGCCATAGCACACCCCCAATGGTGTTCCCTAAACTTACCTTATATTTGGCCAAATCCCATCATACCTATAAATCAATATTTTTATGAATTATACCTAAACTCAACTACATCATACTATAACAAATTAAAATATGCTAAATAAAAGTAGTAATTTAATAAGGCTATAATGCATGATGCTACACTATGTTATGGCATCCTATATTATAATACACTATGACATATTATATTATATTATATTGCATATCACATCACAAGGGATTGCTTAAGATAAAAATCATTAAATTAGTCTAAATAATAAAAAACATATATTTTAGTCGTACACTTATTTTAAATTAAAATAATACATTATGATGCCATGATCTGCATATTATGAATTTGGCCAAATTCTACCATTTTAAAGTCTAAATCAACATTTTTATAAATAATGCTAGCGTAGGATCGACTGCATGATTGAAAAATACTAAAAGAATTTAAAATGCGTAGAACAATATATTATGATATATGATGTTATACTATGCTACAACATGTCATATTTATTTTGAACATAAAATCATACTTTTAGACTACAAGTGGCATAGCACACCTATGGTACTACAACCTAATTCCCACTTCAAATCTAACAAATTTCATCATCGATTTATTAAATCAATATTTTTATGATTTATATTAATATCTATAGGCACAATACCATAATATACTAAAACATTTCAAAACATCTTATAATATCCAAAAACACATCACTACATGCTCAAATATATGATGCTACAATATAGTAAAATATAGGGTATTATAATATTATTTTGGGTTAAGGTTTATGGTTTCAAATCTACAATAGTCAAGTGAAAGTCTCTTAAAGACAATTTCTTTAGCTACCAAAAACTATGATAGGATTATGTCATTCTTTTGATCTACTTTAATGACATGTTTATTAAAGGTTTAGGTTTAGGTTTAGGATTTTAGGGTTAGGTGGTTTAGGGTTTAGGTTAGTTTAGGTTTAGGGTTTAGGTAAGTTTTGAGTTTAGTGGTTTGGTTTAGGTGTAGGTTTTGGGTTTAAAGTTTAGGTTTAGTTTAGGGTTTAGGATTGTAGGTTTTGGATTTAGGGTTTAGTTTGGGGTTTATGGATTTTATTTTGAGTTTAGGGTTGTAGGTTTTAGGGTTTTATTTATGACTTTAATTTAGGTGGGTTTAGGTTTTATGGTTTAAGGTTTATAATTTATGGTTTAGGGATTAGGGTTTATGGTTTAAGGTTTAGTGTTTAGGGTTTATGGTTTTTAGGGTTTAGGGTTTAGTTTAGGTTTTAGGTTTAAGTTTTAGTTTATGGTTTTTTTTAATAGAGAACAAATTCAGATTCAACATTTCTTCTATTTGATTTCATTAACCAAGCACCACCCCAAGTTTTCTAATACATAAGCGATGACATAGATAAAAAATGAGCACCCATAGAGCAAATAAAAAACCCTAGAAAAGTAGAACCATCTCTACTTAAAAGACATTGTTCTATAAGTAGCAGATCAGATCGATCATTTTTTTAGTTTCTCCAGTTCCCAACAAAACTACGCCTGTCTCTCGAGTAGTGGGATCCGCCATCATATCCCCGATATCTCCCTTCGCCACCACCACAGCTGTAACCTCCATCGCTCCTCCTGCTTCCACAACCATCACTACTCCAACCACCATGTCCATATCCACCAGCACCTTCAGATCCCCCACCACCACTGCAATAACTGTCGCTTCCACCTTCGCCTGCATTGCTAGATCTAGATTGAGCTTAGTTGATGGTGATGTTCCTACCATTAGGGATTTGACCATTCATAGGGTTTACAGTTAGTTTTGGGTTTAGGGTTTAGGGTTGTAGGTTTTAGGGTTTAGGATTTAGGGTTTTGGTATTAGTTTTTTAGGGTTTAGGGAGGTTTAAGGTTTACAGTTTAGGGTTTACAGTTTAGGGTTTTAGGGTTTAGGGTTTAGGGTATAGGGTTGTAGGTTTAGGGTTTAGGGTTTAGGGTTAGAGGTGTAGGAGGATTTTATGTTTAGGGTTTTAAGTAAACCAATAGGTAGTTTATTTATTTATTTTTATTATTTATTTATTTATTTTTTATTTTAGTTTAGTTTATTTATGCTAGGTTTATTTATTTTAGTTTAGGTTTTATTTTAGTTTTGTTTAGGTTTAGGTTTATTATTTAGTTGAGTTTTAGGTTTAGGTTTTATTTTTATTTTAGGTTTAGGTTTTTATTTTATTTTCTTAGGTTTAGGTTTTAAGTTTTTATTTTTATTTAGTGTAGGTTTAGGTTTTTAGGTTTTTAGGGTTTAAGGCTTAAAGTTTAGTGTTTAGGGTTAGGGTTTAAAGTTTGGGGTTTAGGATTTAGGGTTTAGGGTTGTAAGTTTTAGGGTTTATGGTTTAGGGTTTAGGGTTTATTTTATTTTATTTTATTTTAATTTTTTAGGGTTATAGGGTTATAGGGTTTTGGGTTTAGGGTTTACGATTAGTTTTAGGGTTAGGTTTTTTTTTGTAAAATTATGTAAACTGGTAGGTTTATGTTTATCTAGTTTATTTTTTTATTTTTCTTTTTATTTAGGTTTATTTTAATTTTTATTTAATTTTAGTTTTAGTTTAGTTATTATTGGGTTTATTATTTTGTTAGTTTAGGGTTTAGTTTTATTATTTATTAGTTTATTATTATTATTATTATTATTATTATTATTATTATTATTTTAGTATGTGTATTTATTCATTTATTTTAGGGTTTAGTTAGTTTATTAGGTTTTAGTTATTATTATTAGTTTTATTATTATTTATTTAATTAGTTTTGTTAGTTTTAGTTAGGTTTTATTATTAGTTATTAGTTTATTATTAGTTATACTATTATTATTAGTTTTGTTTTATTTTATTAGGTTTGGGTTTAGGGTTTAGGATTATCTTAGGGTTAGTTTAGGTTTTATTTAGCTTGTGGCTTAGTTTTAGGGTTAGTTTAGGGTTAGGGTAGTTTAGGTTTAGGGTCAGATTTAGTGGAGTGGGTTAGGGTTTATGGTAGGGTTAGGGTTAGGGTGGAGAGGTTAGTGTTTAGTAGGTTTAAGTTTAGTTTAGTTTAGGATTTAGTATTTTAGGTTTGGGTTTTAATTAAGCAAGGTAGTTTTATGTTTATCTAGTTTATTTATATTTTTTATTTAGGTTTTATTTAGTTTAGTTTATTTATCTTATTTATTTATTTATTTCATTTTAGATTTAGGTTTAAGTTTATGTTTATTTTAGTTAAGTTTTATTTTATTTTATATCTTGTTGTTTGGTTTTGATAGATTTAGTATAGGGTTTGGGTTTAGATTTTAGGGTCAGTTTTGGGGTTTAGTTTAGGGTTTAGGGTTTAGGTTTAGGCAAACCAGGTTTAGGTTAGTTTAGTTATTAGGGTTTAGGTTTAGGGTTTAGAGGTTTAGGAGGGTTAGTTTAGGTTTTTAGGGTTTAGTTTAAGATTTAGGTTTTAGGGTTTTGAGTTTAGTGTTTGGGTTTATATTTTGGGTTGTAGGTTTAGGGTTTAGCATTTAGGACAGGGTTTAGGGCTTAGGGTTTAGGGTTTAGGATTTTTTTTTATTTTTAAATTAAGTAAACCAGTAGGTTTAGGTTTATTTAGTTTATTTTTTATTTTATTTTACTTTATTTTTTATTTTTATTTAATTTAGTTTTTATTTTTATTTAATTTAATTTATTTATGTTTGGTTTATTTATTTAGTTTAGTTATTTTATTTTGGTTATTTTTTAGGTTTAAGTTTAGTGTAAGTTTAAGTTTGTTTTTAGTTTAATTTATTTTATTTAGTTTAGCACTTAGGTTTTGTTTATTTTAGGTTTAGGTTTAGTTTAGGTTTAGGTTTGTTTTTATTTTATTTTAGTTTATTTTATTTTGTTTATTTTTTTTATTTTTAGGTTTTATTATTAGGATTACTTTTTAGGTTTATATTTTTATTTAGTTTTTATTTTATTTTATCTTAGGTTAATTTTATTTTTACTTTACATTTAGTTTTTATTTTCTTTAGTGTTTTAAGTTTTAAGTTTTTATTTTATTTTATTTAGTTAATTTAGATTTTTATTTATTTTATTTTAGCTTAGTTTTCATTTTTTATTTTATTTCATTTTTAGGTGTTTGGGTTTAAGTTTAAGTTTAGGTTTAGGTTTTAGCTTATGCTTTTATTTTCTTTTGTTTAGGATTAGGTTTTTTTATTTTTTTTTATTTTTTGGTTTTATTTGGTTTAGGTTTAGGTTTCTAGGTTTTTAGGGTTTAGTGTTTATTTGGGTTTGGGGTTTAGGGTTTATGGTTTAACGTTATAGCTTTCAAGGTTTAGGGTTTAGGGTTTAGGGTTGGGTTGCATAGGGTGCAGTTTAGGTGGTAGTGGTTTAGGAATTAGGGTAGGTTTTGTTTTTTTAAATAAATAAAATCTTAGGTTTAGGTTTATTTAATTTATTTAGTTCATTTTTTATTATTTTAGTTTATTTAAATTTTATATTTTTATTTAGCTTTATTATTTTTATTTAATTTAGTTTATTTATTTTAGTTTAGATTTTTTATTTTAGTTTATTTTTCAGGTTTAGGTTTAGGTTTATTTTTTAGTTTAGTTTATTTTTATTTTATTTTTAAGGTTTAGGTCTTATTTTTTATTTTTACATTTAGATTTAGGTTTTTATTTTATTTTTTTAGGTTTAGTTTTTGGTTTTTTATTTTAGGTTTATTTTTAGGTTTTATTTTTTAGTTTAGGTTTAGGTTTATTTTTAGTTTTTTTTATTTAGGGTTTAGGTTTAGGTTTAGGTTTTGTTTATTTTAGGTTCAGGTTTAGGTTTTGTTTATTTTAGTTTAGGTTTAGGTTTATTTTATTTTTTATTTTAGGTTTAGGTTTTTTTTAGTTAGGGTTTAAGTTTTATTATTTTATTTATATTATTATTTATTTTTTTACGTTTAGGTTTTTATTTAGCTTTTATTTTATTTTATTTTAGGTTTATTATTTTGTAGTTTAGTTTAGTTTATTATTTATTTTATTTCAGTTTAGTTTTTATTTTTTATTTTATTTTCTTTGTAGGTTTAGGCTTAGTTTAGGTTTAGGTTTAGGTTTTAGTTTTGGTTTTTATTTTATTTTATTTTTATTTTATTTTAGTTTATGTTTTATTTATTTATTTTATTTTTAGGTTTTATTTAGTTTAGGTTTAGGTTTTTAGCTTTTTAGGGTTTAGAGTTTAGGGTTTAAGGTTTGGGGTTAGTTGAGGGTTTAGGGTTTAAGGTTTACGATTAGTTTAGGGTTAGGGTTTTTTGAAAAAAAATTAAATAAACTCATAAGTTTAGGTTTATTTAGTTTATTTAATTCATTTTTTTATTTAATTTAGTTTATTTTATTTTTTATTTTTATTTTAGTTTATTTTTATTTTTATTTAGTTTAGTTTATTTATTTTAGTTTAAGTGTTTATTTTAGTTTATTTTTTAGGTTTGGGTTTAGATTTATTTTTTAGTTTAGTTTGATTTTCATTTTACTTTTTAAGTTTAGGTTTTATTTTTTATTTTTAAGTTTAGATTTAGGTTTTCATTTTAGTTTTTTAGGTTTAGGTTTTGAGATTTTATTTTAGGTTTATTTTTAGGTTTTATTTATTAGTTTAGGTTTAAGTTTCTTTTTAGTTTATTTTATTTTATTTACTATTTAGGTTTAGGTTTAGGTTTCATTTTAGGTTATTTTAGGTTTAGGTTTAGGTCTTATTTATTTTAGTTTATTTTATTTTATGTTTAGGTTTTTTTTTAGCTTAGGGTTTAGGTTTTATTTTTTATTTATTTTTACGATTATTTTTTAGGTTTAGGTTTTTATTCAATTTTTGTTATATTTTATTTTAGGTTTATTTTATTTTTATTCTAGGTTTAGTTTTTATTTTATTTAGGTTTTTTATATTTTACTTTAGTTTATGTTTTTATTTATTTTATTTTAGTTTAGTTTTTAGTTTTTATTTTATTTTCATTTTATGTTTAGGTTTAGGTTTAGGTTTATGTTTATGTTTAGGTTTTATTTTAGGTTTTTATTTTATTTTATTTTTTATTTTATTTTATTTTATTTTATTTTTTATTTTTTTTATTTTTAGGTTTTATTTAGTTTAGGTTTAGGTTTGTAGCTTTTTAGGGTTTAGGGTTTAGGGCTAGGTGAAGGTTTAGGGTTTAGGGTTTAGGGTTTAGGGTTTGGGGTTTAGGGTTTAGGGTTACTTTAGGGTTAGGGTTTTTTTAAAAAAATTAAATAAACTCATAGGTTTAGGTTTATTTAGTTCATTTATTATTGATTTTAGTTTATTTTAGTTTTTATTTTTATTTAGGTTTATTTTTATTTTTATTTAGTTTACATTATTTTTTTCAATTTAGGTTTTTCATTTTAGATTATTTTTTAGTTTTACTTTTAGGTTTATTTCTTAGTTTAGCTTGATTTTTATTTTATTTTTTAGGTTTGGTATTAATTTTTATTTTTAGGTTTAGATTTAGGTTTTTACTTCTTTTTTTTTTTGGTTTGGTTTAGGTTTTGGGTTTTTAATTTAAGTTTAATTTTAGGTTTTATTTTTTACTTTAGGTTAAGGTTTATTTTTATTTAATTTTTTTATTTAGGGTTTAGGTTTAAGTTTTTGTCTAGTTTATTGTAGGTTTAGGTTTAGGTTTTATTTTTTTTAGTTTAGGTTTAGGTTTATTTTATTTTTATTTTAGGTTTTTGTTTTCTTTTAGTTTTGGGTTTAGGTTTTATTTTTTATTTATTTTTATGTTTAGGTTTTTATTTTATTCTATTTTTGGTTTATTCTATTTTTATTTCAAGTTTAGTTTTTTATATTTAGGTTTTTTATTTTTTATTTTTTATTTACTTTAGTTTAGGTTTATATTTATTTTATTTTAGTTTTTATTTTTTATTTTATTTTTTTAAGTTTAGGTTTAGGTTTTTATTTTATTTTATTTTTTAATTTATTTTGGTTTAGGTTTTTTATTATTTTATTTTTAGGCTTTATTATGTTGAGGTTTAGGTTTTTAGCTTTTTAGGGTTTAGGGTCTAGGGTTTAGGGTTTAGGATTAGTTGAGGGTTTAGGCTTTTAGGGTTTAGGGTTTAGGGTTAGGGTTAGGGTTTAAGGTTTCGGGATGAGGATTTAGGGTTTAAGGTTTAAAGTTAGTTTAAGGTTTAGGGTTTAGGGCTTTTTTTAGGGTTGTAGGTTTATGATTATAAGTTTAGGGTTTAGGGTTTAGGGTTTAGGATTTCAGGCTAAGGGTTTAGAGTTTCTTTTTTATAAAACAAATTAAGTGAACAGGTAGATTTAGGTTTATTTAGTTTATTTAGTTCATTTTTTTTATTTATTTTAGGTTTATTTTATTTTAGTTTAATTTACTTTTTTTTGCATTTTAGGGTTTATGTTTATTTTCTAATTTATTTAGTTACTTTAGGTTTAGGTTTACAATTTGGTGTTTAGGGTTTAAGGTTAGAGTTTAGGGTTTAGTGCTTAGGTTTAGGGTACAGGTTTTAATTTAGGGTTAGGATTTTTAATTTAATATTTTTAATATTTTTTTTTCTTTTTAAAATTAAGTAAATTGTTAGGTTTATATTTATTTTTAGTTTATATTATTTTATTTAGGGTTTAGGTTTAGGATTTGGTTTAGTTTATTTTAGGTTTAGGTTTAGTTTTTATTTATTTGAGTTTATTTTATTTTAGTTTAGGTTTAAGTTTATTTTATTGTTATTTTAGATTTAAGTTTTTTTTTTTAGTTTAGGGTTTAGGTCTTATTTTTTCTTTCTTTATTTGATTAATTTTTAGGTTTAGGTTTTTATTTAGTTTTTATTATATTTTATTTTAGGTTTTTTTTATTTTTATTTTAGGTTTACTTTTTATTTTATTTAAGTTTTTATTTTTTTAGTTTAGTTTAGGTTTTTATTTATTTTATTTTAGTTTAGTTTAGTTTTTTTTAAGGTTTATGTTTAGGTTTAGGTTTAGGTTTATGTTTAAGTTTAAGTTTAGGTTTTAGTTTAGGTTTTTTTTTTATTTTGGTAATGTTTTATTTTATTTTATTTTTAGGTTTTATTTAGTTTAGGTTTAGGTTCTTAGCATTTTAGGGTTTAGGGTTTAGGGTTTTGGGTTTTAGGTTAGTTAAGGGTTTAGGGTTTAGGGTTTAGGGGTTGGGGTTTAGGATTTAGGGTTTAGGTTTTTGGGTTTAAGTTTAGGGTTTAAGGTTTAGTGTTTAGGGATTAGGGTTTTTAGGATTTAGGGTTTAGGGTTTAGGTTTTACGTCTATGGTTTAGATTTTAGCTTAGGGTTTAGGGTTTTGGTTTTTTTTATAGAGAACAAAATCAAATTCAACATTTGTTCTTTTCGATTTCATCAACCAAGTAACACAACAAGTTTTTTAAGACCTAAGTGATGACATAGACAATAAATGAGCATGCATAGAGCAAATAAAAACCCTAGATAACTAGAATCATCTCTACTATAAAGACACAGTTCCATAAGTAGCAGATTGGATCAACCGTTCTTCCATTTTTTTAGTTCCCATCAGAACCACCACAGCCTCTCGAGTAGCAGGATCCACCATCATATGCTCGATCTCTCACTCTGCCACCACCACGGCTATAACCTCTGTCATTCCTCCTGCCTCCATAACCACCATTGCTCTGACCACTACCTCCATATACATGAGCACCTCCATATTGCCCACCACCATTACAATAACTGTCACCTCCACCATCACCTCCACTGCCAGATCTAGACTGAGTCTGGTTGACTGTGATGTTCCTAGCGTTAAGGTTCTGCCCATTCTTAGGGGTTAGGTTTATTTTTCAATTTATTTAGTTACTATAGGTTTAGGTTTAGGGTTTGGGGTTCAGGGTTAGGGTTTAGGGTTTAGGGTTTTGAGATTTTAGGTTTATGTTTTTAGGGAATAGTGTTTAAGATTAGGGTTTAGGGTTTTAAGGTGTAGGGTTTTAGGGTTTAGGGTTTATGGTTTATGGTTTAGGGTTTAGGGTTCAGGATTTAATGTTTAGGCTTTTGGGTTTAGGGTTTAGGGTTTATGGTTTAGGGTTTAGGGTTAGCTTATGGTTTAAGATTTAGGGTTTTGGGTAAAGCATTTAGGGTTTAGGGTTTAGGGTTTAGGTTGTAGGTTTAGCATTGTATGTTTAGGGTTTATGGCTTAGGGTTAGTTTTATGATTTAGGGTCTATGGTTTAGGGTTTTCTATTTTTAAATTAAGTAAACTAGTAGGTTTAGGTTTATTTAGTTTATTTTTTATTTATTTTTTATATTAGTTTAAGTTTATTTTTTATTTTTATTTGGTTTAGTTTATTTATTTTAGGTTAATTTATTTTAGTTTAGGTTTTTATTTTAGTTTATTTTTTAGGTTTAGGTTTAGTTATATGCTTATTTTTTAGTTTAGTTTTATTTTTTTTATTTTTTATGTTTGGGTTTTATTTTTTTATTAAGGTTTAAGTTTAAGTTTTAATTTTATTTTTTTAGCTTTAGGTCTAGGTTTTTATTTTAGGTTTAATTTTAGGTTATATTTTTTAGTTTAGGTTTATGTTTATTTTTAGTTTATTTTATTTTATTTAGTTTAAGGTTTAGGTTTAGGTTTTATTTATTTTAGTTTAGTTTATTTTAGTAGAGTTTAGGTTTATTTATTTTGTTTATTTTAGGTCAAGGATTTTTTATTAGTTTAGGGTTTAGTTTTTATTTCTCATTTATTTTTAGGTTTAGGTTTTTATTTAGTTTTTATTTTATTTTATTTTAGGTTTATTTTATTTTTATTTTATGTTTTGGTTTTATTTTATTTAAGTTTTATATTTTTAGGTTTATTTTTTTTTTAGTTTAGTTTAGGTTTTTATTTATTTTATTTTAGTTTAGATTTTTTTATTTTATTTTTTCATTTAGGTTTAGGTTTTGGTTTTCATTTAGGTTTTCATTTTATTTTATTTTTTTATTTTATTTAGGTTTAGGTTTATCTATTTATTTTATTTTTAGGTTTTATTTAGTTTTGGTTTAGGTTTTTTGGTTTTTAGGGTTTAGGGTTTAGGGTTTAGGGTTTGGGGTTTATGGTTTAGAGTTTAATATTGTAGGTTCTAGGGTTTAGGGTTTAGAGTTTTAGGGTTTAGGGCTTAGGGCTTAGGGTTTTAAGGTTTAGGGTTTAGGGTTAGGGTTTTTTTTTTTTTATCATTTTATTATTTTATTTTATTTTAATTAAGTAAACTCTTAGGTTTAGGTTTATTTAGTTTGTCTATTTTATTTTATTTTTATTTTTGTTTATTTTTTATTTAGGTTTATTTTTATTTTTTATAGTTTAGTTTATTTATTTTGGGTTTATTAATTTTAGTTAAGGTTTTTTATTTTAGTTTATTTTTCAGGTTTACATTTATGTTTATCTTTATAGTTTAGTATTATTTTTATTTTATTTTTTAGGTTTAGGTTTTATTTTTTTATTTTTAGGTTTTGGTTTAGGTTTTTATTTTATTTTTTTAGGTTTAGTTTTTAGGTTTTTATTTTAGATTTATCTTTTGGTTTTATTTTTTAATTTAGGTTTAGGTTTATTTTTAGTTAATTTTTTTTATTTAAGGTTTAGGTTTAGGTTCAGGTCTAGTTAGTTTTAGGTTTAGGTTTAAGTTTTATTTATATTAGTTTAGGTTTATATTTATTTTATTTTATTTTAGGTTTTGGTTTTTTTTAGTTAAGAGTTTAGGTTTTATTTTTTATTTATTTTTAGGTTTATTTTTTAGGTTTAAATTTCTAGTTAGTTTTTATTTCATTTTATTATAGCTTTATTTTAGTTAGTTTTAGGTTTAGTTTTTATTTTATTTAGGTTTTTTATTTTTTTAGTTTAGTTTAGTTTTTTATTTATTTTATTTTATTTTCTTTTTAGGTTTTTTTAAATTTTTATTTTATTTTTTTAAGTTTATTTATTTGTTTTATTTATAGGTTTTATTTAGTTTTGGTTTAGGTTTTTAGCATTTTAGGTTTTAGGGTTTAGGGTTTAGAGTTTAGTGTTAGTTGAGGGTTGGGCGATTTAGGGTTTATGTTTTAGGGTTTAGGGTTTAGGGTTTAGGGTGTAGGGTTTAGGTTTTAGGGTTTAGGGTTAAGGGTTTAGGGTTTAGGTTTTAGGGTTTAGGGTTTAAGTTTTAGAGTTTAGGGTTGAGGGTTTAGGATTTAGGGTTTTAGGGTTTATGGTTAAGGGCTTAGGGTTTAGGGTTTACGGTTTAGCGTTTAGCATTTTTGGGGTTTAGGGTTTTTATTTAATAGAGAACAAATTCAGATTCAATATTTTTTCATTTCGATTTCATCAACCAAGTAACCCACCAAGTTTTTGTGAGAACCTTTGACATAGATAAAAATGAGCACGCTAGAGCAAATCAATATCCCGATAAGTGATGTTTAGTCAAGGTGATGTTTCTAGTTAGGTTTCCATTCTTACGATTTAGGTTTATTTTTTAATTTATTTAGTTAGTTTACGCTTAGGTATAGGGTTTAGGGTTTAGAGTTTAGGATTTAGGGTTAGGGTTTTGGGTTTAGGATTTAGGGTTTAGGGTTTTAGGGTTTATGTTTTTACGATTTTGGATTTAAGGTTAGGGTTTAGTGTTTTTGAGGGTTTTTGGTTCAAGGATTAGGGTCTAGGGTTTATGGTTTAGGATTTAGGGTTTATGGTTTTAAAAAAAAAAAATTAAGTAAACTGATAGGTTTAGGTTTATTTATTTTATTTTCTTATTTTAGTTTATTTTATTTTTTTATTTTTATTTAGGTTTATTTTTTAGTTTTATTTATTTTAATTAATTTATTTTAGTTTCATTTATTTTAGATTAGGTTTTTTATATCTATTTATTTTTTAGGTTTAGGTTTAGGTTTAAGTTTATTTTTTAGTTTAGACTTATTTTTATTTTATTTTTTAGGTTTAGGTTTTATTTTTTATTTTTTGGTTTAGGTTTAGCTTTTTATTTTATCTTTTCAAGGTTAGGTTTTAGGTTTATTTTTAGGTTTTATTTTTTACTTTAAGTTTTGGTTTATTTTTAGTTTATTTTATTTTATTTAATTTAGGGTTTAGGCTTAGTTTATTTTAGGTTTAGGTTTAGGTTTTATTAATTTTAGTTTAGTTTATTTTAGTTTAGGTTCATATTTATTTTATTTTATTTATTTTAAGTTTAAGTATTTTTTTTCTTAGTTTATGGTTTAGGTTTTGTTTTTTATTTATTTTTAAGATTTTTATTTAGTTTTTATTTTCTTTTATTTTAGGTTGATTTAAATTTTATTTTACATTAATTTATTAATTTCTTTAGGTTTTTATTTTTAGGTTTAATTTCATTTTTAGTTTAGTTTAGGTTTTTATTTATTTTATTTTAGTTTAGTTTTTAATTTTTATATTATTTTATTTTTAGGTTTAAGTTCAGGTTTAGGTTTAGGTTTAGGTTTAGGTTTAAGTTTTGGTTTTGGTTTTAGTTTAGGTTATAATTTATTTAGGTTTTTATTTTGCTTTTATTTTATTTTATTTTATTTAGGTTTTTTACTTTTTTTAGTTTAGTTCAGGTTTTTATTTATTTTATTTCACTTTAGTTTTTTTTAGGTTTAGGTTTAGGTTTTAGTTTATTTTTTTATTTTATTTTTCTTTTTATTTTATTTTTGTTTAGGTTTTTTCATTTATTTTATTTTTAGGTTTTATGTAGAATAGGTTTACGTTTTTAGGTTTTTAGGGTTTAGGGTTAGGTTTTAGGATTGTAAATTTTAGGGTTTAGGGTTTAGGATTTAGGGTTGTAGGTTTAGGGTTTATTTTAGGGTTTAGGATTTAGGGTTTAGGATTTAGGGTTTATGCTTTAACCTTTAGGATTTAAGATTTTTTTTTAAATTAAGTAAACCGGTAGGTTTAGGTTTATTTAGTTTATTTTATATTTTTATTTAGGTTTATTTTTTATTTTTATTTAGTTTAGTTTTTTTATTTTTTGTTTATTTTTTTAGTTTAGGATTTATATTTTAGTTTATTTTTTAGGTTTAGGTTTACGTTTAGGTTTATTTTTTTGTTTAGTTTTATTTTTATTTTACTTTTTATGTTTAGGTTTTATTTTCTATTTTTAGGTTTTGGTTTTGGTTTTATTTTTATTTTTTTAGGTTTAGGTTTTATGTTTTTATTTTAGGTTTATGTTTAGGTTTTATTTTTTAGTTTAGGCTTAGGTGTATTTTCAGCTTATTTTATTTTATTTAGTTTAGTTTTAGGTTTAGGTTTAGTTTATTTTAAGTTTAGGTTTAGGTTTTATTTATTTTAGTTTAGTTTATTTTAGTTTAGGTTTAGGTTTATTTTATTTTTATTTTAGGTTTAGGTTTTTTTTAGTTTAGGGTTTAGGTTTTATTATTTATTTCTTTTTTAGGTTTTATTTTTTAAGTTTAGGTTTTTATATAGTATTTATTTGAATTTATTTTAAGTTTATTTTATTTTTATTTTAGGCTTAGCTTTTATTTTATCTAGGCTTTCTATTTTTAGTTTTGTTTAGGTTTTTATTTATTTTATTTTAGTTTAGTTTTTATTTTATTTTATTTGCTTCTTTAGGTTTATGTTTAGGTTTAGGTTTTAGTTTATGTTTTTATTTTATTTTGCTTTTAGTTTTTTTATTTATTTTATATTTAGGTTTTATTTAGTTTAGGTTTAGGTTTTTAGCTTTTGGGGTTTACGGTTTATGGTTTAGGGTTTAGGGTTAGTTTAGGATTTAAGGTTTTTTTTAGGAAACCATAGATGGGTGAATTTTATTGCCACAAAGAAAGGAGTACAAGGTCCTTAAGAGGGGTTAATTCTCTTAACTACCGCTCAAAGAGCTATATTCAACCTAGAGAAAAAATTCCCCTATCTATTAGAACAAAAATAAGGAAATAAAAACTTAGACAAAAGAAATAAAAGACCAAAAAAGCACAACAAAATAATTACACAGGAAACAGGAGGATCAGCCAAAGCCCTACTAGAAATAAAAGTCTTTCGAGAGTTGTACAATCCACATGCAGGATCCGAAACATGCAATGAACCAGTAAAAGAATTCTGCAAGCAACTAAAAGATGTAATTAGCACAGCTAAAGAAAATCTAGCTTAAGCACATAATAAAGAGCAATATAAGAGAAAATTGCAAATAAAGCTCAGGCTCAGTCACCTTCATCTTAAGGGACAACCACTAATGTGAGCATCCAGACTTAAAAAGATGGGTTCATCACATATCGCTACCAAAAGATAATAGGGAAATCATCCTAGCCATCATAGCCCACTTACCTCGATGAACGCAATCTACCAAAGAGTGAAAGTCAACAATTCTCTAGTACTTGCAGCCTAAGCAACAGAAATAGCTGACCCACAAATCACCTAGCCAACTAAAGGCCATGAAGCCCAAAAGGTAATAGCATCAACAAAACCACCACAGCAGAAATGAAAGAGCAGCTGCCAAGATTTCACTTAGAAAGCAAAGCCACCATGGATGGGAACCAAACCCACTAGTGTCACTAAACAACCACAAGTAATAGCCCAAAACCAAAATAGCAACCTACAACTAGCACCAAGAAACCAGCAATTCCAAACCAAGTTAGAGAACAAGGCCAGCACTAATAGTAGCCACCAGTCCAACTCAGATAGTAGAGGCAAGAAATAAAAAGACAATCATAATACCTCCATCAAAAATAGAAAGATAGCCACAGGAAAATAGCATAACCAGAGAGGAAAAAGAACCCATGAGAAGACCAAAGGGGCATCTAGAAAACACTAGAAAATCACCACAAAGAGCAATAGGGAAAACAACCAAGCCCACCCTACCAACCAAGAGGGAAAACATAGAAAACAAAGGGAGCTAGAGAAACCAAAAGTAGTCCAAATCTTTAGCCAAAATAACAGACCATGTCAACAGCACTTAAGGCAAAAATAGTAGCCACCCAATTAAGCAAACAACTAGAATTAGCAACCAACAAACAACCACCATAAGGCCAAAACCAAAATAAAGAAAAACTACCAAAGCACCCTTCCAGCCACATGGTAAAAAGAGAAACCAACAAACAAAATCCACTAGGCCTAAAAAGGATCATAAGAAAAAAAACCACCAAAAGGCCCAGCACAAACTCAAGAGTAAAAAGATCAATAATAGCCATAAAAAAATAACCACCCAAGACAGCCATGTAGAGGGTATTAGTAAATAGCAGCACCCACCAGGCCCAAAAATAGCAGCAGAAAAACCATCCTAAGTAAGGAAAAGGCTAACCATAACCAGGGGCAATACCAGTGCCAATTAAGAAAATTGAAAAGTCAAAAGCAGGTAGAGGTATAACCCAAAAGGAGGCCACCACAAGTTCAAGGTAGCAGTTGACAAAACTGTTGACATTTAGATCCCTAAATAAAATAGTCAGCCAATGAGAACACCTCTCCAACAATAGAGGCTAAATAGCTAGTAACCACCTCAAAGAGATCTCCCAAATATTTCAACAAAAACCAGATAAGAGAGTGAACCAGCCAGAGGAATGCAGTAAAATGAAAATGCACACAGAGAAAAACATAGAAAACCTAAAAACACAAAGCAAAATTATTTTTTGAGATAAAGTAATCAGGTGTTATCCAGATTAACCAAGCCTCTCAATTGTCTAGGTAAATTAAGATGATCATAAAGAGTTAGATCATTTAATTTAGCACTTAGATTAGCCATAAAATCTAAACAGGCATTTCCTTCATGCTAAATATGAGAAATTTTAAAGCATACTTTAGAGAAAAAAGTTCTAGTATGATTAAGAAGATAGAATAAATCTGCATTCCCCATCTTAGTGGAAGTCAGCATGTCAATGAGTAAAAGAGCATCGAATTCAATCCAAATATTGAAGAAACATTTTTGCAAACAAATGTTAATAGCTTTATTTACAGTAATTAATTCAGAATAGATAAGAGAACAAGCTTTAAGAGGATAAACAAAAGCACAAATGACATTACCTTTAAAATCCCTAAAAATACCACTAGAACTAGATGTATTCTGAGAGACAGAGCCATCAGTATTAATTTTAATAATATTATTATGAGATTTTATCCAATATATAGTTTAATTTTCTTTACATAAGTTGATCTCAAGCAGGTAAACACCCAATTTTTTGGCAATAAATTTGAAACCTCTAAAATGTGTGTTACTAATTAAATTAGCATTAAATAATGCATGATTTTTTTCTTTGGTTGTGGCAATATTCCTTTTATGATTCATAGGAATACCACGATATTCAGCATCATTTCTATCCATCCATATGAACCAAATAAGGGTAATGACCTTTCACTATTTTTTGGAAACAGGCTTCAAGAAGTTGATATAAAAAAAAGAAAGCCATCGAAATGGTTAGTATTAAAAATATCATCATGCCAAACCCATAATTTGGAGGCAATAACACCATTGACAATAACATGATTAACATTTTTAATATGAAAACAACAATAACATTTGGAAGGAAAATAAAACCCTTTATCCTAGAGCAATGAATCAACAGGAATGAAGTTCTTTTGAATTCTCTAGGAATAGAATAAGAGATAGGGATGATATCATTCCAAAGTTTAATAAATACATTAGAAGAAATATGAGCATCTCTAATAAAATTCCAAGCCTCTTTAAGAATAAAATCACCATTATAAGACAACTTAAAAAGAATTTGATCAGGCTTGTTGGAAAGGATAGGAATATCACTGAATTTATCCTAAAGAGAGATAAGAATAACTTTGCTAAGTTTACTATCATTCCACTTGTTATTAAGCTAATTGGAGTTAACTTTAGTAGTAGTAGTGGAATGGGTAGATAAGAAAGAATCAATAAAACCACCACTAATCCAATTATCTTGCCAAAAGAAAGAAGATCCTGAATTTATCCCCCAAGATATCAAGGATTCAACCTCCCATTTAATGGAGCAAAGCCTTTTCCAAATTGAGGAGTCACCAACTTTATAAGTACAGATTAGAGGGTTCTTACCCTGGCAGTATTTAGCTGTCATAAAATTAGCCCAGAGGTTATCTTTTTTTCTAAATTCCACCAGAGTTTATGGGTGAAGGCAGTAATAGCTTCACAAATAGGTTTGCAGCCAAGCCCACCATCACCCAGAGGACCACAACATTTATGCCAAGAAGTCCAATGCATCCTTTTAACCGAATAATTAGAGCCATAGAAAAATTTATTAAGGAGATGATCAATTATATTTAAGATAGAATTAGTAGGGATAATGATTTGAATAAGATATAAAGGCATCAAATTAAGAGTACTCTTAAGCAAAGTAAGCTTGCCACAAAAAGAAAGTAAGTGAAATTCACACACCAAAATTTTAATTGAAATTTTTTGGTTAAGCTCATAAAAAAGATGGGATCTTTTTTTATTTTTGAAAAGAGGAGCACCCAAATATTTAATAGGGAGTTGTTGGTTTTTAAAGTCAGTGATTCTCAATATATGATTGATATTATTATTAGAAATTTTAGAGGAGGTAACAAAGTAGCTCTTGCTTTCATTAATAGAAAGACCAATTTCTCTACCAAATTTTTTTAAAAATTTCTTAAGTTTTTTGATATTATGAAAAGAAGCATTACAAAAGATAATAAAATCATCAGCAAAGCTAAGATGAGAAATAGGGATACCACCATGAGTTCTAAAGTACAAGCTAGGATTGTTATTGAGTAAATCATTTAAACTCCTAGAAAGGTATTCCACAGTAATAATAAATAAAGAAGGGGACAAAGGATCTCCTTGTCTCAAACCATGAGAAGAAGGAAAGAAGCTTTATTTTATATTTATTTTAGTTTTAGTTTTTATTTTATTTAGGTTTTTTATTTTTTAATTTAGTTTAGGTTTTTATTTATTTTATTTTAGTTTAGTTTTTATTTTTTATTTTATTTTCTTTTCAGGTTTAGGTTTCAATTTTAGTTTATGTTTTTATTTTATTTTATTTTGGTTTAGGCTTTTTTATAGGTTTTATTTAGTTTAGGTTTAGGTTTTTTTTTTCTTTTTAGGGTTTAGGGTTA
The DNA here is from genome assembly GCA_021442155.1 of Cymbidium sinense. Taxonomy (NCBI): domain Eukaryota; kingdom Viridiplantae; phylum Streptophyta; class Magnoliopsida; order Asparagales; family Orchidaceae; genus Cymbidium; species Cymbidium sinense. Next base: position 63,925,168 of record CM038214.1, on the reverse strand, counting down.
GTTTAAGGTTTAGGGTTTAGAGTAGGATTTGGGGTTTAAGGTTTACGGTTTAAGGTTTAAGGATTAGGGTTTAGGGTTTAGGGTTTAGGTTTTAGGGTTTAGGTTTTTAAGGTTAAGGGTTTAGGGATTTAGGGTCTAGGGTTTAGAGTTTTTAGGGTTTAAAGTTTAGGGTTTAAGGTTTAGGTTTTAGGTTTAGGGTTTATGTTTAGTGTTTAGGGTTTGGGGTTTAGAGTTTAGGGTTAGTGTTATGGGTTAGGGTTTAGGGTTAGGGATTTTTTATTATTTTTTTATTTTTTATTTTTAGGGTTTGTAGCTTTTTTTTACTGAGAACAAATTTAGATTCAACATTTGGTCTTTTTGATTTCATCAACCAAGTAACACACTAAGTTCTCAAAGGAATAAGAAATAACATAGATAAAAAATGAGCATGCATAAAGTAAATCAAAAATCCTAGATAACTAGAATCATTTATACTGTAAAACAAAATTCCATAAGTAGTTGATCAGATCAGCCATTCTTTAATTTTGCCAGTTCCCATCAGAACCACCCCAACCTCTTGAGTAGTGGGATCCATCATTATATCCCTGATCTCTCACTCTCTCCACCACCACCACAGTTGTAACCTCTGTCACTCCTCCTGCCTCCATAACCGCCACTGATCCTACCACTACCTCCATATCCACCAGCACCTCCAGATCCCCCATCACCACTGTGATAACCGCAACTTCCACCTTCGCCTCCACCCTTAGATCTAGAGTGAGATTGGTTGATGGTGATGTTCTTACTATCAAGGTTTTGGCCATTCTTAGGGTTTAGGTTTAGATTTATTTTTTAATTTATTTTGTTACTTTAGGTTTAGGTTAAGGCTTTCGGGTTTTTGATTTAGGGTTTAGAGTTAGGGTTTAGGGTTTAGGTTTAGGTATTTAGGGTTTATGGTTAGGGTTTAGGGTTTAGGGTTTTTTAGGGTTTAGGGTTGTAGATTTAAGGTTTTTGGTTCAGGATTTAGGGTTTAAGATTTTTTTAAAAAAAGATTAAGTAAACCGGTAGGTTTAGGTTTATTTAGTATATTTAGTTTATTTGTTATTTATTTTAGTTTACTTTATTTTTTATTTTTATTTAGATTATTTTAATATTTTTATTTAGTGTAGTTTATTAATTTTAGGTTTATTGACTTAATTTTAGGTTTTTTATTTTAGTTTCTTTTTTAGGTTTACGTTTAAGTTTAGGTATATTTTTTAATTGAGTTTTGTTTTTATTTTCTTTTTAGGTTTGGGTTTTATTTTTAATTTTTAGGGTTAGGTTTAGCATTTTATTTTATTTTATTAGTTTTAGGATTTAGGTTTTTATTTTAGGTTTGTTTTTAGGTTTTATTTTTTAGTCTAGGTTTTGGTTTATTTTTTATTTATTTTATTTTATTTAGTTTAGGCTCAGTTTATTTTAGGTTTAGGTTTAAGTTTTATTTATTTTAGTTTAGTTTATTTTAGTTTAGGTCTACATTTTATCTAGTTATTATTTTATTTTATTTTAGGTATTTTTTATTTTTATTTTACATTTACTTTTTATTTTATTTAGGTTTTTTATTCTTAGGTTTTTATTTATGTTATTTTAGTTTATTTTGTTTAGTTTATTTTATTTTATTTTAGGTTTAGGTTTATATTTTAGTTTTGGTTTCTATTTTATTTTATTTTATTTTTTATTTAGGTTTAGGTTGTTTTATATATTTTATTTTTATTTTTTATTTAGTTTAGGTTCAAGTTTTTTGGTTTTTAGGGTTTAAGTTTTAGGGTTTAAGATTTTAGGGTTTATGGTTTTAGGGTTTAGGGTTCAGGGTTTAGGGTTAGGTTTAGGGTTTAGGGTTTAGGGTTTAATGTTTAGGCTTTAGGGTTTAAGGTTTTTAGGGTTTAGGGTTTAGGGTTTAGGGATAGCTTAGGGTTTAGGGTTTAGTTTTTTTTTTTTAAATTAAGTAAACCAGTAGGTTTAGGTTTATTTAGTTTATTTTTTTATTTAATTTAGTTTATTTAATTTTTTATTTTTATTTTTTATTTTTATTAAGTTTAGTTTATTTATTTTAGTTTAAGTTTTTTATTTTAGTTTATTTTTTGGGTTTAGGTTTATTTTTTAGTTGAGTTATATTTTTATTTTATTTTTTAGGTTTAGGTTTTATTTTTTATTTTTAGGTTTAGGTTTTGTTTTTTACTTTATTTTTTTAAGTTTATGTTTTAGGATTTTATTTTGAGTTTATTTTTAGGTTTTAGTTTTTAGTTTAGGTTTAGGTTTATATTTAGTTTATTTTATTTTATTTAGTTTAGGTTTAGGTTTAGGTTTAGTTTATTTTTGGTTTAGGTTTAGGTTTTACTTATTTTAGTTTAGATTTAGGTTTATTTTATTTTAATTTTAGGATTAGGTTTTTCTTTTTTAGCTTAAGGTTTAGGTTTTATTTATTATTTATTTTTAGGTTTAATTTTTTTGGTTTATTTTTTATGTTTAGGTTTCTATATTTTTTTTATTTTATTTTAGGTTTATTTTATTTTTATTTTAGGTTTAGTTTTTATTATATTTAGGTTTTTTATTTTCTAATTTAATTTAGGTTATTATTTATTTAGTTTTGTTTTGTTTTTTATTTTATTTTACTTTCCTTTAAGGTTTATGTTTAGGTTTAGGTTTAGGTTTAGGTTTATGTTTTAACTTATATTTTATTTTATTTTCATTTAGTTTTATTTATTTATTTTATTTTTAGATTTTATTTAGTTTAGGTTTAGATTTTTAGCTCTTTAGGGCTTAGGGTTTAGGGTTTAAGGATTAGGGTTTTGGATTAGGGTTTTGGGTTTTGGGTTTAGGGTTTATAGTTTAGGGTTTAGGTTTTAGGGTTTAGGGTTTAGGGTTTAGGGTTTAGGTTTTAGGGTTTAGGGTTTAGGGTTTTAGGGTTTTAGGATTTATGGTTTAGGGTTATGGTTTCTTTTTATGTTTTTATTTTTTTTTATTTTTAGGGTTCAGGGTTTAGGATTTAGGTTCTAGGTTTAGGGTCCATGTTTTAGTTTAGGGTTTAGAATTTTTTTTTTTTAGTTTAACAGAGAATAAATTCATATTCAACATTTCTTCTTTTTAATTTCATCAATCAAGTAACACACCAAGTTCTCTAAGACATAAGTGACAACATAGATAAAAAATAATCATGCATAGAGCAAATAAAAAACCCTAGATAACTAGAATCATCTCTAATGTAAAGACATAGTTCCATAAGCAGCAGATCGGATCGGTCGTTTCTCAATTTCTTCAGTTCCCATCTGAACAACCCAAACCTCTCGAGTGGTAGGATCAACCATCATATCCCCGATCTCTCCCTCTGCCACCTCCACACTTGTAACCCTGGTTGCTCCTCCCACCTCCATAACCACCAATGCTCCGACCACCACCTCCAGATCTCCCAGTACCACTGCGATAACTGCCGCCTTTGCCTCCACCGCCGAATCTAGACTGAGCCTGGTTGACGGTGATGTTTCTTCCATCAAGGTTCTGCCCATTCTTATGGTTTAGATTTAGGTTTAGGTCTATTAGGTTTATTTTTTAATTTATTTAGTTACTTTAGGTTTAGGTTTAGGGTTTGGGTTTTAGGGTTTAGGGTTTAGGGTTAGGGTTTAGGGTTCAGGTTTTAGGGTTTAGGGTTTTAAGGTTTATGCTTTTAGGGTTTAGGGATTAGGGGTAAGTTATAGGGTTTAGCATTTTAGGTTTTTTAGGGTGCAGGGTTTAGTGTTTTTTAGGGTGCAGGGCTTAGGGATTATGGTTTAGGGTTTAGGGTTTAGGGTTGTAGGCTTAGGGTTTTGGGCTTAAGGTTTAGGGATTAGGGTTTATGATTTAGGGTTTAAGGTTTTTTTTCAACCAGTAGGTTTAGGCTTATTCAGTATATTTAGCTTATTTTTTATTTAATTTAGTTTTATTTTATTTTTATTTTATGTTTAATTTTTATTTTATTTAGGTTTCCTATTTTTAGGTTTATTTTATCTTTTAGTTTAGCTTAGGTTTTTATTTATTATATTTGAGTTTAGGTTTTAATTTTTATTTTATTTAATTTTTTGGTTTAGGTTTAGGTATAGGTTTTAGTTTAAGTTTTTATTTTATTAAATTTTTTTTATTTTATTTAGCTTTAGGTTTTATTTTTTTATTTTTTTAGGTTTTATTTAGTTTAGGTTTAGGTTTTCTGGTTTTCAGGGTTTATGGTTTAGGGTTTATTTTTTGTTATACGGTTTAATGTTTAGGCTTTCAGGTTTAGGGATTTCGGGGTTTGTGGTTTAGGGTTTAGGGTTTTCTTTAAAAAAAATTAAGTAAACAAATATGTTTATATTTATTTACTTTGTCTAGTTTATTTTTTATTTATTTTAGTATATTTTATTTTTTATTTTAATTTATGTTTATTTTTTTTATTTAATTTAGTTTATTTATTTTGGGTTTATTTATTTTAGTTTAGGTTTTTTATTTTAGTTTATTTTTTAGGTTTAGGTTTATTTTTTAGTTGAGTTTTATTTTTATTTTATTTTTTAGTTTTAGGTTTTAATTTTTATTTATAAGTTTGGGTTAAGGTTTTTTTTTTAGGTTTAGGTTTTAGGTTTTTATTTTAGGTTTATTTTTAGGTTTTAATTTTTAGTTTAGGTTTAGGTTTTTTTTAGTTTATTTTATTTTAGTTAGTTTAGGTTTAGGTTTAGGTTTACAGGTTTTATTTATTTTAGTTTAGGTTTAGATTTATTTTATTTTGTTTATTTTATTTTTATTTTAGATTTAAGGTTTTAGTTTTATTTTTTACATATTTTTACATTTTACTTTTAGGTATATTTTTGAGGTTTAGGTTTCTATTTAGTTTTTATATTATTTTATTTTATTTTATTTTAGGTTTATTTATTTTGATTTTATGTTTAGTTTTCATTTTATTTAGGTTTTTTATTGTTAGGTTTATTTTATTTTTTTAGTTTAGTTTAGGTTTTTAATTATTATTTTTAGTTATTTTATTTTATTTTGGGTTTTAATTTAGGTTTTAATTTTATATTTTTTTTCTTTTATTTAGGTTTGGGTATTTATATTTATTTTATATTTAGGTTTTATTCAACTTAGGTTTAGGTTTTTAAGTTTATAGGTTTTTAGGGTTTAGCGATTATGGTTTAGGGTTTAGGGTTTAGGGTTTAGGGTTTAGGATTTAATGGTTTATGGCTTTAGGGTATAGGGTTTAGCGTTTAGTTTTAGGCTTTTGGGTTTAGGGTTTTTAGGGTTTAGGGTTTAGGTTTTAGGCTTTAGGGTTTATGGGTTTTAAGGTTTAGGGTTTAGGGTTTAGGGTTAGTTTAGAGTTTAGGGTTTATGGTTTTAGGGTTTAAGGTTTAGGGTTTAGGGTTTAGGGTTAGTGTTAGGGTTTAAGGTTTAGGGTTTAGGGTTTTGGGTATAGTGTTTAGGGTTTGGGGTGGTAGGTTTAAGGTTTAAAGCTTACGGTTAGTTTTAGGGTTTAGGATTTAGAGTTCTTTTTTTTTTAAAAAAGAAATTAAGTAAACCAATAGGTTTAGGTTTTTTTTTAGTTTACTTAGGTTTAGGTTTTTATTTTTATTTTTTTGGGTTTAATTTTATTAGTTTATTTTATTTTATTTAGTTTAGGTTTAGGTTTAGGTTTAGGTTTCTATTTTTAATTTTTTAGGTTTAGGTTTTAGCTTTTGATTTTTGGTTTATTTTTAGGATTTATTTTTTAGTTAAGGTTTAGTTTTATTTTTAGTTTATTTTATTTTATTTAGTTTATGTTTAGGTTTAGGTTTAGTTTATTTTAGGTCTAGGTTTAGGTTTTATTTACTTTAGTTTATGTTTAGGTTTATTTTATTTTATTTATATTATTTTTATTTTAGGTTTATGTTTTTTTTTGTTTAGGATTTATGTTTTATTATTTATTTATTTTTACATTTTACTTTTTGGTATATTTTTGAGGTTTAGGTTTTTATTTAGTTTTTAATTTATTTTATTTTAGGTTTATTTATTTTTATTTAGGTTTTTAATTCTCAGGTTTATTTAATTTTTTAGTTTAGTTTTGGCATTTATTTTTTTATTTTTTTATTTTTTTAAAATTATTTTTTTAGGTTTAGGTTTAGGTTTTTATTTTATTATATTTTTCTCTTTTATTTAGGTTTATGTTTTTAGGTTTTTAGGGTTTAGGGTTTAAGGTTTAGGGTTTAGGGATTAGGGTTTTATGGTTTTGGGTTTAGGGTTTGGGGTTTAGGGTTTAGGGTTTAGGCTTTTAGGTTTAGGGTTTTTAAGGTTTAGGGTTTAAGGTTAAGGCTTTAGGGTTTAGGGGTTTTAGGGTTTACACTTTAAGGTTTAGGGTTAGTTTAGAGTTTAGGGTTTAGGGTCTAGTGTTTATGGTTTAGGGTTTAGGGTTAGGGTTAAGGTTTAGGGTTTAGTGTTTAGGGTTTTTTAGGGTTTAGTGTTTAGGATTTAGGGTTGTAGATTTAGGGTTTAGGGCTTAGAATTTATGATTTAGGGTTCAGGGTTTAGTGCTTAGGCTTTTGGGTTTAGGATTTTTTGGGTTTATGGTTTAGGGTTTAGGCTTTAGGCTTTAGGGTTTATGGGTTTTAGGGTTTAGGGTTTAAGGTTTAGGGTTTAGGGTTCAAGTTTAGTTTAGAGTTTAGGGTTTAAAGTTTAGGGTTTAGGGTTTTGGGTTTAGGGTTTTGGGTATTGAGTTTTAGGTTTTTTATTTAGGGTTTATGGTTTAGGGTTTTTTAGGGTTTAGGACTTAGGGTTTAGGGTTGTAGGTTTAAGGTTTAGGGTTTTGGGTTAATTTTAGCATTTAGGGTTTAGGGTTTAGAATTTAGGGTTTTAAAAGAAAAATTTAAGTAAACTAGTAGGTTTCAGTTTATTTAGTTTAGTTTCATTAATTTTAGAGTTTTTATGGTTTATTTTTATTTAGGTTTATTTTTTATTTTTATTTAGTTTACTTTATTTTTTTATGTTTCTTTATTTAATTTATTTTTTAAGTTTAGGTTTATTTTTTAGTTGAGTTTTATTTTCAATTTATTTTTTATGTTTAGGTTTTAATTTTTATTTTTAGCTTTAGGTTTAGGTTTTCATTTTATTTTTTTTAGGTTTAGGTTTTATGTTTTTATTTTAGGTTTATTTTTAGGTTTTCTTTTTTAGTTTTGGTTTATTTTTAATTTAATTTATTTTATTTAGTTTAGGTTTTGGTTTAGGTTTAGTTAATTTTAGGTTTAAGCTTTTTTTTAAAATTTAATTTAGTTTATTTTAGTTTAGGTTTAGGTTTATTTCATTTTATTTATTTTTTGTTTAGTTTTTTTTAAATTTAGGCTTCAAGTTTTATTTTTTATTCATTTTTAGGGTTTTTTTAGGTTTAGATTTTTATTTAGTTTTTATTTTTTTAGTTTTTTATTTAGGTATATTTTATTTTATTTTAGGTGTATTTTATTTTATTTTAGGTTTAGTTTTCATTTTAATTATTTATTTTCCTTTTAGTTTAGTTTAGGCTTTGATTTATTTTATTTTAGGTTTAGTTTTTATTTTAACTATTTTATTTTATTTTATGTTTATGTTTAAATTTTAGTTTATGTTTTTATTTTATTTTATTTTACTATTTTTTTTGGTTTAGGTTTTTTTATTTATTTTATTTTTAAATTTTATTTAGTTTAGGTTTAGGTTTTTAGCTTTTTAGGGTTTAAGGTTTAGGGTTTAGGGTTTTTGTTGTTTAGGGTTTAGGGTTTATGGTTTAGGTTTTAGGTTTAGGGTTCAGGTCCTAGTTTAGGGTTTTGGTTATTTTTTAACAGAGAACAAATTCAGATTCAACATTTCCCCATTTTTGATTTCACTAAGAAAGTGACACAACAACTTTTATTTTATTTATTTTAGTTTATTTTATTTTTTATTATTATTTATGTTTATTTTTTATTTTTGTTTAGTTTAGTTTATTTATTTTAGGTTTATTTATTTTAGTTTAGGTTTTTTATTTTAGTTTATTTTTTAGGTTTAGGTTTTGGTTTAGGTTTATTTTTTATTTTTAGGTTTAGGTTTATTTTTTTATTTTATGTTTTTAGGTTTAGGTTTTAGGTTTTTATTTTTGGTTTATTTTTAGGTTTTATTTTTTAGTTTAGGTTTTGGTTTAGTTTACTTTAGGTTTAGGTTTAGGTTTTATTTATTTTAATTTAATTTATTTTAGTTTAGGTTTAGTTTATTTTCTTTTATTTATTTTATTTTTATTTTAGGTTTAGGTTTTTATTTAAATTTTATTTTATTTTATTTAGGGTTTATTATAGTTTTATTTCACATTTAGTTTTTATTTTATATAACTTTCTTATTCTTATGGTTATTTTATTTTTTAGTTTAGTTTAGGATATTATTTATTTTAGTTTAGTTTATTTTTTATATTTTAGATTTAGGTTTTAGTTTAATTTTTATTTTATTTTATCTTTTATTTTATTTAGGTTTTGGTTTTATTTATATTTTATTTAGGTTTTATTAGTTTAGTTTTTTTTAGGTTTTGGTTTTGGTTTTGGTTTTGGTTTGTGGTAGGTTTAGGGTTTAGTGTTTAGCTTTGTGGTAGCTCTGTGGTGGCTGTCAGTTAGGGTTTAGGCTGTGATTTTTAGAGTCACTGGAATAGTTTTTAGTGGTTTTTTAAATTAAGTAAAACCCAGGTTTAGGTTTATTTAGTTTAGTTTTATTTATTTTAGATTATTTTATTTTATTTTATTTATGTTTATTTTTCATTTATATTTACCTTATTTTATATATTTTAAGTTTATTTATTTTAGTAAAGCATTTTTATTTTAGTTTATTTTTTTATGTTTAGGTTTAGGTTTAGGTTTTTTTTAGTTGAGTTTTATTTTTATTTTATTTTTTAGGATTAGGTATTGTTTTTTATTTTTAGGTTTAGTTTAGGTTTTCATTTTATTTTTAAGGTTTAGGTTTTAGGTTTTTATTTTAGGTTTTATTTTTTAGTTTAGCTTTAGGTATAATTTTAATTTACTTTATTATATCTAGTTTAGGTTTAGGTTTAGGTTTTATTTATTTTACTTTAGTTTAGTTTAATTTAGGTTTAGGTTTATTTTATTTTATTTCATTTATTTTTATTTTAGGTTTAGGTTTTTTTTCAAGTTCTGATTTTATTTTTTATTTATTTTTCAGGTTTAGGTTTTTATTTAGATTTTTTTATAGGTTTATTATAGGTTTATTTTAGGTTTGTTTTATTTTTATTTTACGTATAGTTTTTATTTTATTTAGGTTTTCTATTCTTTAGTTCATTTTATTTTTTAATTTTGTTTAGGTTTTTATTTATTTTATTTTAGTTTATTTTATTTTATTTCTTACTTTAGGTTTAGGTTTTAGTTTAGGTTCTTATTTTATTTTATTATTTTATTTTATTTAGGTTTATGTTTTTATATATTTTATTTTAAGTTTTATTTAGTTTAGGTTTTGGTTTTTTGGTTCTTATTTTAGGGTTTTTGGGTTTTGTATTTTACCATTTTAGTTTTTAGAGCTTTGTGGTTTGTTTTAGGGCCTAGTTTAGTGTTTAGGCTTTAGGGTTTGGGTTTTTAGGGTTTAGTGTTTAGGGTTTACGCTTAGCTTAGGGTTAAGGTTTTCTTTTTAAATTAAGTAAACCATTAGGTTTAGGTTTTATTAGTTTATTTTATTTTTTATTTTTATTTATGTTTATTTTTTATTCATATTTACTTTAGTATATTTATTTTAGTTTAGTTTTTTTTTAGTTATTCTTTTGCTTTAGGTTTATTTTTTAGTTGAGTTTTATTTTTTTTTACTTCTTTAGGTTTAGGTTTTAGTATTTATTTTTAGGTTTAGGTTTAGTTTTTATTTTATTTTCTTAGGTTTAGGTTTTACGCTTTTATTTTAGGTTCATTTTAGGTTTTTTTTTTTTAGTTTTAGGTTTATTTTAGTTTATTTTATTATTTATTTAAGTTTAGGTTTAGGTTTAGATTTTATTTATTCTAGTTTAGTTTATTTTAGTTTAGGTTTGAGTTTATTTTATTTTGTTTATTTTATTTTCCTTTTAGGTTAAGTTTTTTTTTTTACTTTAAGTTTTATTTTTTAATTTATTTTAGATTTTTAGGTTTATTTTTTAGGTTTAGGTTTTATTTAGTTTTACTTAATTTTGTTTTTAGGTTTATTTTATTTTATTTTACACATTTATTATTTTATTTAAGTTATTTATTTTTAGGTTTATTTTATTTTTTTAATTTAGTTAGGTTTTTATTTATTTTATTTTATTTGAGTTTAGTTTTTATTTTTTATTTTATTATTTTTTAGGTAGTTTAGTTTAAATTTAGGTTTTATTATTTTATTTTATTTTATTTTATTTTATTTTTTTTTTTTTATTTATTTTATTTTTAGGTTTAATTTAGTTTAGGTTTTTTAGGTTTTTGGGTTTGTTAGGTTTGGTTGAGAAGGGTGGGTGGATTAGGGTTTTAGGGTTTAGGGTTCAGGGTTTAGAGTATAGGGTTTAGGGACTATTTTAGGGTTTAGGGTTAGAGTTTATTTTTTATTATTTTATTATTTTATTATTTTATTTATTTAAAATAAGTAAACTTATAGGTTTAGGTTTACTTAGTTTATTTATTTTAGTTTATTTTATTTTTTTTTCATTTTGGTTTATTTTTCTTTTTATTAGTTAAATTTATTTTGTTTAGGCTTATTTATTTTAGTTTAGGTTTTTTATTTTAGTTTATTTTTTATGTTTAGGTTTAGGTTTAGGCTTATTTATTAGTTTAGTTTTATTTTTATTTAAATTTTTGGTTTAGGTTTATGTTTTTATTTTATTTTTTTATTTTTAGGTTTTAGGTTTTTATTTTAGGTTTATTTTTTGGTTTTATTTTATAGTTTAGGTTTAGGTTTATTTATAGTTTATTTTATTTAATTTAATTTAGGTTTAGGATTAGTTTATTTTAGTTTAGTTTATTTTAATTTAGGTTTAGGTTTATTTTATTTTATTTTAGTTTAATTTTTTTTTATTTCTTTTTAGGTTTATTATTTTAGATTATTTAGTTTTTTATTTTATTTTATTTATTTTATTTTTTTATTTTATTTTATTTTTATTTTATTTAGGTTTTTATTTTAATTTAAGTTATTATTTATTTTATTTTACTTTAGTTTTATTTTTTGTTATTTTCTTTTTAGGTTTAGGTTTAGGTTTAGGTTTAGGTTTATGTTTGAGTTTATGTTTTTATTTTATTTTATTTTGGTTTAGAATTTTTTTTTATTTATTCTTTTGGTTTTAGCTTTGGGTTTATGGTTTTTTTATGTTTAGTACTAGATTAAGATTGAGCCAGTTTAGATCAGTTACAGGATCAGGTAGGGCTCAGTGGCCTGTGGCTCAGGTTTGGGTTTAGGGCCTGTTCTGATCTTTGGGTCTAGTTTAGTGGTTTTAGGGCCTAGGGCCCAGGGTCACCAGGGCTCACTGCCTAGGGTTTTAGAGCTCAAGTTTAGGGTTTAGGCTTTAGAGCACAGGATTTTAGAGCTCAGGATCAGTTTATTTTATTTTTATTTAGTTTATTTATTTTACTAGGGTTTTGGTTTTATTTTATCCCTTTAGGTTTTATTTTTAGGATTATTGTTTAGCTTTTTTAAGTTTATTTTATTTTATTTTAGGTTTATTTTATTTTATTTTAGGTTTAGTTTTAGTTTTATTTAGGTTTTATTTTATTTAGTTTATGTTTTTATTTATTTTATTTTAGTTTAATTCTCATTTCTTATTTTATTATCTTTTTAGGTTTAGGTTTTGGTTTAAGTTTTAGTTTATATTTTTATTTTATTTCATTTTTTATTATATCTTAATTTAAGTTTTTTTATTTATTTTATTTTTAGGTTTCATTTAGTTTAGGTTTAGCTTTTTAGCTTTTTAGGGTTTAAGGTTTAGGTTTTTTTTTTTTTTGGATTTAGGGTTTAGGGTTTAGGGTTTAGGGTTTTATTGTTTAGGGTTTAGGGTTTAGGGTATATGGTATAGGGTTTAGGGTTTAGCATTTTTAGGGTTTAGGATTTAGGGTTTAGTGTTTAGGTTTTAGGTTTAGGGTTCAAGTTTTGGTTTAGGGTTTAGGGTTTTGGGTTTATTTTTAAGAGAGAAAAAATTTAGATTCATCCTTTTTTTCTTTTTGATTTCATAAACCAAGTAAGACACCAAGTTTTTTATGACAAAAGCGATGAGATAGATAAAAAAAGAGCACACATAGAGCAAATCAAAAACCCTAGATAACTAGAACTGTATCTATTATAAAGGCACAGCTCCATAAGTAGCATATCGGATCAACCATTCTTCATTTTCTCTAGTTCTCGTCAGAACCACTCCGGCCTCTCGAATAGCAGGATCCACCAACAAATCCCCAGTCTCTCCCTTCGCCACCACCATGGTTATAACCTCTATCGCTCCTCCCGCCTCCATAACCACCACCTCCATATCGTCCAACACCTCCAGTTTCCCAACCACCACTGTGAAAATTGTCGCTTCTGCCTTCATCTCTACTGTGAGATCTAAATTGTGCCTAGTTGATAGTAATGTTCTTGCAGTCAAGGTTCTGCCAATTCTTTGGGTTAAGGTTTTGGTTTAGGTTTATTTTTTTAATTTATTTAGTTGCTTCAGGTTTAGGTTTAGGTTATCGGGTTTAGGGTTTAGGAAATAAGGTTTCGCTTTCCTGGTTTTAGGTTTTATGCTTTGTGGATTTAGGGTTTAGGGTTAGGGTTTAAGGTTTATGGTTTAGTGGATTGTGGATTTTAAGGGTTTATGGTTTAGTGGTTTAGGATTTAGGGTTGTTTAGTTTTTGTTTTAGTTTTAGGTTCATGGTATTTTTATTTTAAAATTAAGTAAATGGGTAGTGTTTATGTTTATTTTAGATTATTTATTTTTTTTTATTTATTTTGGTTTTATTTTATTTTTTTTAAATTTTATTTAATTTAATTTTATTTTATTTGGTTTAGTTTATTTATTTTAGTTTAAGTTTTTATTTTAGTTTATTTTCTAGGTTTAGGTTTAGGTTTCTTTTATTTTTTTTTTTATATTTAGGTTTTAGGTTTTATTTTTGGTTTATTTTAAAGGTTTTTTTTTTAGTTTATTTTTAGTTTATTTAATTTTTTTTAGCTTAGGTTTAGGTTTTATTCATTTTAGTTTAATTTATTTTACTTTTGATTTAGGTTTATTTTATTTTGTTTATTTTATTTTTATTTTAGGTTTTGCTTTTTTTTAGTTTTTTTATTTATTTGTTAGGTTTAGGTTTTTATTTAATTTTAATTTTATTTTATTTTTGGTTTATTTTATTTTTATTTTACATTTAGTTTTTATTTTATTTAGGTTTTTTTATTCTTAGGTTTATTTTATTTTTTATTTTATTTTAGGTTTTATTTTATTTTATTTTAGTTTATCTTTATTAGTTTATTTTATTTTATTTTATTTTTAGGTTTATGTTTATGTTTTAGTTTTGGTTTTTATTTTTATTTTTTTATTTTATTTAGGTTTTTATTTGTTTATTTATTTTGCCAAGGTGTAGTTTATGTTTTCATTTCTTTATTTTAGGTTTAATTTAGTTTAGGTCCATTTTTTAGGTTTTAGTGTATGGTTTATGGTTTATAGTCACACTAGTGTTTTAGGGTTTAGGATTTGAGGTAGGGTCCGTGGTTAGTGCTCAGGGTAGGGCTCAGGGTCACCAGGGTAGAGTTGGGTAGGGTAGGCTCAGCTTTAGGATTTTGGGTTTTTTAGGTTTTGAGGTTAGTTTTGGGTTTAAGGTTTAAGGTTTTAGGGTTTAGGGTTTAGGGTTTAAGGTTTAGGGTTTTTTAGGGTTTTGGGTTTTGGGTTTAGGGTTGTAAGTTTAGGGTTTTGGGTTTTGGGTTTAGGGTTGTAAGTTTAGGGTTTAGGGTTTAGTATTTATGGTTTAGGATTTAGAGTTTAGGTTCAGGGGTATTTTATTTAATTATGCAAACCAGAAGGTTTAGGTTAACTTAGTTTATTTAGGATAATCAAATACAAGCATGTGATTCATTCAACTAAAGTAGTTCTTAAGGACAATCAAATCAAATAAGATTATTTAAATCAAACCAAAAGCTTCTTATTAATTAAGTTTTAGATTTGATTTTATTTAAAGAAGAGAAGAGAAATCATCACTTGTTGTTTTAGACCCATTCCAACATTAGTGATTTGATTTAATTTAAGGAAATATAATTAAGTTGATTTTTTGGGTTAATTAAGTTTTAACCTTTAATTAGATGAATTTATTACCCTTACCTATGTCACCTTAAAGTAATTAACTAAATAATTATGAGCCAACATGATATGCATGGAAAATAAACTTGCAATGATCCTAGGAAATAAAAGGGGCCTAATGCAATTGGCTCATGATTAATAGTTAATTAGATTAAAGGACTTAATTAATTACTCTTATAGTTTTCCCACACATATGGACTAACCATAATTTCATTAAACCCATTTAGGTTATTAAACACCTAAAGAACTACCCCATGATTTAATTAATTAATGTGTAATGTGATTATGATTTCAATTTAATTAAGTGATTTAGTTAATTAGTTAATTCTTAATTAATTTCAATTTAAAAAAGGGTTAAATGAACTTAGGGAAAGGGGCCCCAACCCTATTCCTTTATTTACTTATTGTTGAACAATGATTAATAAACTTAAGTAACTAATTTATTACTATTCATGGGATTAATTAATCATTAATTAACTTAAAAGAGTCGTTAAGGTTTAATTAGTCAATTTTCATAATTAAGTGAGCAATAAATCCCAATAAAATTATGGGAGGAATAGGTCATCCCATTAAATTAACCAATAAAATTTGGGATTAACTGCTCAAGTAATTAAGGAGTAATTAAGCTAATAAATTTTGTAATTAAACTTTAATTAAATATTAATTACTATTCAAAATGAGTTAAGATCATTTTTAATTAATTCTCTTCTAAAATACCTTTAAAATGAGTATTTATTTGCATTTGTTATATTTCTATATGATTGTTTATGATTTTTAGAAGTTTCAGCGATTAAAAATGATTAATTAAGCCTAATTAAAGTTTAATCTCGCTATTTAATGCGTGGCACCGCAGATTGGCTACTTAAAACTTACCGACTCGGTCACATGGTGGCATGGACGACTTTCTCGCCGCCTAAACTAAGATCAGATGGCTATGATTAATCCCACAATTTAATAAGATTAAATCAGATTTATCTAGCGTAACTAATCACGACCGTACATTTTGTTCACATGGAATGGACTATGCTTGATCTATCATTAGGTGAGTAAGGCAGAATGGAGTCCATCCTCCATTGCTCACTTGATTCGAGCTTACCTGAGCTCAGATCAACTTCAAAAGGATCCCACACCTTCACGACATTGATTAGAGGGGATCCAACGGTCAAGATCACACGAGATTGAAGTTTTCTTTAAAACGTTCCAGCCCATTTTTGCCTAAGGATCAATTTTGGAAGAATACCTCATCGGAGCTCAAGACTAGTGGGTCGAACGATTAAGGAAGCTTCATCTAGCGAAGATGAATCCTTGTTGAGCAATAATTGGATCCATTCTTCGATGTTAGCTCAGAAGGCGATGAACTGACGATTTGTAGCTCGATTTTGATCGAAGTTCTACCTCCGGTGCTCAGGAAGCTTGGGAGATGATTCACTCTTGCTCGATGAGGCCTAGGGAAGGTGCAAACAAAGTTATTTTGAGTTTGATGGATAAATGGGGAAGTTAGGTCAGAAATGGGAGTGTCCTAATTCGGGACAGATGAGAATGGCATTTCCCGATCAAGGATCAAGCTTGGGAGCTTAGGGAATGGCTCAAGCAGGTCATCTTGGGTAGCTAGGACTCTGAGGAATGATTTATGTGTGTGTTTGAGTGAAAATGAGGGGGTGTATACCCCCATTCATCTTGATCGGATGGTGGGATCAGGTTTAGCTTCTAGTGGTCTTCTGGCCATCTCAGGGAGTCCTTGGTGGCAGGGAGGAGGTGAGTTGGCTAGACTTGGTTGGTTGAAGGTGTGGAGGTGGCTGCCAAGGAGGAATCATGGGTGTCCTATGGGTTTCACCTCAATTGGTCATGGTCGACCCAACCACCCCTTGGGTCAGGTTAGGCAGTGTCCTAGGTGCCTAGGTGGACTATTACGAGAGTACCAAGTGGCCAAGGAATGGAAATAACCACTTACATGGGTGATTTGTCTCATGTGATGCCCTAGACCCAAGGGCGATAATTTGGCATTGGATTCAAATTGGGTAGATTTCAAATGATCCAACAGTGGGTTAGTCCAAATTTTAAGTCAATTGGAGTTGATTTGGTTGTGTTTGGCTCAATTTGACTCATTTAGGTCAAATTGGGTGGTTAGTCGCTGACCAATTGGTCAAATTGGGTCAAACCAAGGGTCGAGTCAAGTTCATTTGATCATTTGGGATGTTTTGGTTCTATTGGTTTGGTTTTGTTTGGCTTAGATTTGATTTTGGCTCATTTGAATTCATTTGGGTCAAGAGGGTTAAGTTGACCAAATTGGCCAAGTTGGCTTGGGTTGGTTTGGGTTTAGTTGACCAATTGAAGATGATTGTAGGCTTGGGTTTCAATTAATTTGGATTTGGTTTTGATTTAGGCCAACTTGAAACTTTAGGTCAATTTGGGCAAAGTAGGTCAATTGGGTTCAATTAGTCCAATCATGGTTTTGGTCAAGTTCAACAATCAATTTGGAATGAACTTGAGCTATTAGTTACAATCAATTTGGTTTATATTTTGATTTGACCTAATTTGGTCTTTTAGGTCAATTTGGGTCAACTTAAGTTAAGAGGGCCAATTGGATTTGGTTTGACTCAATTGTAGGACAAGTCATATTCAAATATTTATTTTGATTTGGTATAAATCATTGGATTTAGTTTAGGTTACAATTTGGCTAGTTTGGGTTCATATGGGTTAAAGGGTTGACTTGGTCAAATGACCAAGTTGACTTGGTTTGACCTAATTAAGATAATTGATCAACTTAAGGTGATCAACAAAAAATATACCTAAAAATAAATAAAAATTAAAACTTAAAACCATAAACTTAAAAAAAACCTAAACCTAAAATAAACAAAATAAAATAAACATAAATTTAAACTAAAATAAATAAAACTTGAACCTAAACCTAGAATAAACTAAACCTAAACCCAAAATAAATTAATTATAATAAACTAAAAATAAACCTAAACCTAAACTAAAAAATAAAACCTAAAAATAAACCTAAACCTAAACTAAAAAATAAAACATAAAAATAAACCTAAAATAAAAACCTAAAACCAAAACCTAAAAAAACAAAATAAAAACCTAAACCTAAAACTAAAAATAAAAAATAAATCCTACACCTAACAAATTAAATAAAAAAAAAACTAAATTAAAAAATAAGCATAAACCTAAACCTAAACTAAGAAAATAAACTAAATTAAAAAACCTAAACTAAAATAAATAAACTAAACCAAATAAAAATAAAAAATAAACTTAAATAAAAATAAAATAAATTAAAATAAATAAAAGATAAACTAAATAAACCTAAATATACAGGTTTACTTAATTAAAAAAAACATAAACCCTAAACCCTAAACCCTAAACCCTAAATCCTAAACCCTAAATCCTAAAACTAACCCTAAACTTACAACCCTAAACATAAAATCCTAAGCCCTAAACCTTAAACCTTAAATAATTATAAACCCTAAACCCTAAACCCTAAAAGTAACCTGAAACCCTAAACCTTGAATGCTAAACATACAACCCTAAACCCTAAACCTTAAACCTTAAAACCCTAAACCTTAACCACTAAAAACTTAAAAATCTAAACCTAAACTAAAAAAACCTAAAATAAAATATAAAAAAAACCTAAACCTAAATAAAATAAAATAAAATAAAATAATAACCTAAACTAAAACCTAAACCTAAACCTAAACCTAAACGTAAAAATAAAATTAAATAAAAAGTAAAAACTAAACAAAAATAAATAAATAAAAACCTAAATAAAAATATAAACCTAAAACTAAAACCTAAATAAAATAAATACTAAATGTACAATAAAAATAAAATAAAATAAAATAAAATAAAAACTAAATAAAAACCTAAACATAAAAAAAGAAAGCTAAAAATAATTAAAAAATAAAACCTAAACCTAAAATAGAAAAAAAAATAAAACCTAAACCTAAACAAAAATAAACTAAACCAAAATAAAAGCTAAACCTAAACCTAAACCTAAAATAAACTAAACCTAAATCCTAAACTAAATAAAATAAAATAAACTAATTATAAACATAAATCTAAACTTAAAAATAAACCTAAACCTAAAAAATTAAAATAAAAGCTGAAACCTAAACCTAAAAATAAAAAATATAACCTAAACTAAAAAATTAGATGAAAATAAAACTAAATTAAAAAATAAGCATAAACCAAAACCAAAACCTAAAAAATAAACTAAACTAAAAAATTAAAACTAAAATAAATAAACTAAACTAAATAAAAATAACAAATAAACCTAAATAAAAATACAAAATAAAATAAACTAAAATAAATAAAAAAATAAACTAAATAAACCTAAACCTACCAATTTACTTAATTTTTTTAAAAAAACCTAAACTGTAAACACTAAACCCTAAACCCTAAATCTTAAACCCTAAACCCTAAAACTAACCCTGCACACTAAACCCTAAACCTGTAACTGTAAACCCTAAACCCTATACCCTAAACCCTAAAAAACTTTAAGAGCTAAACTAACCCTAAACCTTAAGCCCAAAATCCTAAACCCTAAACCTTAAACACTAACCCTAACCCTAAACCCTAAATCCTAAATCCTAAACCATAAATCCATAACCTCTAAACCTAAACCTAAACCTAAAACTATAAACTAAAGTTTAAACCTCAACTAACCTAAACTCTAAACCTAAGCCTTATACCTAAACCTCAAAACCTAAACTTAAATCTAAAACACAAAACACTAAATCTTAAACCTAAAACCCTAAACCCTAACCCTAACAAAACTTAAACTTAAAGAACTAAATGATACTTAAACACTAAGTTCTAAAATACAACCAGTTTAAACCTAAACTAAACTAACCTAAACCCTAAACCTAAGCTAACCTAAACTCTAAACTAAAACACAAAACTTGAACCTAAAACCCTAAACCCTAAACCTAAAACTATAAACTATAAACCTAAAGTCTAAACCTTAAACTAACCTTAAACTGCTAACCTTAAACCCTAAAATTAAACCCTAAAGGTTACAAAGTAAACCTAAACTCAGAACCTTAACATAACCCTAACCCTAAACCTTAAATCGTAAACCCTAAACACCTAAACCATAAAACCCTAATCCCTTAACTCTAAATCCTAAAACTAAAAAAACCCTAAACACTAAAGCCTAAACTCTAAACCCTAAACTAACCCTAAACCCTAAACTCTAAGCTAACCCTAAACTTAAACTAAACTTAAACCTAAAACCCTAAAAAACACTAAAACCCATAAACATAAACCCTACCCCTAAACCATAAACCCTAAAATCCTAATAACCTAAACTTAAAGTAAATAAAACCAAATAATAAAATAAATAAAAAAACCTAAACTTAAATAAAATAAAAATATAAACTAAAACCTAAACCTAAAAATAAAAATAAAATAAAATAAAAAAATAAAATTAAACTAAAATAAAATAAATAAAAACCTAAACTAAACTAAAAAAATAAAATAAACCTAAGAATAAAAGCCTATCTAAAATGAAAACTAAATGTAAAATAAAAATAAAATAAACCTTAAATAAAATAAAATAAAAAACTAAATAAAAACCTAAACCTAAAAAGTAAGCCTAAAAATAAAACATTAAAATAAATAAAAAATAAAACCTAATCCCTAAACTAAAAAAAAACCTAAACCTAAAATATAAATAAAATAAACAAAATAAAATAAACCTAAACCTAAACTAAAATAAATTAAACTAAAAGAATTAAAACCTAAACCTAAACCTAAACTAAATAAAATATAATAACCTAAATATAAACTTAAACTTAAACTTAAAAAATAAAACCTTAAAATAAACCTAAAATAAAAACCTAAATCTTAAACTTAAAAAAGTAAAATAAAAACCTAAACCTAAACCTAAAAATAAAAAATAAAACCTAAACCTAAAAAATAAAATAAAATTAAAAATTAATTAAAAAATAAACCTAATCCTAAACCTAAACCTAGGAAATAAATTAAGATAAAAAACCTAAACTAAAATAAATAAACCTAAAATAAATAAACTAAAATAAATAAAAATAAAAAATAAACTTAAATAAAAATAAATAATTAAATAAACTAAAATAAATAAAAAATAAACTAAATAAACCTATACCTACCAGTTTACTTAATTTAAAAAATAAACCCTAAACCCTAAACCCTAAATCCTAAACCCTAAACCCAAAAACTAACACTAAACCATAAAACCTAAACCTACAACATTAAACATACAACCCTAAAACCTAAATTCTAAATCCTAAATCCTAAACCCTAACCCTAAACCCTAAACCCTAAACCCTAAATAATAAACTAACCCTAAACCCTTAACCCTAAAACTAAACCCTAAGCCATAAACCCTAAATCCTAAACCCTAAACCCTAACCCTAACCTAAACCCTAAACCTTAAACCCTAAAACCCTAAACCCAAAATGCTAAACTAACCTTAAGCCCTAAACCTTAAACTATAAACCCTAAACCATAAAAACCCTAAACCTAAAGCCTAAACCCTATACCCTAAACTAATCAGAACCCTAACCCTAAACCCTGAACCCTAAAAACTAAACCTTAAACCCTAACCATAAACCCTAAACCCTAAATCTCTATACTGTAAAACCCCAAACCCTAAACCCTAAACCCTAAAAATATAAAATCCTAACCCTAAACTAAATAAAACCTAATAATAAAATAAATAAAAAACCTAAACATAAATAAAATAATAAAATAAAATAAAATAAAAACCTAAACCTAAACCTAAACCTAAACCTAAAAATAAAGTAAAATAAAAAAAATAAAAAAAACTAAAATAAAATAAATAAAAACCTAAACTAAACAAAAAATAAAATAAACCTAAGAATAAAAAACCTAAATAAAATAAATAGTAAACATAAAATAAAAATAAACTAAACCTAAAATAAAATAAAATAAGAACTACATAGCAGCCTAAACCTAAAAAATAAAACTAAAAAGAAAACCTAAAAATAAGTAAAAAATAAAATCTAAACACTAAACTGAAAAAAAACCAAAACCTAAAATAAAATAAAATAAACTAAATAAAATAAACCTAAACCTAAAACTAAAATAAATGAAACCTAAACCTAAACTAAATTGATGATAATTCCATGTCAAGGACATGGAGAGAGATCTGCTAAGGGATCGCACATGCATTGGACATGATATGTGAGGGGTCTATATTGAGGGCATAGAAGAAGAAAATTTGCTGGGGATAAGGTTTGAAATTGATTTGATTATATGATTTATGGAAAGAAGATCACTAGGGATAAGAATCGATAATCCACCAAGGATTAAGATTGAATTGACTTTAATTTGTTTTATTTTAAATGATGTGGAGGCATATCTACAAGAGATATGGGCTCGAGTTTGCTGGGGATTGGGAAGATGAACCTTGTACTAAGGAACCAGGTTTGGGCTATCTACTGGGGATTGGGATTTGAGTTTGATTTTAAAGATTTATTTGGGGATGTATCTGTTAGGAATAAGAGTTTGGTTAGATTTCTTTGATTTAGACTCTGCTGGAGGAGTTGGTTTAATTTTGGCCCAGTGAGGTGGTTGGTTTTGAATTTAATTTATTTGTTGACTTGTGTATATATTATTTGGGGCTCCACTAGGGAGAAGGGTGTGATTTAACTCCACTTTAAAAAATCAGATTAGGTTTAATTTAATCTGAGTTAATGTGTGGACCCTGTCGATGTACGATGGACCCATTGAGAAGGGGCTATATCTTCCTTGACCTACCTCAGGTTTACAAATCCAAAGGCATAATCTGTCGGTTGTGGGGTAGAGCTAGCCAACCTAAGGGGTTGCCTTTTAGTGTGTAATGACTATGCTAGGAAAAAAGGCATAATAGACTTACATCTTTCAAAGTGAGGAACAACTGCTGGGGTGGCTTGTAGGATGCACAACAAATCAAACCTAACCTAGGGTGACTATTGACTGAATTCCACTTGGGACTTATGTCAACTCAAAAGTAATCAAAATTAATTTTATCTTAATTTCATGTGATTTGATATAGTTTGTTTGGTTTAGCTCGATTTTGAATTGAGGGCATATCCACTAGGGATGTGAGCTCGGTCAAATTTGTTAGATTTAATTTATGTACCATGTCGGTGTGTGATGGACCCACTGAGAAGGGGCTATATTGGACTTATCCTATCTCAGATTTATAAATCCAAAGGGATAGTCTACTGGTCATGGGGCAGAGCTAACAAACCCAAGGGGTTGCCTTACGGTGTGCAACGGCAGTGCTAGGAAGAAGGCGTAGCAAACTTTCATCTTTTAAAGCAGCGAACAGCCATTGGGGTGACCAATTGGTAGCATAACAAAGCAAACCCAACTTAGGGGAGACTATTGAGTGAATGTCGCTGGAGACTTATATCAGCTCAAGAGTAGTAAGGCGATTCCTATAGGGAGCTTTGCCGATACTGGCCTAAAGATAGGATGATTGCTTGGGAAAAGGTATTGCTATGGGTGTCCTCCTAATCAATAAGTGAATATATATTTTATTTATATGTGTGGACCCTATTAGTGTGATACACTAAGAAGGGCTATGTCGCCTAACCTATCTAAGATTTACTAGACCAATGGAGAATCTGCACATCTATAGGATAGATTCTCCAATCACAGGGGCGATTATTAAAAAAGGGGAACTATCCAATCTGATAGTAACCCGGGTAGTGTCTAAATGGGGTCACAAAGGATGTGATCCAAATATAGTACCCATAGGGGAGGTGTTGCTAGAGGCGTTATCTTGAGCTCTAGAAATGAAAGCCTATTGGTGTACAGTGGTCAACTCAAGGAGAAATCATAACAGATTTACATCTGCCATGAGTGATGTATCTTAAGGTGCAAGAACCAACCAACCTAAGGTGTATCCGTCAGCATGAGTGGTGTATCCATCAGCATAGTGAGAACCAACCAACCTAAGGTGCTCGTCGGTGTGCAATGATCAATCTAGAAAGAAAGCATGTAGGCTTACAACTTTCCAAGTAGAATTGATCATCAGGATAGTCTATCATCGGTAGGATAGATCCTATTTGACCTAGAGCCACTACTAAGTGAGGAACCCCAAGGAAGGACTAGACCTAGACTTAAAGCACCCAAGAGGGAAGGAGTCACTAGAGGGCCAATCCTAAACCTAAAATATACTCGACCAAGTCAGTGCACGAAGGCTAATCCAAGAAGAAAGCATAACAAACTCACATCCTCTTAAACAAAGCCAACATAAGGTAGCTTATCGACCATGCACTAAGGCCTATCAAACTAACAAGGTGCTCATCAGTGTGCAGTGGCCAAGTAAGAAAGGAAAGCGTAGCAGACTTACATCCTCCAAAGCAAGAAGACCACTGGGGTGACACACTAGCAGGGTAACCTATCAGCCTGACCTAGAGCAACATCGAGTGAGTGTTGTTGGGGCATCTTAAATCGAAAACCCAACATAAAAGATATGTGTTTATTTTATATGTTTGTATGCAGTTTGTGTTTGTTTTTTGTCGATGAAGGATAGGATGCCACTACGGTTCTTTAGACCTACCCTAAACACATCGTGGCAGATTCATAAATAAGAATACTTTCAACATGGAAGAGATTAAATTCGAAATGGAATTTTCATTAATGATAATTATTTTCAAACATGATTTATAATATTTCTTAAGTAGAGCACATTGATTGGAAGCATTGGGTGCTCTCCTTATGATTAATAAGTGATAAGATCCTCCTTGGTAGGCCTTCTATGGAAAAGGGCCTTCCCAAGTGGTTCAAACTTGCCTCCCATCTTACGATGGGCAACAATCAGTCTCCTTAGAACTAAAATAAGCTCTCCTACTTGAAAAGCTCTTGGATGGACCAACTTTTTTAAGCTTAAATCATTTTGTAGAACTCGAGATTTTGGAATGCCCGCAGGCATCTCTCCACCAAACTTTCGATCTCTTATAATCGCAACTTGGCATTCTGCTCTATTGTGATCTTCCTACCCAAAGCTATCCTTTGTGATGGGAGTTGAACTTCTAATGGTAAAATGGATTTGAACCCATACACTAAGGAGAAAGGAGTAGACTGAGTTGGAGTTCTATATGTGGTGCAGTAGGCCCATAAGGCTTCAACTAACTGCTCATGCCACTATCTCTTATTGTTGTTGAGTGTATTCTTTAATATTTGGATGAGAGCTATATCAAAGGATTCTGCTAAGCCATTTTCCCTTAGTAGTTGATGGTAGAATATCTCCAATCTATGCTATATCTCTGGACAAAGTTGTTGATCTCGGTGCTCTTGAATGTAGCACCATTATAAGATATAATTCATCGAGGCTCTCCGAACCTATATTGATATGATTCCTAAAAACCTGGAGCATATGCTAAGATGTGACCTCTTTGAGAAGAATTGCCTTTGCCGATTTAGAAAAGTAGTCAGTAGCAACTAAGAGGACCCGATGACCCTTAGAAGAAGGAGGATCAATCTAACCCACTATATTGGTACCCCAACACTTGAATAGCCATGAGGCCAATGTATGATGTAGAATGTTGGGTGGTTGGTGTAGGACCACACCGTATTTGACATTGGCATCACCTAGCTATATCCATGCAATCTTTGATCATCGATGGCCAGTTGTATCATAGTTTCTTGATCTTGGCATTCATCTTCAGACTAAATTAGTTGGCTCCACATAATCCTGAGTGTGTCTTGGTCATGATCTTATGGGCTTCATGCTTATCTATACAACATAACAACATATGATTGAAAGACTGCCAATACAAGATATCATACATAAGAGTGTAGAAAAGTGCTCTCTTCTTTATCTGATGGGCTTGAGACTTCTCTTGAAGTAGTTTGCCTTTATTTAGGTAATCCATGAATGGTTGCCTCCAATCTAACTCCTCGTACTTTTTAGCAATGGAAACCTCCCCTTCAAAGAGTACTTTTTGATGAGTTTAATATCAATAAGGGATAAGACTTATCTATTTTGGACCTTTATTAATATGGACTCATCATCTGGACATGCCAACTCCTTGGCACGCTTGGCTAAAGAATATACGGTGTTCTCTCCTCGAGGAATCTTATAAATGGTAACCTCTGGGATTTAGGCCAACAGCTCTATGGTGTACTTGTGGTAGTGATGGAGCTTGGGCTTTAAAACCTTATAGAATCTAGTGATTTGGTTGATAACTAGCTGAGATCCCTAAATATGTTGATGTTCTGGATGCTTAGAGTAATGACTAGCTCCAGATCAACAATCAGAGCCTCATATTTGACTTCATTGCTGGTGCAAGGTCTCATCACATAGTGGTATGGAGTTAAGAGAACTATTCTTACCCCTACCTTTCTTGGAATAGTAGATTATGGTTCTTCTTCTCTTTGAGAGGAAGCCGCACCATCAAAGTACATCTCCTAGTGGTGAATGCTAGTATCCCATAAGTTCATGATTTATTCATCAGGGAGATTATCACTAAGCATAGAGTCAACATGAAGTGGCTGTGCTGCTAATAAATCTATTAACTCTTATTCTTTCACCACATGGAGTGGCACGAAGATAATGTCAAACTATGAGAAGATCATAGACCATTGTTCCAACCGTCTGGATAGCATCGACCATATCATGAGATATTTGTAGTGGATTCAACCTAGAGATTAAGTTCACCTTATGAGGAAGTATGTAGTGATGTAGCTTTTGGGATGCAAAGATTAAAGCTAAGCAATGTCTCTTAATGAGTGGATAATTAACCTCAATAGGTATTAGACGACGGCTAAGGTAGTAGAGTGCATATTCCTTCCCTTCATCATTGGCTTGGGGAAACAAAGCACCAAGGGAGTCATTTAATGAAGCAATGTAAAGTATGAGTGGCTTGCCTAAGATATGGGTTGCTAGAATTGGTGGCATCATCTAGTAATGCTTGATGTCTTTGAAGGCATGCTCACACTTATCGTCCCACTTAAACTTGGCATCCTTTTTGACAACCCCTGAGAATGGCTGACATCTTCTTGATATGTTGGATATAAAGAATCTTAGATACACCAACCACCCTTGGAATGATCTGAGTTGAGTTAAACTTTTATGGGGTGTCATTTCAAATATTGCCTTGATATTTTATGTATTAATTTTTATTTTTTGGCATCGTACAATAAACCCAAGGAATTTCCCTGAAGCTACTCTGAATGCACACTTCAGGGATTTCATTTTGTGATTAAATTATCTTAACTATTCAAAACTACTCTCAAGTCAAAGATATGGTCTTCCTTTTATTTACTTTTGACCATGAGATCATCGACATAGCACTCAACTTGATGATGAATGAGTTCATCAAAGATTCGAGTCATAGCTCACTGGTATGTAGCACTAGCATTTTTAAGGCTGAAAGGCATGAGCTTATAGCATTAGATTTCAATCGAGGTTCTAAAAGTAGTGTTTCTTTCATCTTTAGGGGCCATCTTTATTTGATTATGTCCAGATGAGCCATCCATGAAAGAGAAAACTGCATGAGATGAGGCAATGTCCACCATCAGCTCTAAGATTGGTAATGAAAATTCATCTTTTGGACATGCCTTATTTAAATCCTGAAAATCGATGTATATGTGAATTTTGCCATTCTTTTACTTGACTGGGACGATGCTGGCTAACCAAGTAGGGTATTTTTCTTCCCGGATGAAGCCATCATTGATTAGTTTCTTGACATCATAAATGACCTATTGGTTTATGTCTATTCGCATGCATCTAAAAGCTTTCTTGATAAGGCTAGCAGTAGGCTCTATTACTAGTTTATGGACCCTACGTTAGGAGCCAATCTAGGCATCTCTTCATAACTCCATGCAAATTAGTCCTTAAACTCAGTCAATAACCTAACTAGATCATTGGTTTCAATTTCATTCAACAAAGAACTGATGTATGTCAAGCGTGAATCTTCTTTAGTTCCTAAGTTAATTTTTGTGAGCTCATCGATGGTTGACTTGACCTCTTCTTCAAACTCTGGCAGTGCATATTTGACTTCAAAATCATTTGGATCATCTAAAATTTCTAAGCATAGCTCCTCATATGAGTTAATCTGATTTAAAAAGAACCTATCAGATTCTAAATGATTGGTGATGACTTAGTAGCAATCATCATCATCGATTGGACCCACTATATTGAATCCTAGTCCCGGCCTTAATTGAGGGCCTTTTAATTTGTTCTTCCATATTCTTTCGAAGTAGTCTGACCTGTGCTTCGTCTAAGTATGTGGGATTAACCTCTACTTTACTAAATTATAAACACAAGGCAAGTACCAATCAAAAGATAATTTTATTAAATCTTTATATGAATCATCCTCAAGTTCTATATCAACTTCTTGACTTGAGGATGATGCTCCTTAAAGAAC
This sequence comes from Cymbidium sinense, assembly GCA_021442155.1. Lineage (NCBI taxonomy): Eukaryota > Viridiplantae > Streptophyta > Magnoliopsida > Asparagales > Orchidaceae > Cymbidium > Cymbidium sinense. Next base: position 63,897,580 of record CM038214.1, on the reverse strand, counting down.
CTCGAGCCTTCATATGTGGATGACTTAAACTAAAAAAAAACCCTCAACTTTTGAGAGGAAAGAGGGTTAGAGCTAAGGTTCCCAACCGATGCCTAACTATTTCACATATGATGTGGATACACTTATGCTTTGCTTTGGAACCCAATCTTTCATCATTCTAGATCAAGTGTCACCTCCAAGGTAATCTACCGCAGAAGAGTCGGTTGGTGTGCTATAAGACTCATCCTATGAATCTAGGTTCTAAGTATATATGGATAGCGTGTGAACTCTTGCTAGTGGGACATATCTTCTTATGGCCAATAAGGAGATTTTCACCCTATGAGCCTCAATTGGCCTCTTCCTACGGTTCAGGTCATCCTACCCATATGTTCAAATGGAGTAAAAAACTATGGGTGGAATCTAATGTCAGGCTCCACTTCCTCCTCCAAGTCTATTTTCGCTCCCTTTTGTTTTCATTTTCATTTTTTTTGTTTTCTTTTCTTTTTCTTTTTATGTTTCTATTTATTTTTTCTTTTTTTTATTTATTTTTAAACTTTGGCCAAGTTTGCGAGAATAGATCTCATGAACTGTAAATGGCTTGAGATCTCTTTTGACACAGTAGACAGTTTCACCTCTCACGAACTTCATACACTGATGTAGAGAGGATGAAACTATGTTATTCTCATGTATCCATGGTCTCCCAAGCAAAGCGTTCAAAGATGTATTCGAGTCTATAATGTGAAACTTGGCTTCGGTCTTCCAATCATCTATCTCCAAGAGAAACATTATGGAGCCTAAGGCTTATTGACTTCAGTTTTGGAGTGCAGATTCAATCTTCCCATCTTAGACTTAGGAGTTTTCTAGACACTAACACTCCCCTAGTCATAAGACTCATCTAACAATTAGGTAAATACTTAACATAAGCCTAAAGACTTAGAAGGGTTAACCATATGTTTAGGTTATGCCTTAGGGATTAGGATAATCCACCTACCCTATAACCCGAATCCAATCCATGTTCACATTTTTAAACTAAACCTCAAGTTTAATTCGAACATCAAATTCAAATCCAAATCCAAACCCAAATTCCAAAACCAAATGATTGAAGCCTATGATCAAATCCAAACTTGAAACCCTTTCGAAGCCATATGACCTATCCCATGGACTTAGCCAAATATTAATCCAAATCAATCCAAAATCAATTGATTTTTTCATAATCAATTTATACCTTCAATCATCTTCCTAAATATAAATCAAATCTATATTCAAATGATCAAAATTAAATCAAACTAAATTAAATTAAATCAAAACCCTTCCTAAGTCATATGACCTATCCCATGACCTTAGCCAAATCTTAATCCAAATCAAGTCAAACTCAATTGAGTTTCTCACAAATCAATCATATTTTCAATCATCTTCACAAATTTAAATGAAATATACATTTAAATTGTCAAAACTAAATCAAACCATATCAAAATCCACACCTAAGCCGCATAACGCAACTACATGGACTTAGCCAAATTCCATCATTTCAAAACCTAAATTCAATTGATTTTCTCATGAATCAATCATACCTTCAATCATATTCACAAATATAAATGAAATCTACAATCATCAAGCTAAACCAAAATCAATCCAAGTCAAACCCAACTTAACCCTTTTGACTTGAAATGTTCAAATGAACCAAAACCCATTAACCCAAGCCAATTGTAGTTGAATTTATATATCAATCCCAAATTCATATATAAACTCAACTAAATCAAACTCAACCCAAAATCATGCCAACTAAACCCGATTGGTCCACTTGACCCAAAGTGGCCAATTTGACCTTGACCTATTCTAGCCAATTAAAAAAAATCAATGAACCATCCCATCATGATTGATTGATCATTGATCAACTTGGTCATACCCATTGACCAATTTCACAAATTGGGTCACTATATTGGTCATTTGACCAACTTCACTCAAAATATATTTGAACCAAATCCTTGACCAAAACTTCAACCAAATCAAAAAATCCCTAGAAACTAATTATTCATACCAAATCAAAATCAATATTTGAATATGACTTGACCTTCAATTGAGTCAAACCAAACCCAATTGGTCCTCTTGACCCAAGTTGACCCAAATTTCCCTTAAAGACCAAATTAGGTCAAATAAAAATATAAACTAAATTGGTTGTAACCAATGGCTCAACTTCATTCCTAATTGATTATTGAGCGTGACGAAAGCAATGATTGGACCCAATTGAACCCAATTGACCTACTTAGCCCAATTGACCTAAAGGTTCAAGTTGGCCTAAATCAAAACAAAATCCAATTTAATTAAAACCAAAGCCTATAATCATCTTTAATTGGTCAACTTAACCCTAACCAACACCCAACCCAAGCCAATTTGTCCAATTTGGTCAACTTAATCCATTTGATCCAAATGAATTCAAATGAGCCAAAACTAAATCTAAGCAAAACCAAACCAAACCAATTGAACCAGACATCCAAAATGATCATATAAACTTAACCCAACCCTTGGTTTGACCCAATTTAACCAAGTGGTCAACTTGACCCAACCTAACCCAATTTGACCTAAATGGGTCAAATTGAGCCAAACCTAACCAAATCAACTCCAATTGACTTGAAATTTGAGCTAACCCACTTTTGGCTCATTTCAAATCTATCCAAATCAAATCTAATGCTAAATGATCATTCTACCCTTGGGTTAAGGGCATCACATGAGACAAATCACCTAAGTAAGTGAACATTTCCATTCCTTGGCCACTTGGTACTCTCCCAATGGTCCACCTAGGCACCTAGGACACTCAACCTGACCCAAGGGGTGGTTGGGTCTGCCATGACCCATGGGAGGTGAAATCACCTCACCCTCCCCACTGGAGCATTTGAAACCCATAAGACACCCATGATTCCTCTTTAGTAGCCACCTCCACACCTTCAACCAACCAAGCCGAGATAACTCACCTCCTCCCTACCACCCATAACTCCCTGAGATGGTCGGATAGCCACTAGAAGCCAAACCTGATCCCACCATCTGATCAAGATGAAGGGGGTTATACTCCAGCTCGTTTCCACTCAAACATACATAAAAATCATTTCTCAGAACCCTAGCTACCCAAGATGAGCTACTAGAGCCATTCCCTAAGCTGCAAAGCTCATTCCTCGATCAAAAAAATGCCATTCTCATCCATCCTGTAACAAGACACTCCTATTTCTGACTTAACTTCCCCATTTATCCAACAAACTCAAATTAACTTTGCACGCACCTTCCCTAGGCCTCATAGAGCAAGAACAAATCATCTCCAAAGCTTCCTGAGCATGTGAGGTGGGACTTCAATCAATGTTGAGATCCAAATCGTTAGTTTGTGGCCTTCAGTGCAAACCTCAAGGAATTGATCCAATTGCTACTCAATAAGGCTTCATCTCCACTAGATGAAGCTTCCTCAATCATTTGAGCCATCGGTCTTGAGCTCCAGCAAGGTATGCTTCCAAAATTGATCCTTAAGCAAAAATGGGTTAGAGCTTTTTGAAGAAAACTTGCATCTCATGTGATCTTGATTGTTGGATCCCATCCAACCAACATTGTGAAGGTGTGGGATCCTTTTGGAGTTGATCTAAGCTTAGATTATCTTAGATCAAGTGAGCAATGGCAGACGGACTCCATTCTCCCTCACTTGAGTGATGTTAGATCACGCACCGTCTGTTCCACGTGATTAGAACAAACGATCATGATTAGATCTGCTTGATCAATCTGATTTAATCCTATTAAGCTATGGGATTAATCATAGCCATCCAATCTTAGATCAAAAGATGGAGGAGAAAGCATGTCTGCTGCTACCATGTAGGCACTGAGTTGGATAATTTTTAAGTAAAAAATCCCGTGGTGCCACGTGGAATGCATGCCACATCAAGGCACCACATGGCCCTAATAGGATTAGGCTTTAATTAGGCTTAATTAATCATTTTTAATGCTTGAAACTTCTAAAAATCATAGAGAAATAGTAAAATACAAATAAATACTTAATTTAAAGGTATTTGAGAGCAAAATTAATTAAAAATGATCTTAACTAATTTTGAATAGTAATTATGGTTTAATTACAAAAGTAATCATCTTAATTACTCATAAATTACTTGAGCAATTAATCCCAAATTTTGTGGATTAATTTAATCAGATGACCTCTACCTCTCATGATTTTCTTGGGATTTATTGCTCACTTAATTAGAAAAATTGACTAATTAAACCTTAACTACTCTTTTAAGTTAATTAATGATTAATTAATCCCATGAATAGTAAAAAATTGGTTAATTAAGTTTATTAATCATTGTTCAACAATAAGTGAACTAAGGAATAGGGTTGGGACCCCTTTCCTAAGTTCATTTAACCCCTTTTTTAAAATGAAATTAATTAAGATTTATTTAATTAATTAAATCACTTAATCAAATTGAAATCATAATCACATCAGACCTTAATTAATTAAATCATGGGGTAGATCTTTAGGTGTTTAATAACCTAAAGGAGTTTAATGAAATTATGGTTAGTCCACATGTGTGAAAAACCATAAGAGTAATTAATTAAGTCCCTTAATCTAAATAAATATTAATCATGAGCCAATTACATTAGGTCCCTTTTATTTCCTAGGATCATTGTAAGTTTATTTTCCATGCATATCATGTTGGCTTATAATTGCTTAGTTAATTACTTTAAGGTGATATAGGTAAGGGTAATTAATTCATCTAATTACATTTACTTAAATTAAATCAAATCACTAATGTGGGAATGGGTTTAAAATAACAAGTAATGATTTCTCGTCTACTCTTTAAGTCAAATCAAATCCAAAACTTAATTAATAAAGAAGCTTTAGTTTTCTTTAAGTAATCTTATTTGATTTTATTTTCCTTAAAAAATAGTTTATTTGAATGAATCGCATGCTTATATTTGATTGTCCTCTTTGAAATCATTTGAAATTTGGTATGTCATTTAAATTCATGCATCCATCTTCTCAAAATAAAGTAAAATAAAATGGATTTTTTTATGTAAACTTGCATGTGTTGATTTAATTTAATATATGCATGGCTATTATCACTATTAAATCCCAAATGTATTTTTCAAAAGCTTATAAATGAATAATAATATGATTATTAGTTATAAATACATAAGAAATGCATGTACTTATAGCTTAAGTGTATGAATGTTGAGTTCTCTTTTTCTATTCATGTGTTGATTTATATAAGATTGAATGGTAATGGGTATATAAACATCCTGGAGACGCATTTAGCTAGCCCCAAGAAGGTCATTTGATTACCTCACTTTGGTTTAACAATGTCAATGCACTTACCCATTTGATTTCATTCTTATATTTCAACATTATAGAATTTGGATAGAGCTTTAATTCAGATATATAGATGATTCAATCAAACAAAATATACAATCTTTGCATGATTTTCTTTCCCTTGCTCATGTATACATCCATGTGTGTCTAAGAAAAGCAAGTATATAGTCTAGACATCCCAGGAATACAAGGCTTTAGTTAGCCCCAAGGAGGTCATTTGATTACCTCACTTCCTTAGTTTAATAATGAAACGTACTTTCCTATATCTTTGTACATGTATATGTATATGTGATTAGTGCATGAAAATCCCATTTTACATTAGCATTGCATGATTTCAAAATTGACTAAGTGGTTGAATTAATTAGCCATATGATTTAGAGCTTACTTCTTATGTTCATGTATACAAATTTACATATGTTTGAATGCAAATGGGTATATAGTATGGACATCTCGAGAATACGAGGCTTTAGCTAGCTCCAAGGAAGTCATTTGATTACCTCACTTCCCTGATTTAACAAAGGCACATGCCTATTTAATTTCCTTCTTATGTCCTTTTTGCATAAGAATTTGGATAAAGTTTTAAATTAATATGTTTAAATAATTCAATCAAACAAAATATAAATTCTAAACATACACATACATTCATCATTTAAGTGTGCTAAAATATGTTGTAAGTATAGATACACTTAGGATTAAATCATATGCATGTTATATGTGATGGAAAGGAATGATTTAATATATATGTCATGTGGTAGTAATTCAATTAAATTAATCTTTAGATGCCTTTCATTTTGCATAGCATTATTTAAAGTGAACCTAAACTTAGGATTAATTAAATAATTTAATAAGCCATTCACTAAAGAGAACTAAATAAAATTAACTTACATTAGAATGTGACTTAATGTAGGGATAAAAGAGGGCAATCCTCTTTTCCTCTCTTTATAACACTTAGTTGCTAATTGTAATCAAATGAAACAAAAAAAACACAAATTAAAATTCTCAAATCAGTTAAACTACTTAAAGTAAAATCAACCTTTAATGTTAAATTGAATCCTTCTACACTTAGAAAATACAACACTAATGCTTAACAAGACTTACCACGCAAGCCTTAATACACACATTAGAATTAAGTCACAACTTCTAGCTCTAAGTTAGGGCGGTGTTTGATGTGATGTATGTTTTGTTTTATGATTTATTATTTTAGATTGGATGTTAGGGTGTATGCTTCATAGACTAAATGATAGGCTAATATTAGTCTAATCATATTTTTTGCAAGGGATTATGCTTAAGAGATGCTTAAAAATAAATATGAATGCTCTTTTTGTAGGTTGCTTAAATCCTTAAGCATAATCCAAGTTGGGATAGGTGGGCTTAATTACCCATGTATAGGGTGTTAAGTTCAAATTATATATACAACTGCTTGGGATTATATGTATATTTATCTAACCTCTATTTTATAAGTGTAGTTAGATTTACTTTTCCCACATAAATGTAATTTTTGCAATAGGAATTGGGATTAGTGCTATGGGGGATTAGGGTGAGCAATGGCTAAAAGGCTTTGTCCTAGGGTGCCCTGTGATGCCTTTGAAGCAAGCACCATCTAATTCAAAGAAGGAACCAAATCATAAATGGATATACGAAGCAAGCACCATAGCATTTAATATAATTATAATTATTCTTTCATATTCTAGGTTATATAAGGGTAGAACTTCTACCCATCTTTTCTCTCTTGGTTCTACTACTGACCGCTTTTATTATTCTTACAATAATTTATATAATTGTTTGATGTTATGTTTACATTAGGATGACATGCTTTTCATCATTTCTTAAATGATTGATGCTTTAATGTGTGGCTTGGATACGATTAGGCTCTTAGGATAAAAATAACTTTTCTACCCAACTAATCACTCATAACTAAATTTTAAATAACTCATAACCTCATCATAAAGCCTAATACATAAATAAGATAATTAAAAGATTTAGCAACCCCTTAGTTGTATGGTTGTATGTTTCACATCATGCATGTATATTCTTTTTCTCTTAAACATGAAGGATCTCCATCCTTGCATGATAAAGGAATGCTTGACTTGTGAGGGCATCCCTTGTGGTGTAGAACACCATCTTCTAGCTGATTTGACCCATAACTTATTTCATCATGCATTTTGGAATAAGAAATCCTAAAGCCTCTGTGAAAATGATCTGTCTAAAATGAAATAAAATTTAAAAAGATTTTGCATCTATAAATTAAGTGATATGCTCATACCACTCATGTTTAAGTCTCTTAGGGAGTGTGTTTAGGACTTTAGTCTCTTTCTAATTAAATAAATACCCTAGCTATCTTGTAATTCATAAGACTGAACTACATGGTTTTAAAATCGTAGGTGGAGTTAGTTGGCGGCCACTCCAGGCAGTTATAAGTCCAGAAGTCAAACAATTTATTCTTTCTTATGGAGGTTAACGATGTCCATCTGTCACTTATATTTAGGTCATGCTTTAACTCATACTAAAGCTCCCTAGATTTAGGATCCGAGGTAGATATTTACTTTGGACTATGAACATAAATCCTCACCTTTTGGGCATTCCCACAACCTTGTGTTGGTGGATTATAAGCCTTAGTAATCTAATTAAATTTTAACTTAAAACATATAAATCTTTTCAACTTTAAAATTATAAAGCCCAACCATATGATAGATAGAAATGCTCACTAGGCTTCCTAGTATCATGAGCATTTCCTACTTATTACATTTGGATTCCAAAAATAAGTCTTCTCCTTAAACTTTCCCAATTGATTTTCCAAATACAACCAATCTTTTAATAGTCTGAAATCTTTGGAGATGATAATTGTCTACTTTTAGTATTCTTGAAATTTCATTTCCTAAGATGTAATTAATAGTGGAGGCTTGCCTCCATAGGGAACTTAAGAACTTGGTTTAATATAAACCTTGCTTTATTCATCCATGTAAAGTGGGGGGAAATCTCTGATACATTCGAAGACCAATCATGCCTTAGGAGTCCTTATTATGTAGGTCCATTGTAGGTCATGCTATATATTTAAGATAGTATATTATACCTGTTATAGCCAATCACCAAAAGTACCCCTATGATCATGGTGTCCCCCACCCATACATCTAATAAACACAAAGGCCTTCTGCTTGTTCATTGAATCTCTCAACATCATCAGTTTGGAGATGTCGATCCTCAAGTAGACAAGGGTTCTTAGACTCATAATGTTGACTGATACACTTGGGTCAACTAGAACTCTGGATAGCCTGTATCAACCAACATCCACTGTAATGTAAAGAAGCAGTTGTGCTCAGTCTTTAGTAGTAAGTCTTCATTGCTGAATGTAACTCTTAAGATGTCCTTCGAATGGCATGCCTTCTCTTTAGTAGCAGTTAGCTGAGCTAAGCATATCTCTAGATCAAGGAAGGCCTTAATTAGAGATTCCCTCAACTCTTTGGATAAGATAAGGGCATCGTATATGCTTAACTTTGCTATAAACTTTCTAGGTGAGCTAGGATATTGTAATCAACTCTAGCTTGGTCCTCCACAAGCATATCCATGGGTGAAGCATCTTATGGAGGCATTATTTTCTCACTAGAACCAATGACTTGCTTACCCTTATCTTGAGGTGCTACCTTAGGAGGTAAAACTTTGCCACTATGTAGGTTGACTTCAGTGACTTCTTGGAATGATGAGCTCGTCAATAGTTCTACCTTCTCATCGAGCATACCTACAGCTTCTCCTTTGGGATCCTTAGAGACAATTGACTCTAAGACAATCTCAAGAGGTGAACCCGATTAATTCAGAGAAGGATAGTCTGACTATGAATCATAAAGGAAAAGATCGACACTACTAGAGCTATTATTTTATTTAGACTCAGAGAGCTTTCAATAGGAATAAAATCAAGAGCATTAGAAGTAGACAATATATAAGTAGAATCACCTTTCTTCATTAATTTCTTTTTAGGTGGAGGTACATGATAGAAATCAAGTAAAGTAAGCAGAGTAAGGATTTGGTGCCCTTATCCATAGATATAATGCTCCAGCTAGTAGAATAGGAGCTACCAAAAGAGGTGGTAGATGCAATAGTGGAGGGAGTACTGGACTCGAACGGTGGCTCTACTGGACTATCTCAGGCAAGTATGGTGAGCTGTTGAGCTATCACCCTCCCTGAGTTGTCCTTTGAAATTAGCAAACCTTCCGTGGTGTTGGAGGTTCAAGCTACTTCAGGAACCTGCAAGGAAAGCTTCTTGATCTTAGAAATGATCTTCTTAGAAGTTTGAAATTGGGAGATATCCTAACCATCTTTGCTCTTAAGAGGATCGTAAGTATCCCTAAGGATTACTCTAACATAACTGGATGGTTGTTTTAATAAGTATTATGTAGGGATAACTATGTCCCTCAACTTGTACCTGTGCTCAAGCTAGTCCTTAAAAATGATACAATGCTCTAAGACATGGCCTAACATTCAGTGGTAGGGGCAATAGCTATGATCATCATTCTTACCCACTTTCTCTGACCTCTTAGGCTCAAGTAACTAAAAGTCAGGTTTTTTTAATAGATTCTTAAAGATTTTCCTAACTACCTCCCTCTTGAATGAATATGACTTATTCAATCTATCGGCAAGAGTAGGTGGAAAGTAGCTACGGCAATGGATATGAATACCGCTCGGGTATGAGGTAGTGGAAATGGTCATTGTGGTGGGCTGCGATGGCGTATGATGGCGAGGTGGTGGAAGAGGAGGTGGCAAAGGGCTGCTCTCGTTGTCCCTCATCAACTCGCCTCTCCCCTCACCTACACGTCCCCTTCTTCTTAAACACCTTCTACAACTTGGACCTAGATGGTTAGTCAGAAAGGGAAACTATTTGGCTTCCTATTGTAGGCTAGCCGCCTTGTTGATTAATTTCTCGAATGTTTTGCGATAAAGCCCTTAAGTATTGAGGCGATCAGGCTATGGATATTCTTGAGAAGAATCTCAATGGCATGATGTTCGGACAACCGTGGTTTACATTTCATGCTCAGGTTGTGCCACCTGAGAATGTAATCAACATGGGACTCATTGAGTTTCTATTTCTCTATATTGAGGTCACCTACAATCACCCTCTCGAGCTTAAAACCTCTTGATGAATAGGTGCTCCAACCCGAAAAGTCTTTCCAACCATTAGGCTTGGTATACCAATCAAATGCAACACTTGACAGACTGCTAATGAAAAGGCCGAAGAAAAGTGCGTTGCTACCACTTGTGTTGAAATAGCCTGTTCTAAAGTGTGAAATGTGTTATCGTGGGTTCCCACTGCCATCAAAGATCTTGAAGGATGGTGGCACAAAATCCTAAATAAAAACCTAAACCTAAAAAAATAAACCTAAAATAAAAAACTAAACCCTAAACCTAAAATAAACCAAATGAAATAAACATAAACTTAAGCTAAAATAAACTAAACTAAACTAAATAAAATAAAATAAACTAAAAATAAATTGAAACCTAAACTAAAAAAAAAACTAAAATAAAAACCTAAAACTTAAACCTAAAAAAAACCCAAACATAAACCTAAAAATAAAAAATATAAAATAAACCTAAAAAATAAAATAAAAATAAACCTAAAGAAAAAAATTAACATAAACCTAAACCTAAACCTAAAAAATAAACTAAAATACAAAAACCTAAACTAAAATAAATAAAACTAAAATAAATAAACTAAACTAAATAAAAATAAAATAAACTAAAATAAATAGAAGATAAACTAAATAAATTAAAATACTTAATATTTTTTTTAAAAAAATCCCTAAACACTAAACCCTTAACCCTAAACCATAAATCCTAAACCCTAAACCCTACATCATAAAACTAATCCTAAACCTACAACCCTAAACCCTAAAAAACCCCAAAACCCTAAACCATAAAATCCTAAACCCTAAACCCTAAACTAACCCTAAACCCTAAACCCTAAACTAGTAAAAAATAGTCCTAAACATAAATCAAAACTAAATAAAATAAAATAAACTAATAATAAACCTAAATAAACTAAAAAAAATAAAACATAAAATAAACCTAAAATAAAATAAAACATTAAAAAAAAAAAAAATAAAATAAAAACTAAAAATAAAATAAATAAATAAAAATAAATAAAATAAACTAAATAAAATAAAATAAACCTAAAATAAAAATAAAATAAAATAAACTAAAATAAAAAAAATAAACTAAATAAACTTAAACTACTGACATAATTTAAGAAAAAATAAAATCAATAAAAAACCTTAAAAACCTAAACTAAACCTTTATAAAATAAACTAAACCCTAACCTATAAAATAACCCACTTAAACCTAAACTATCTAAACCTTAAAAACCCAAAACTAACCACAAAACTTACCAAACCCTAAAACTAAACCTAAAACCTAAATAACTTACCCAAAAAACCTAAATCTCTAAACCTAATAAAACCAAATAAAACCCTCTAAAACCTCTAAATAACAAAAAAAACTCTAAAACCAAACCCTAAACCTAACTTAACCTAAAAACTTCTATAATAAACCTAAAATAAATAATTAAAAATATATAAATAATAAAAATATTAAACCTAAATTAAACCTAAATAAAATAAAATAAAATAAAAAATAAACTAAAATAAAATAAATAAATACATAAAATAAACTAAAATAATAAAATAAACTTAAGAATAAAAACCTAAATAAAATAAAAATTAAACATAAAATAAAAAATAAAATAAACATAAAGAAAACCTAAAATTAAATAAAGTAAAAACTACATAAAAATGTAAACCTAAAAATAAACCTAAAAATAAATAATAAATAACCCTAAACCCTAAAAAAAAAAAAACCTAAACTTAAAATAAAAATAAAAAAAATAAAATAAAGCTAAACCTAAAGTAAAATAAACTAAACTAAAATAAATAAAACCTAAAATAAAGTAAACCTAAACCCTAAACTAAATAAAAAAATAAAAAAAACTAAAATAAACCTAAAACTAAAATAAAACTTAAAAAAAATAAACCTAAAATAAAACAAGAAAACTAAATCTAAAATAAAACAAAAAAAAATAAAACATAAACCTATAAATAAAATAAACCAACATATAAAATAAAATAAAATTAAACTCAACTAAAAAAAAACCAAAACTAAACCTAAACCTAAACCTAAAAATAAGTTACTATCTAAAATAAATAAACTAAACTAAATAAAAAAACATAAATAAAATAAAAAATAAATTAAATTAAAATAAAAAAAAATATATAAAACAAATGAATAAATGATTTGTTCTCTTTGAAAAAAAACAAAAACTATAAACCCTAAACTAAACCTAACAAACTTAAAATTAAATCTAGGCAAATAAACCTAAATACAAACCACAAATTCTAAACCCAAAAAAACTAAAACCTAGTAACCTAAACGATAAAACACAAAAAAGCCTGAACTACAAACTAAATAAACCTAAAAATAAAATTAAAAATAAATTTAAACCAAAATAAATTAAAAAAAATAAAATAAAATAAAATAAAACATAAACTAAAAATAAACCTATAAAAAAAATAAATAAAAAATAAATAAAATAAAATTAATAAAAACCTATACTAAACTAAAAAATAAAAAACCTAAATAAAATAAAAATTAAACCAAAAAATTAATAAAATAAACCTAAAATTAAATTAAATTAAATTAAATAAAAATCGAAACCTAAACAATAAACATAAAAATAAAACCTAAAAATAAATAAATAAAACACAAACACGAAACTAAAAAAAAAAACTAAACCTAAAATCAAAATAACATAAACTAAACCTAAACTAAAATAAACTAAAATAAATAAATCCTAAAAACAAAAATAAACAAACCCTATAAATAAAATAAAATAAACTAAAAATAATCCTAAAATAAACTAAAAATAAAACTTACTAAAATAAAACAAAATAAACCTAAAATTAAAAATAACTAAACCTAAAAAAAATAAACTATAAATAAACAAACAACTTAAAATAAAAATAAACAAACATAAAATAAAATAAAAATAAAACTAAACTAAAATCAGCTAAATAAAAAGCTAAAAAAAACTTAAATAATATGCTAAAATAGAAATAAAATCAATAAACTAAACTAAATAAAAAAAATAAACCTAAATGAGAATAAAAATAAAATAAACTAAAATAAAACTAAATAGACCATGTAATTTAATAAATAATAAATAATAATAATAATAATAATAATAATTATTATTATTATATATTATAATAATAATAATAACTGGCAGCTAAACCTAAACCCTAAAACCAAACAGCAAACCTAAACTAAACCTGAACCCCAAAGAACTAAACCCTAAACTCTAAATCTGACCTACATCCCTAAAACCCCACTAACCCTGACAACCTAAAACTAAACTACAAACCCTAAACCCTGAAGCCTAAACCCTAAACAAACCACAAAAACTTAAACTAAATAAAACTTAAAAAATAAAGTAAATAAAAAAAACTTAAACAATTAAACTAAATAAAATAAAATAAAATAAAATCTCAATAAAACCTTAACTAAACTGACCATAAACTAAAAAATAAAATAAAATAAAATGAATAAAAACTAAAGAAAATAAAATAAATAAAAAATTTAAACTAAACAAAAGAAAATAAACCTAAAATAATAAAATAAAATATAATAAAAAACTAATAAATAAAATAAAATAAACTTTAAATAAAATAAAATAATAAATAAAACCTAACCTCAAAATAAACCTAAAATAAATAAAATTAAAACTGAACCCAAAAAAGAAAAGAATAAACCTAAATAAACAAAATAAAATAAACTTAAACTAAAAAAAGAAAACTAAATAAAATAAATAATACTAAACTAAACTAAAATAAAACAAATCATTAAAGACTAAACAAATAAATAAAATAAACTAAAATAATCCTAAACTAAACTAAAAAAAAACCTAAAACAAATCTAAAATAAAAACATAAAACTAAACTAATGAAATAAAATAAAACCTAAACATAAAATAAAAATAAATAAAACCTAAACTAAAAAAAAAATAAATAATAAATAAACATAATCCCAAAATAAACCAAAATAAATTAATTAAAAATAAAAATAAACATAAATAAAATAAAAAAATAAAATAAACTAAATAATAAAAATAAAAATAAATAAACTAAAACTATGGTTTGTAATATAAAAAAAAACACAAATCTGAAGCCACAAACCCAAATCTAAATAAAAGCCAAACCATATCTGAAACCCTAAACCTAAAAACTGGCTAAAACTAAACACTGAACTAAACTGAGCCAATTAGAAACCCAAGCCTAAAATCTCAAACCTACTTTAAAACCTACAAAACCTAAACTGAAGCTAAATAAAACCTAAAAATAAAAATAAATAAAAAAAAAACTTAAACTATAGATTAAAAAAATAAAATTAAATAAACTAAAACTGCTAAAACCTAAAAATAAAATAAAAGAAACTAATAAAATAAGATCAAATAAAAAAAAACAAAAAAAAAATAGAATAAACATAGAATAAAAAACCTAAATAACATAAAAAAAAAACTAAATGTAATGAAATGAAATAAATAATAAAATGAAATAATTAAAATAAAATATAGTGAAATAAAACCTAAACTTTAAAATAAACCTAAAATAAAACCTAAACTGAAACTACAAAACTTTAAAAAAAAATAAAATAAACCAGATAAAATAAACCAAATAAAATAAAACTAACTAAAATAAATAAAATAAATCTAAATCGAGAAATATAAAACACTAAACCTAAAACTAAAACAAAATAATAAACTAAAATTAAACTAGATTTAAAATAAAACCTAAAATACTAAAATAAAAGCCTAAATCTACTAAAAATAAAATAAAACCTAGCTAAACTAAACCTAAAATAGAAAATAAACCTAAACCTAAAAAAAATAAAATAAATAAAACTCAACAAAATAAACTAAACTGGAGACACAAATAAACTAGATAAAAAAAACCTAAAATAAATAAACTAAATAAATAAAATAAAAATAAACATAAATAAAATAAAAAAAGTAAACTAATAAATAAAAAAATGTTTAAATAAACCTAAACATGGGTTTGATTTAACCAAAAGAAAATTAAACCCTAAATAAAACCAAAAATAATAAAATGTAAAACTGGTTTGCTTAAATTTAAAATAAAATAAAAATACCTCACAATGAGCCCTAACCAATATAAAGATAAATTCTGACCAGGCCCAAATGACCCTAGGCCCTAGGCCTACCTGCCCTAAATCCTGAGCCACAAAATCACACTAAACCCAGGCCAGATCAAAACCCTGAGCCTAAACCCTAAATCTTAAATCTTAAACTACCCACCAGGCCAAAACCTAAAATTACCCACAAAATCCTAGGCCTGCATCCCAGATCCTAAATACAAACCCTAAAACCCAAACCCCAAATAGGCCCAACTATAAAGCAAATCTGCCAATAAAAACACAAACCCTAAAGGCAGACCTACCCCAGGCCCCAGGCCCAAACCCAGAGGCCCTGAGCCCTAAATCCTAGCCAAACTGGGCCCTAAAGGCTGAACCTGGGCCAAATACTGAGCCATGGCCCTCTATTAAAAAGGCTTTAAAGATCTAGGGTTATAAAATAAGATAAAAAATAAAATAAACTACTACAAACCTAAAAGATGATTAAGATAAAGCTAAACTAAGATAAGTAAACCTAAAATAAATATAAAATAAATAAATGAAAATAAAGCTGGCCATAAATAAATAAAGATAACTAAAAAATGCATTAAAAGAAAACCTGACCCTAAATTCTAGATAACCACTGGGCCCTAAAACTTACACCCTCTTACTAAGATCTTATGACCCTAGGCCCCAAACTGGTAAAAACCCAAACCCCACCATAAGCCCAGATCAAGGCCTGAGCCCTCTAAGGCCACTGGGCCCTGATCCTACCACCCAAGGCCCTGAGCCTAAACTGAGTGAGCCCACCTGGGCCAACCCTGGGCCTGGGCCCTGGGCTAAGTCCTGGCTGACACGGCCTGGGCCCTAGATCATGGGCCACTGAGCCACTGAGCCCTACTCTGAGCCTGGAGTGGGCCATAAAACTAAACCACAAAGGCCACAATGTTGACACAAATAATAAATAACTCCTAAATAAATTGAGCCTAAACAGAAAAAATAAGATAAAATAAAATAGTCTAAAATATTAACTATTAAATAAAATAAATAAAATCTAGATGAATAACCTGGGTTTGCTTTTTTTATAAACCTAAACTAAACTAAGACCCTAAAGAGTGACCATGCCCTATGGGCTTATCCTAGGCCCTGACCTGGACTCAAACCCCATCCCAAATCCTATGCTACCCTGAGCCCTAAGGCTGAGCATTACCCCAACCTAAAATCCTAACCTAAACTAAAAAAAGGCTGCGAGACCAAAACTGAGTCTGAGCCCTGTCTCCCAAAATGAGCCCTCACTAACCACTAAACTAAAACTTAAAAATAAATAAAATAAACTCAAAATAAATGATCTTAACCTAAAATAAATTAAAATAAACATGCTAAGATAATAATCTAAAAACTAAATTAAATAAAATAATTAATAAACTTAAATAAATAAAATAAATAAAGAAACAAATAAAAGATAAATAAATTAACCTAAACCACTAATTTACTTGTTAAAAAAACTACCTAAATCTGATCTGATACCTGGGCCTAATACTGACCTACCTAATGTTCTCCAAAACCACTAAAACTGACTACCTAAAACTAAAACTGATCTCTACCAAAAAATACTTAACTGGGACCATGAGCTAAAACCAAAACTGAGCCCTACCTAACCCTACTAAAACTCCTCCACCAAAGACCCCTGGGCCCAGTCACCCTGGGCCACAGATCACTGAGCCACCTGAGCCTCACTGAAGACTTGATCATGAGCCAGGCCCCACCTATAAAGACCCTAGGCTCATCACTGGGCCCTGATGGGTGGGCCCTGGGCTTGGGCCCAAAAACTGACCTAAAGCTAAAAAACTAGATAATAAATAAAATCATAAAGATACTTAACTACTAGTGATATAATAAACCTAAATAAACTAAACTATAAAGAAATATTTCTAAATAAAATATAATGATAAATTAAACTATCTAAATAAACCTAAACTTGGTTTGCTTGGTTTTTTTTTAAAGAAAAAACCCAAAATTAGCCCTAAATCCAAACCTAATACTAGGTTAACCTAAACTGAGCCATAGCCCTGGACCCTGACCTTCCTGACCATAAATCCTCAAAGCATAACCACAAGATCCAAAAAATCTGAGCCCTAAATCAGGCTAAAATAAACCCTGAACTAAAATCATGAAGACCCTAGGCCCTGAGCCCTAAATAAAATCCTGATCCCCAAACCTAAATAAACTAAAACTAAATAAAACCAAATATAAAATAAATATAATTAAAATATAAAATATAAAATCTTCAAACTTAAATGACCTAAAATAAAATGAGCTAAATGACAAACTGATAAAGAAAAAATAAAGGATAAACATAACCTTGGTTTTCTTGGTTTTCTAAAATGAAATAAAAGATAAAACCCCCCTAACCACACATACCACTAAACCCCAAACTCTGACCTATCAACCATACCATGAGCCTAGGCCACTAAACCCTAAAATGAGCCCTAAGACCTGACCCTACAACCACAAAACCCACTGAACTAAAAAAAAGAAAACCTAAACTTAAAATAAATAAAACTTTAAAGATAAAATAAAACTAACTTAAACAAAGATAAAAGATAATAAAATAAACTAAACCTAAAACTAAACCTAAAAATAAAAGATATATAATAAATACTAAATAAAATATAAAGAAACCTAAACCTAAAAAATAAAATGAAATAAACCTAAAAAAAAATAAAACTTAAATAAAATAAAACTAAAATAAAAATAAAAATAAAATAAACCTAAATAAATAAAAAAAAATCTTAAAATAAACTAAAAATAAATAAAATTAAACTAAACTAAAATAAAAACTAAACATAAAATAAAAAAAAATAAAATAAACTAAACTACTAAAATAAATGAAACAAAATAAATAAAACTTAAACTTAAACCTAAAATAAACTAAACTAAACCTAAAACAAAATAAAATAAAATAAACTAAAATAAATGACCATAAGTAGAAAATAAAACCTAAAATAAACCTAAAATAAAACCTAAAACATAAACCTAAAATAAAATAAAATGTAAAATAAATAAAAAACTAAACAATGGTAAAATAAAATAAACCAAAATAAAATAAAATAAAAATAAACTAAAAATAAACATAAACTACTAAAAAAAATAAACTAAAAAATCCTAAACTAAATAAATAATCATAAAAACCTAAATAAAATATAAAATAAACTAAATAAACTAAAACCAGAGTTTACATGAAAAACTCTAGGCAAAAGGCACTAAATCCTAGGCCCTGAGCCACTGAGCCCTAAAACCTACCCTGACCCTAAACTCCACTGAGCCAGGACCACTGATTAGGTCCTTGGGCTAGGCCATGACATTAGCCATGAGCCAACTGACCACTGAGCCCTAAACCCAGGCCTAAATCCTGGCCCTAAATGAAACCACAGGCCCTAAACTGGACCTGAGCTAAACCCTAAACTAGGCCACAAACCACAAACTGGCCTAAGACCATAAAAACCCACTGAAATGATAAAATAAGACTAATAATAATAAGATAAAATAATAAAATAATAACTAATGTAAAACCTAACTATACCAATAAATAACTAGATGAATAATATAAAAGAATGATAAACCTAAACTAAAACTATAAAAATAAATAAAAATAAATAATCAAAACCAATAAACTACCATAAACTTATATAAACTATGTTAACTATAAAAATAATAATAATAATAATAATTAATAATAAACTAATAATAATAAACTACCCAAACTAATAAAAAATAAACCAATATAACCTAATAAAAATAAAACTAACTAAACACTAAAAAAACCTAACCACTAAACTAATAAAATAAAATTGAAAAAAAATTAAACTCTAAAAACTAATAAAAAAAAAAACTAATAAAAATTAAATGGATAAAATAAAACTTAAAATAAACCTAGTAATAACTAAACAATAATTAAACTAAAACCTAAACTAAACTAATAAAACCACCCTAAAAACCAAATAAAAACAAAAAACTAAAATAAAACTAAAAAACACTAAACCACAATAACCCCAATAAACCCAAGTAAAGACTAAGCATAAAATAAAATAAACCCCAAAATAAAAAACAAATAACTAAAATAATAATAATAATAATAATAAACTAAATTATTAAAAACTAAAATACTAATATACAAATAAACATAAACTAAAACAATGGAATAATGGTAACTATAATACTAAACCCTAATCCTTTTGGTTTAAAGAAAGACTAGGCCCTAATACAACCACTAACACTACCACAAGCTGAAACCACAACCACTGAAATCACCAGGCGTGAGCCTAAAACTGAGCTCTAAAGGCCACTGATCACTGATGCTAGGCCCTAAACCCAACCTGACCCTGGGCCACTAGGCCACTAAAACCTAAAGCCACTGGAAACTAGGCCACTGGACCACTGAGCAAGGCTGAAACTGATCACTTAATAACCCTGAGCCCCTACCATGAGCCACCCTAGGCCAGGCTGATAAAAATAAAACAATAAATAATAATAAGAAAATAAATAATAAATAATAAAGATTAAAAACTTAATACTAATAAAAACTAACTAAATAAATAATAATAAAACTATGATAAACTTAAAAACTAAATACTAAAAATAACTAAAACCAAAATAAAACCATAAAAACCTAAATAAACTATAAACTAATAAAAAGATAAATATAATAATAATAGTAATAATAATAATAATAGTAATAATAATATATAATAATAATAAATGTATTATTATAATAATAATAAATAATAATAATAATAAATATAAAACTAAAACCCTAAACTAATAAAAACCAAACCAATATAAGATAATAATAAAACTAAAACTAAACAAACTAAAACCTAAAACCCCTAAAATAAACTAAATAATGACCCCCATACATTAAAACTATCTAAACTAATAATAACTAATAAAACTAATAAAATAAAACTAATAAACCCAAAACTAAAAATAAACATTAAACTAATACTAAATAATAAACTAAGACCACAACTAAACTATTAAAACCACACTACTAAAATAGATAAATAAAAAATAAAACAAAACTAAGCACTAAACCAATAATATAAAAAGGTAGATAAATATTAAACATAAAAGACATAACCTAAAATAAACTAATAAAATAATAAATAATAATATAATAATTAATACTAAAATAAAATAATATGATAAATAAAATAACATAATAAACTAAAATACTAAACCACTGTAATGCCACTCTTGGTTTAAAACCTAAACCCTACCCTAATCACTAGGCCTGAGCCTACTCTAAACCTAAACCCTGAGCCCTAACCTAATGAACCAGGCCACTGAGCCCTGGGCCCTACCCTAAAACACTAAACACTGATCACTGATGCTACCAACCCTGAGCCCTAACCCCAGACCCACAACCTAACCTAACCTAAATTAAATAAAACTAAATAAAATAAAATAAAACTTAAACCTAAAGAAATAAAATAAAACCTAAACTAAAACCTAAACAAATCTAAAAATATAATAAAATATAAAATAAAAAATAAACTAAAATAAAATAAATAAAACATATACTAAAACTAAAGATTAATAACCCTAAGAATAAAAACTAAAATATAATAAACTAAACATAAAATAATAATAAATTAAAATTAAAATAAAGTAAAATAAAAAACTAAATAAAAATCTAAAATAAAAAATAAACTAAAATAAATAAAAAATAAAACCTAAAACCTAAAAAAAACCTAAAATAAAAATAAAATAAACAAAATAAATAAAACATAAACCTAAACCTAAAAAATAAATAAAGTAAAATAAATAGAACTAAAATAAACCTAAAATAAACTAAGCCTAAAAAACTAAATAAAATAAAATAAAATAAACTAAAATAAACATAAACCTAAACAAAATAAAACTTAAAATCTAAGATAAAGAATAAAACCAAATACAAAATAAATAAAATAAACTCACTAATGTTACTAAACCTAAAAAATATTAAAGATAAAATGCACTGACCTCTTAAAAAATGACCCTAAACTCAAGGCCTGACCCACTGCTGGTGTTAATTTAAAAAAAAAGGCTCAGGCCACAATCCTGATGCCCTCTTGGGCCACTGAGCCGCACAGGCCCTGAGCCTGACCCTCCAGGCCCTGATGCCAGCCACCCCAGGACCCCAACTGAGCCCTGAGCCTGCTGGGCCCAGGCACTGAGCCACCTAATATAAATTATAAAGTCCTGACCTGGGTACTAAAATGAAACTACCACATGACCTGGGCTCTGGGCCATAACCCTGGATCTTAGCCCTAGGCCACAAACCACAAACCCAGGCGAAACCCACCCTAAATCACAAATCCTAAACCTAAAGCCAAAACCAATCTTGACTAGCCACTGAGCTCTACCACCACCCAGGAACTAAATCCTAAATGAGCACAAAACCTAAAACCTAAAATCAAATCTAAATAAACATAAAATTTAAATTTAAAACATAAACCTAAATAAAGATAAAATAAAATAAAATAAAACTTAAACTAATTTTTTTAAATAAAAATATAAAACTAAACTAAAATAAAATTAATAAAACCAATTAAACTAAAAATAAAATAAACCTAAAACTAGAAACTAAAATAAAATAAAACCCCAACTGAAATAAAATAAATAAACCAAATATAATAAAATAAAACTAAAATAAAACCATAAACCTTAAAAATAAAATAACATAACTAAATTAAAATAAAATAAAATTAAACTAAATTAAAAAAAAACTAAAAATCTAAAGCCATAAACCCTAACCATAACCACAAAGCCTAAACCACAAACCCTAAGACCCTAAAACCATAGGCTACAAGCTGGCAAACACTATGTAAAACCACACCCTAGACTAAACCATACCCTAAATGAGCCCTAAACTGAAAAACTAAGCAACCCTACCCAAACCACACTAAACCTGACCACAAGCCAACACTGAACCAACCCTAAACCCTATTGTGAGCTACCCTACTTGAACCTACCCTAAACACCTAAAAACAACCTAAACAAGATAAAACCTAAATTAAAATAATTAAACTTAAAACTAAACCTAAATCTACTAAATAAGATTAAAATAAAAGTAAATAAAATAAATAAACCCTAAGTACTAAAATTTGCCATCTCATTAAAGATTGATTAAAGTTAAACCTAAATAAAATAAAAAGTAAACCTAGAAATAAAAAACCTAAATAAAATAAAAACTAAAAATAAAATAAATCTAAAATAAAATAAAATAAAAACTAAATAAAAGCCTAAACCTAAAAAATAAACCTAGAAAAAAACTTCAAAATAAATAAAAATAAAACCTAAACTATTAACTAAAAATATCCTAAATTATAAACTAAACAAAAAACCTAAACCTAAAATAAAAATAAAATAAATAAAATAAAATAAACTTAGAACTAAAAATAAACTAAAATTTAAACTAAAAAAAATAAAACTTAAACCTAAACCAAAATAAAGTAAACCTAAACTAAATAAAATAAAATAACTAAAATAAACAACAACTAAGCTAAAAATAAAACCTAAGTAAACAAAAAAATAAAATCTAAAACCCAAACCTAAAATAAAAAAAAACCTAAACTAAACCTAAAAATAAAAAAATAAAGCGTAAACTAAAAATAAAATAAAATAGACTCAACTAAAATAAACCTAAACCTAAACCTAAATAAAAAAACTAAAGTAGAAAACCTAAATTAAAATAAATAAACCTAAAATAAATAAACTAAACTAAATAAAAATATAAAATAAACATAATTAAAAATAAGAAAATAAAGTAAACTAAAATAAATAAAAATAAACTAAATATACTAAATAATCCTAAACCACAGGTTTACTTAAGTAAAAAAAAAACCTTAAACACTAAATCCTAAACCCAAATCCTAAACCTAAACCCTAAAAAAATCATTAAACCTGACACTCTAAACTAAAAGCATAAACCCTAAAACCATAAACCATAAACTTTATACCCTAAACCCTCAACCCTAAATCCCAAACCTAAAGTAACTAAATAAATTAAAAATAAACCTAAACCCTTAAACCAAATAAACCTAAACCTAAACCTTAAGAATGGGCATAACCTTGATGGCAGGAACATCACTGTCAACCAGGCTCAATCTAGATCTGGCAGTGGAGGCGAAGGTGGAGGCGACGATTATCATAGTGGTTGTGGGGGATCTGGAGGTGCTGGTGGATATGGAGGTGTGGTGGTTATGAGGGTGGTGGTGGCGAAAGTTATGAGGGTGGTGGTGGCGGAGGGAGGGATCAGGGATATTATGGTCGATCCCGCTACTCGAGAGGCCAGGGTGGTTCTGATGGAAACTAGAGAAATTGAAGAACGATAGATCTAATTTGTTTCTTATAGAATTGTGTCTTTATAGTAGAGATGATTCTAGTTATTTAGGGTTTTTTATTTTCTCTATGCGTGCTCATTTTTTATCTATGTTGTCGCTTGTGTCTTCCAAAACTTGGTGTGTTACTTGGTTGATGAAATCAAAAAGAAGAAATGTTGAAACTGAATTTTTCTCTGTTTAGAAAATAACCAAAAATGTTAAATTCTAAACTAAAACCTGAACCCTAAACTGAAAAAAAAACTAAACCTAAAATAAAAATAAAATAAACCTAAACCTGCACTAAAATGAAATAAACTAAAATAAATAAAACCTAAACATAAGCCTAAAATAAGCTAAACCTAAACCTAAACAAAATAAAATAAACTAAACTAAGACTAAATCTAAATCTAAACTAAAAAATAAAACCTAAAAATAAATGTAAAATAAAAACCTAAAACATAAACCTAAAAAATAAAATAAAAATATAACTAAACTTAAAAAGAAAACATAAACTTAAACCTAAACCTAAAAAATAAACTAAAATAATAAACTTAAGCTAAAATAAATAAATCTAAAATAAATAAACTAAACTAAATAAAATTAAAAAAGTAAACTTACATAAAATAAACAAATAAACTTACTAAAGAAACCTAAACATACTGGTTTGCTTAATTTAAAAAAACCTAAACTCTAAATCCTAAATCCTACTCCACCCTAAAGCTAACTCCCTAAACCCTAAATAACCTGCCCTCCCCAAACCACTAAATAAAAAAAGCCTAAACCCTAAACCCTAAACTCTCCTAAACCCTACTTTGAATCCTCCCTACCTAAAACCCTACCCATACCAAACAAACCATAAACCTAAACCTAAAGTAACTAAATAAATTAAAATATAAACCTAAACCCTAAAACCTAATAAACCTAAACCTAAACCTAATGCCTAAGAATGTGAAGAACCTTGATGGGAGGAAAGTCACCATCAACCACTGATCTAGATCGGTGGAGGCAGGTGGTGGTTATCACAATGGTGGTGGGGGATCTGGAAGAGCTGGTGGATATGGAGGTCATGATCAGAGGAGTGGTGGTTATTTAGGCTGGAGGAGCGATTGAGGTTACAACCGTGGTGATGGCGGAGGGAGAGATCGATGATATGATGGTCGATCCTGCTACTCGAGAGGCCGTGGTGGCTTTGATGGGAACTGGAGAAACTGAAGAATGGTCGATCAGATCTTCTGCTTATGGAATTGTGTCTTTACAATAGAGATGATTCTAGTTAAATAAGGTTTTTGATTTGCTCTATGCACGCTCATTTTTTATCTTTGTCGTCGGATGTATCTTATAAAACTTGGTGTGTTACTTGGTTGATGAAATCGAAAAGAAGAAATGTTAAATCTAAATTTGTTCTCAACTAAAAAAAAAACCCAAAAACACTAAATCCTAAACTAAAACCTAAACCCTAAACCCTAAAAATAAAAATAAAAAAACAAAAAAACCCCTATCCATAAACCCTAAAATGAACCCTATACCCTAAACCTTAAACCCTAAACCCTTATCCCTAGAACCCTAAAACCCTAAACCCTAAACCCTAAACTCTAAACCCTAAAACCCTAAACCCGAAACCCTAAATCATAAAACCTAAACCATAAATCCTAAACCCTAATCCCTAAAACCTACATCCCAAAATGGTGACAGAAACATAAGGTATTTCCATGTTATTTGCAATAAATAGAAAACATTAAACTTGATTAAGAAAATTAAGAACTCTAATGGTGGCTGGATAATTGATAATAATGAAATTAAGGAATTTTTTATACATCACTTTCAAAATTTATTAAATTCTAATCCTTCATTAGAAACCCAGTCCAACACCCATCTAATTCCTTCTATGATTAACAATGAGGATAACCATGTGCTCACTGCGTCTCGAGCGAGATCGATGTACTCTCAATAGCATGAACACTGATTCTATTACTGGCCTTGATGGCTATACGACTCATTTCTTTCAGCATTATTGGCCTTTTATTAAATCTGATCTTGTTGATGCTGTTATTGATTTTTTTTTATGGCAGCTCTATTCCCAAATATTTTTCATGTACTTCTATTGTCCTTATTCCCAAAACCAACAATCCTGAATCTTGGGGCAATTTTAGACCTATTAGTCTTTGCACATTTTTCCAAAAACTCATTGCTAAATTAATAATAGGATTAGCCCTCACTCCTTAAAATCATCTCCCTAACCAAAGCGGCTTTGTTAAAAATAGAGCCATATCGATAATATTCTTCTGCTGGTGGTTCTTGACATTGATGTTCCTTCCAGAGGAGGTCATATCCTCTTCAAACTTGACATCTCTAAAGCCTTTGACAACCTCTCGTGGGATTTCCTCTTTCAAATCTTACATTTGTTTGGTTTCTCTGATAATTTTATCTGGCTTTTAAAAAGTTGTATCACTAATGTCTAGTTTTTTGTTATCATGAATGGTGAGTCCCTTGGTTTCTTTACTTTGAGTCATGGCTTGCGACAAGGTGACCCGCTTTCTCCTTCTCTTTTTACCATTGCTATAGAATATATTTCGAGGAGCCTCCATGATCTTTTCATTAAAAATCCTAGCATGTTTTTTAAAACTCATGGTGGTTTCCCTGTTTCTCATCTTAGCTTTGCTGATAATTTTATAATCTTCTGCAATGCCTCTCTTCAACATGTTAAAACTATTAAGAATCTCTTAAATGATTTTGGCAAAGTTAGTGGTCTCTTTCTCAATGAAAGAAAATGCTATTTTATCCCCTCAGCTAAGATTCCTACCAATAGACTAAATCAAATCTCTAGAATTACTAATTTTAAGCAAAATCAACTTCCCATTAATAATCTCGGGGTTTCACTTTTTAAAGGCCAGAAAAGATCTCATCTTTTTGATGACCTTATACAAAAAATATCTAATAAAATTTTGGTTTGGGAATTTCATTTACTCTCTTTTAGTGGTAGGCTTACCTTGATTAAGAGCACTCTTAATTCCATGCCTTTATATCTCATCCAAACCATTGTAAGACCATTTCTATTATCAGCGAGAATTGAGCATTTCTAAACAAATTTTTACGGGGCTCCAATACTTCCTAAAAGAATGCACTAGACCTTTTTGGTTTAAAAGTTGTGGCACAGAAGGTGATCTTGGTTATAAATCCATAAAAGAAGCTATCAATGCCTTTTCCTATAAACTCTGGTGGAATTTTAGGAGTAATCATAGTCTTTAGGCTAATTTCATGACTGCTAAATATTGCCAGGGTAAGCACCCCCTCATTTGTCCCTTCAAACTGGGTGATTCTCCTATGTGGAAAAGACTTTGTTCTATCAAATGGGATGCAAAATTCTTAATTTTTTGGGGCATTAACTCTGGCACTTCTTTCTTTTGGTAAGATAACTGGAGTGGATGTGGATCCATTGATGACTTACTCTCCACCCATTCCACTGCTATTAGAGTAAACTCTTTCTGGC
This sequence comes from Cymbidium sinense, assembly GCA_021442155.1. NCBI lineage: Eukaryota > Viridiplantae > Streptophyta > Magnoliopsida > Asparagales > Orchidaceae > Cymbidium > Cymbidium sinense. Next base: position 63,870,249 of record CM038214.1, on the reverse strand, counting down.
ATAACAACAAGTGGAACAATAGTAAGCTTGCTGATTTTATCCCTTTTACTTTCTTGAATATGATTTCTACTATTCCTATCACTCCAAACAATCAAGACCAGATTCTCTTTAAGCTCTCACATAATGGTGATTTCAACCTCAAAAATGTGTGGCTCCACATTAAAGATACTCATGATTCCTCCTATGTGTTCTCAAACTTTGGAATAACAATATCCCTACTTCTTATTCTGTTCTTACTTAGCGTATTCTAAAAATTTTTATCCATGTTGATTCCTTGTTGTGGGGTAAAGGGTTTCATTTACCCTCTAAATGTCAATGTTGTTTCCATATTGAGAATGTTAATCATGTTTTTGTTAATGGGGCCATTGCTTCTAAACTTTGGATTTGGTATGATGATCTTTTTAACATTGTCAATTTCAATGGCTCTCTTACTTTATATCAACTTCTTGAAGTCTATTTTGATAATACTATTAAAGGTCACATTAAAGTCAACACTTCTATCACTCTTATCTGGTTCATATGGATGGACCGAAATGATGCAAAATAATGTGGGATCCCTATGAACCACGTGAGGATTATTGCTAGAACTAAAAAAAAAATTCGTGACTTGTTTAAAGCCAATCTCATTCATTATAGACAATTCAAAGGCTGTAAATCTGTGGCCAATAAACTAGGCTTTAACCTGCCGGATCAACCTTACTGTCAAAATGACAAGATTATTTATTGGAAAAAACCTCTTAACCATATTATTAAAATTAATACTGATGTCTCTGTCTCTCATAATGTCGCTCAGTTGTGGTGGCATTTTCGAACTCTAAGGGTATAGTACTATGTGCTTTTGCTTATCCCCTTATTTCTGCATTGTCCCATTCTTGAGCTTATGGCGATCTAAAGCTCTTGAGATTTGCCTTCAAAATGGCTAGCTCAATATTGGTATTGAGGTTGATGCTCTTCTATTGATTGATCTTTTGACTTCCACCAAAATGAGCAGCACTGAATTATACTACCTCCTCAAGCAAACTAGAGCTCTTCTTTCCCAACTGAATTTTAACATCACTCATGTTTGGTGTGAAGGAAATGCTTGTCTACTTCGTTGCCAATCGGGTGCTAGATCAAATGGTATCATCTTCTTTGATCAACTCACCTTACCCAAACACTTGCTGGTTAACTTGGACAATTCTGGGTTTCCTTATCTCAGAACTTAATCTAACCTTTTGATGTATACTATCCATTCATCTTTTAACTATATGCCTCTTTACCTTATGGCTTTCTGTTCCTTTTTGTTTCTTTTGTGGATGCTTCACACGGATATTACTTGCTGTCTTGATCTCTGTGCCATGATTTGGTGTTTTAATAGCTTATCCTTTATTTGGAGGCTCTCTGCTTTTAGCATTTACACTGATAAAGGGATGTTGTTGAGCTATGTGCATACTAATACCTTGCATTGAAATTTTGTTGAGCTATGTGTCAGCTGCTATTGCTTTTATAACACCACTCCTATTTGGGATTTTAATATCAATGTTGTCTTCATTCTTAATCCTAGGGGGCTTAATCAGTGCTGGATGGAGATATTTATTTTGATGGGTTTAGCTACTTCCATTAATTTCTACAACCTGCTGTTTCTCAAAGATATTACTGCTTGGAGCATCTTGGTTACCTATATTGTTTCTATGCATTATTTTAGTGTTCAATATTCTGGTTGCAATATTTATTTTGATGATTTACTGTTAGGTTGTTGGATTTTAGCTGATAATGGTGGTGGCTTTTGACATGCTGCTTGTCTCCCCTATTAGATCTTGGGCTCTGATATTCACTCTAACTCTAGCTTTGGTGACATTTTCCTTTTATTTGGAGTTATCTTTTATTTTATTTTTGCATGAAGAGGCTTTTTTGGCCTTTTTCTGATATTTTCTTCTTGGTTGTTGTCTATCTTTGTCTGGACCCCATTATGCTCTTTGGAAACCATTTTCTTATTCAGCAGGGTCCCTTTGGTGGGATCTTATTGTGGGAGGCTTTCTTCTTTTCTTCCACCTGCCAAGGTTGTTTTTTGCAAGCTTTCTTATAGGCTACTGCTGACCTCCTTACCCCTTATGGCAGACTTATTATTTTGCAGAACTTTGATATTACTTCTTGGTTATCTTTTTATGCATCTTTTACTTTGCCTGGGTGGAATCTCTGGCATTCTATTATTTCTTTCTGCACTATTTATTTTTTGAACTGGATGGAGTTTCTTTAGATTGATTTTGGCTATTTTATTCAGTAGATCCTTTTTGTGCAGGATGTTTCTGAGATTGGGGCTTTGGTCAATCTCTTTGACTACTCTTGTCTGGAGAGAATTTGTTTTTTGCTGGCTATTTTCTCTTGCCCCCTGCAGGAATGGATTTTCATATTTGCCTCTCTTTTTGGTTTTTACTTTGTTTTCCCTCTCATTCTGGGCCTTGCTACTAGACTGTATTTTCTGATCTGGAAAGGTCTTGTTATTCCTTTCAATGTTATTCATTGGTTTTTTGGGACCTATTTCTAGATTGTTGTCTTTGTGACTTATGGATGTTTTTTGATTCTCGATTTTCCAACTATTTGTGTTATTATCAGCTGAGCTATTTTTAATCACACTTGCTGTTGCACTTTTCATCCTATTTCTGTTTGCCATAATCAGAATTCTTCTCTTTTATTATGGGATCGATTTTTCTTGCAGGTTTGGATTTCCTTAATGGCTTCCCTGTTAGCCTTTACTGTGGTTGTGGGTTTAAGCCTACATCTTTATCACGGAAGGTTTTCTATTATTATCCTTTGAACCCTTTTGATACCATTGTTGGCTTTTGGATTTTAAGGTCCTTTGTCCAGCTGGTGGTCTTTGTGGTTATTATCTGTTCCCTATTTTTTGCTTTTCGACAATTTTGTTGTTAACAATTGTCTATGTCTTCTCCACCTTTTATCCCACTTACATTGTATGCGATCCGTGATTTTCATTTGATTATTTGGATCTTTACATATGCTTTTGGGTGGACTCTTGGCGACTTGTTGGTTCTTGCCTTGGTTGTTGGTACGGATTAATACTCTACATGTTGTCTCTGGGGTTTTGGTTTGTTTTGTTCAGCAAGTCTCTATTGAAGTTGTTGATTGCTTCATGGAATTTGCTTTGAACCCCCTTATTGGTTTATTATATGCATATCATCTGAATTCATTGGTCTACTTTATCTACTGCTATTTTCTCCATCTTCTTTCAGTTAAACTTGTATCTCTTGCACTGTTTATCCTGGATGGGTGGCTTTATGGCAAGCTAGCTGGTTTTTGTTATCTTGGATATTTGTTGTGTTGGTTTTTTAGGACTCCTATGTTGGCTCCATCTTTGTTGGCTATAGGACTTGAGGGTCCTATGTTCAGCAAGCTATTTTTGACATTACTATTCTGATGGTTTTAGTGATTCTTTGTATGGGTTCTTTGCCTTAGATACTATTTTTATGCTCTATCTATTTGGTTATTAACTATTGCAATATATACTCTGATTGAGAGGTTTTATGGCCAACTTGCTATCCCTTATTTTCTTGGATGTAGCTGTCTTAACTATTACTGTCTTGGCTGGTTTTGGCCTTGGTTATCTGCTGTCTTGCTTTTTTTGGATTCTAATGTTGATACTCATTTGAATCCACTTTTTTATTTTTCTTCTGGTGGGTTCAAATGTTGCATTAATTGTTTTGCTGTTGGGGTTGGCTTTGAATGCGTCTTTGTATGCGGACTATTGTTCATCTCTATTATTGTGATCTACATTATCTGCTTGTTGTCTCTATTCCCATCTTGGCTCGGTTAGGTTTTGTGCGGTATCTATTTGAATGTTGTCTTTTCTTTGTCGCTCTCTTGGTTGTTTGTTGATCTAGCTTATCCGATTTTTGGTCCTGAATGCAGCTATTGGAGCTGTAGCTCTGACTGTCTTTACTTGGTGCTATTTTTGGTAGGTTGTAGTATATTTCCTATGTTGGGCTATGCTGCCTTCCTTTACAATTTCTTTTTCCCAATTACTGATATGGATATTAATAAGGGGTTATTTCACGGCACGAAGATTCATATATATATCATATGTTTGGGATGGTTAATTATAGGTTCATTGACTTGATTAGCGGGATTTGTTGCCTTCTGCTATTTTCTTGTGGAGGGATTATATCTTTGGCTTTTTTCTCTTCTTGGATATGACTTTTCATGAGGTTCTAGCAGATGTTTCATTCTCATATGTTTATGTATTCTCATGTCGGTGACTATATTGATGATACTTTTCTTGAATGGGACACCTTATCCTTGACTCTTTGCAATTTCCTCTCTATTAGATATGGTTTTGTTTAGGTTTTTGGTAATAAAGCTCACAAGACTTTCAACAAGCTATTATCTCCTCAAGGTTTGTTATATGATGGCGTGATGATCTCACTCCCTTTTGGTTTGGTAGTAGCTCTTGTGATGTATCTTGAAGTTTGGATCCTCATATTTGCACAACTTAGTGTGTGAGCGAGCCTTCTCTATCACAATTCCTTACTATCATTCTCAGCTTATGTTGTTTTCATTTATCCTTTTGTCTGTATTACCTTAACTGTTCTAATCTCTTTCTTATTACATTTTTGCAGGTGATTCTCTCTTGTCCTCTTGTAGGTTTGCTCCATATTGTCATGCATTCTCACATCCTCCAGAGCATTGGCCCTAATCTTCCTTTGGTTTATTATGTTAATCAACTTGTATCTTTTGATTTCTTTAATGTCTTCTTTTGCTTTTGGATGTACGTAGATAGGGGATTAGATTGTAGCTCTTTGAGGAGTAGTTCTGGAGTTTATCCTCTTTAAGGACCTTATATCCCTCTTTTTGTGGCAATAAAATACCCCTACATATGGTTTCCCAAAAAAAAAATAAAAAAAAACCCCTAAACCCCTAAACCCTAAAACTAAAACCCTAAACCCTAAACACTAAACCCTAATTCCTAAACCCTAAAAATCTAAAAACCTAAACCTAAACTAAATAAAACCCAAAAATAAAATAAATAAATAAACCTAAACCTAAACCTAAATAAAATTAAAAAAATAAAATCAAAATAAAAATCTAAACTAAAACCTAAACTTAAACCTAAAGCTATACTTAAAATTAAAATAAAATAAAAAATAAACACTAAATTTAAATAAAATAAATAAAAACCTAAACTAAACTAAAAAAATAAAATAAACTTAAAAATAAAAACCTAAATAAAATAAAAAATAAAGGAAAATTAAAAATAAAATAAACCTAAAATAAAATAAAATAAAAAACAAACTAAAAAGCTAAAAAAATAATCCTAAAATTAATAAAATAAATCTAAAACACTAAAATAAACCTAAAATAAATAAAATAAATTAAACCTATTAAAATAAAATAGTATAATAAATAAACCTAAACCTAAACACTAAAGTAAATTAAATAAAATAAACTAAAAATAAACCTAAATCCAAACTAAAAAATAAAACCTAAAAACAAACCTAAAATAAATAACTAAAACCTAAACATTAAAAAAAACAAAATAAAATCCTTAACCTAAACATAATAACAAAAAATAAAACCAAAACCTAAAAAATAAAATAAAAATAATACTAAACTAAAAAATAAACATAAACCTTGACATAAATATAAAATATAATAAAAACATAAACTAAAATAAATAAAACCTAAAATAAATAAAATAAACAAAATAAAATAAAAATAAACCTAAATATAAAATAAATAAAATAAACTAAATGGATAAAAAAAAACTAAATAAACTAAACTTACTATTGGTTTGATTTAAATAAACTGACCTAATCCATGAGATCTATCTAAAACCTAGGCCTGGCTCAAGAAAACCTGACCCTAAACTACCATAAAGAGCCCAAACCATAATCCTACTGGACCCACAAACCCTGACCCAGGCCACTAGGCCAAACCACTGAGCCTGAGCCCAAAACTGACCACTAAGCACACACTACCTAATCTAGGCCCAGGCCCTGACCCCCCACTGACCACAGGCCAAAACCTAAAACCTAAACCTACTAGGCCTTACCTGACCACAAAACCTGGGCCCTGAGCCTAAAAAGGAACTGCTAAAGATAGTAAAAAATAAACTCACTAAAATATGAGCATAAACTGAGCCTAAAATACTAAGATAAAACCTACTAAGATATAAATAAACCTAAAATAAATAAACTATAAATAAAATAAATAAAAAATACATAAAATATATACTAAAAGATAAAGATAAACTAAGTAAATAAATAAACTACTGTCAGTTTGCTTGATTTTAAAAACCTAAAACCACAAACTAAACCCTACCTAAAGAGAATCCATACCATAACCCCTGCTGACTAAACTTACACCCACCTAACCCTAAACCCCACAAACCTGAGCCACAAATCCTAAACCCTAAACTCTGAAACCTAAACCCTATGCAACCCCACTAAACTCTAAACCATTAAATAAAAAATAAAACCTAATCCTAAAAAATAAAATAAAAATAAAATTAAACTAAAAAATGAACCTAAACTTAAACCTAAACCTAAACCTAAAATAAACTACAATAAATAAACCTAAAATAAATAAACTAAACTAAATAAAAATAAAAATAAAAAACTAAAAGAACTAAATTAAATAAAAAATAAACTAAATAATCCTAAATCTACCAATTTACTTAATTAAACTAAAAGAACTAAAATAAATGAAATAAAGCATAATAAAGTAAATAAAAGTAGGACAAACCAAAGATAAAGGCTACAAAGAATAAAAAGGCTAAAGCTAAAGATAGCTAGAAGCCTAGATGGAAGTAAAGGCTTGAAGCTAGGCCACAAGATGAAATAAGCCAAGATACTGAGCTGAGTAAAGATAAAGAATGGAAGCGAATGATCACAGGGTATGGCCAGGCAAAAGTAGAGTGAAGATAGGCACAGGCTGGGATTTAGAGTTAGATGAAGGCTAGGCCTAGGCCACGCCACAGACCCTAAACCCTAGGCATTAAACTCTACCCTAGGCCCTAAACCCTGAGCCCTCCACACAATCCTAGATCTGCAGACCCCAGGCCCTAGGCCTTAAACCTGAAACTGATCCAGCTAAATAAACACATAAAATAAAATAGTAAAGAGACTAAAACTTAGTAAAAATAAAATAAAATAAAACTAAAACCTAAACCTAAACTAAACCTAAATTTAATCCTAAACCTAAAATAAAAAATAAAATAAAATCAAGCTAAGTAACATAAAATACATAAACTTAAAACTAAATAATAATAAAATAAACTTAAAATCCTAAATAAAATACAAACTAAAATAAAATGAACCTAAAATAAAATAAATTTAAAACTAAATAAAAACCTACACCTAAAAATAAAACCTAAAAATGAATAAAAAATAAAACACAAACCCTAAAATAAAAATAAAATTTAAACCTAAAATAAAATAAAATAAACAAAAATAAACCTAAACTAATCTAAATTAACTAAACAAAATAAATAAAACTTAAACCTAAACCTAAAATAAATGGGCATAAACCCTAAACTAAATAAAATAAAATAAACTTAAAATAAACTAAACATAAACTAAATAAAACTAAAATAAACCTAAAATAAAACCTAAAACCTAAACCTAAAAAAATAAAATAAAAACTAAACCTAAACCTAAATATAAAAAAAAACCTAAATGTGAAATAAAATAAAATAAAACTAAGAAATATAACCCAAAACACAAAAAAATAAACTAAAATAAAACCTAAACTAAAATAAATAAACTTTAAACTAAATAAGATAAACTAAATAAAAAAATTAAATAAATAAACTAAATGAACTAAATAAACCTAAACCTATCAGTTTGATTTTTTTTTAAAATCCTACCACACCTAAACTCCACAAACCTAAATCTTAAACCTGACACTTAGCTCTAACTAAACCCTAGGCCCTATCACAGATCTGGGCATGAGCAGATCTGCACTAGGCTCCAGTCTCTTAAAATCCTATGAGCCCTACCCTAATCCTTACCAGGCCACTGAGCCCTGTTTCAAACTACTGAGTAAGATCTAACTTTAAAATCTTGCAAGCCCAGGCCCTGGGCCCTAGACCCCTGGGCCCCTCCACTGGCTCACCTAACCCACTAAACTGCTAAATAAACTCTAAACCTTAAAATCATAAAGTTCTCCCTACCCTAAATGTTCCCAAAACCACATCTTAAACCCTAAACCCTAAAGCTTCCACTCAAACCTCCTAATCCTAAACCCTAAATCCTAAACCCTAAACCTAAACCTAATGAAACTAAATAAATTTAAAAATAAACCTAAACTGTAAGAATGGCTAGAACTTTCACAGCAGGAACATCACTGTCAACCAAGCTCAGTTTATATCTATAGGTGGAGGCGGATTATCACGGGTGGTGGTGGGGATGAGGTGGATGGATATGGAGGTGGTACGGCGGTGGTGGTAATGGAGGTGGGAGGAGTGACAGAGGTTACAGTCATGGTGGAAGTGGAGGAAGAGATCGGGGATATGATGGTGGATCCTGCTACTCGAGAGGTCAGGTTGGTTTTGAAGGGAACTAGAGAAACTGAAGAACAACCAATCCGATCCACTGCTTATGGAACTATGTCTTTATAGTAGAGATGATTCTAGTTATCTGGGGCTTTTGATTTGCTCTATGTGTGCTCATTTTTTATCTATGTCATCACTTGTATCTTAGAAAACTTGGTGTGTTACTTGGTTTATGAAATCAAAAAAAAAGAAATGTTGAACTTAAATTTATTCTCCGTTAAAAAAAAACTAAAAACCCTAAACCTTAAGCTAAAACTTGAATCCTAGACCTAAAACCTAAACCCTAAACCTTAAACCAAAAAAACCCTATACCCTAAACCACAAACCCTAAACCCAGAGCCCTAAACCATCAACTAACACTAAACCCTAAACCCTAAACCCTAAACCCTAAAAGCTAAAAACCTAAACCTAAACTAAATAAAACCTAAAATAAAATAAATAAAAAAACCTAAACCAAAATAAAATAAAAAATAAAGTAAAATCAAAACACTTAAACTCCTAACTAAACCTAAAAGTAAAACTAAAGTAAAATAAAATATATAAAAACCTAAACTAAACTAAAAAATAACAACCAAAATAAAATAAAAACTAAAATTAAAATAAAGAAAAATAAACCTAAAATAAAGAAAAATAAAATTTTAAATAAAAACCTAAACCTAAAAAATAAACTTAAAAATAACTAATAAAAATAAAAAAAAACTTAAACCCTAAACAAAAAAAACTTAAACCTAAAGTAAAAATAAAATAAAATAAACTAAAATAAATAAAACCTAAACCTAAACCTAAAATAAGATAAATTGAAACCTAAACCAAAACCCTAAAATAAAATAACAATAAAATAAACTGGCTAAACAAAATATGAAAATAATCCAGGAAGAAACAAAACCTCAGGGACTAAAATAATAATAAAACCTAACCTAAAACCTAAACTAAAATAAAATAAAATAAGACTAAACTAAAATAAACCTAAACCTAAAAAATAAACTAAATAAAACCTAAACTAAAATAAATAAACTAAATAAAATAAAAATAAACCTAGATAAAATAAAAAAACTAAAATATAAATTGGGCTTAACCTAAATTAACTTTAAAACCCTAAACTAACCTGACCCCTGACCCTAGCCACTGATAAGCCTAGCCATGACCTAAAACTCCACTGGGCCCTGGGCCCTAGGCCACCAGGCCATGCACTGAGGTCTAGACACAATGATCTTTAAACTAACCCTGATCCCTAAGCTGAGCCTAAACCTGGGCCCTAAACAAAAACCCTAAAACCCTGCCTTAATACAGACCTGGAAAACTGAGCCTAGAACGTGATAAAATTGAACTAAATACCAAAAAAAATAAAGTAAATAATAAATAAAACAAAGAAATAAAACCTAAAACTAAACCTAAACCTAAAAAAAATAAAATAAAATTAAAATAAACTAAAGATAAAATAAAGAAAATGTTAAACTATAAAAAAAAAATAAACCTAAGAATAAAAAAATAAAATAAAACTAAATGTAAAATAAAAAATAAAATAAGCCTAAAATAAATAAAATAAAACTAAATAAAACCTAAACCTTAAAATAAACCTAAGATTAAACCTAAAATATAAAAAATAAAATCCTAAACTAGAAAAGAACTTAAACCTAAAATAAAATAAAAATAAACCTAAAACTAAAAAATAAATAAAATAAACCTAAACTAATACTAAACTCCCAACCTTAACTAAATGATAAAATAAACTAAAATAAACCTAAACATAAACTAAAATAAAACCTAAAATAAACTAAACCTAAAAATAAAATAAAATATAACTCAAAAAATTAACTAAACCTAAAAAATAAACTAAACTAAATAATAAAAAAAATAAACCTAAATAAAATAAAAATAAAATAAACTCAAATAAATAAAATAAACTAAATAAACCTAAACCAATTTCTTAATTTAAAAAAAATCCTAAACCCAAATCACATGTTGTAAACCCACCACTAAATCTATAACCTCCAAACCATAAACCACCCTAAACTCTAAATCACGGACCTAAACCCTAAATCTTAATCCTAAAGCCTAAACCCCTCTACACAAAACCCTAAACCCTAAAACCAACAACCCTAAACCCTAAACCCTAAACCATAGGAATGGGCAGAACCTTGACAACATGAACATCACCATCAACTAGGCTCAATCTTGATCTGGCGATGGAAGTGAAGGTGGAGGCCGTGATTATCACAGTGGTGGTGGGGGATCTGGAGCTGCAGGTTAATATAGAGTTGGTGGTCAGAGCAGTGGTGGTTTTGGAGGCAGAAGGAGGGACTAAGGTTACAGTTGTGGGAGTGGCGGAGGGAGACATCGAGGATATGATGGTAGGTCCTAAAACTTGAGAGGCAGGGGTGGTTCTGATGGGAATTGGAGAAACTAACGAATGGCCAATCTGATTTACTGCTTATAGAACTGTGTCTTTATAGTAGAGACGGTTCTACTTATCCAAGGTTTTTCATTTGCTTTATGAGTGCTCATTTTTATCTATGTCATCGCTTGTGTCTTAGAAAACTTGAGGTGCTACTTGGTTGATGAAATCAAAAGAAGTAATATTTAATCTGAATTTATTCTCTGTTAAAAAAAACTTTAAACCCTAAACCCTAAACCCTAAACTCTAAACCTAAAACCAAAACCCTAAACCCTAAACCCTAAAACCTACACCAATAAACCCTAAACCCTAAACCCCAAACCCTAAACTTTATATCCTAAACCCTAAACTAACTCTAAACTCTAAACCCTAAATGAACCCTAAAAACTAACCCTAAACCCTAAACCCTAACCTAACTCTAAACCCTAAACCCTAAACCCTAAACCTTGAATAATTATGTCATTTGGAGTAGATCAAAAGAATGACTTAATCCTAACATAGTTATGGCAGCTAAAAAAATGTCTTCAAGAGACTTTCCCTTGACTATTAGAGATTTGAATATCCTAAATCATATTATAATATACTATATTATAGTATAATGTAGCATCATATATTTGAGCATGTAGCGATGTGTTTTTGGATGATATAAGATGTTTTGAAATATTTTAGTATATTATGATATTGTGCCCTATAGTCAATATTAATTTCAATCATAAAAATACTGATTTAATAAATCATATGATGAAATTTGTTAAATTTAAAGTTGGAATTAGGTTGTAGTACCAAAGATGTGATGCGCTACTTGTAGTCTAAAAAGTAAGATTTTATGTTCAAAATAAATATTTTATATTGTAGCATAGTATAGCATCATATATCATAATATAATGTTCTGCACATTTTAAATTCTTTAGTATTTTACAATCAAGCGGTCAAGCCTACAATAGCATTATTTATAAAAATTATTATTTAGCTTTTAAATGGTGGAATTTGTCCAAATTTATAATAGGCAGAGCATGGCATCATAATATATTGTTTCAATTTAAAATATGTAAGTGATACGACTAAAATATATAGTATTTTTATTGTTTTGACTAATTTTATGATTTTTTTATCTTAAGCAATCCCTTGTGATGTGATATGCAATATAATATAATGTAATATGTTATAGTGTATTATAATATAGGATGCCATAACATAGTGTAGGATCATGCATTATAGCATACTATTATGTATTATTACTTATTTTTTAGCATATTTTAGTTTATTATAGTATGATGTAGTAGAGTTTGTACTAGTGTAATTCATAAAAATACTGATTTATAGGCTGAGATGAAGTGATTTGGCCAAACTGAAAGTAAGCTTTAGGGAACATCATTGGGGGTGTTCTATGGTGTGTCATTTAATCAAAAGAATGGAACTTTGCATCGAAAATAAATGTTCTTTTTTCAACCAAATTTTATAAATTTTTTGCTTAGAGTGATTCATTTTAAGATGTAATGTAAGATAATATATTATATGAAAGCATATTAAAATATAATGTACATAACAATATAACTTCACATATATATGAATGTGGTCATGTGTTTCTAAATGATATTATACATTTTAGTATGTTTTACTTTTGTTATAATACATTGGGTCAAAACTTACAAAAATGTTAATTTGAAGGTTGAGATGGAAGAATTTGGCCAAATTCACCAAGAAGCAACACCAGAATTATGCTATTTTGTACTATTTTTAATAAATAATAATAATTTTACATCTAAAATGAACATTATTCATATTTTGAAAAATTTCTGTAATTTGATCCAATTAAGTGATTCTAATGGGGTGTAATGTTAGAAAATATATTATATTATAGCAAATTATAATATAACATCATATATTATAATATAATATAGTGTGTTAATTCACAGTGTAATATTTTTAGCATGATATTGTATAGTTAGTTTGAGCTTGCACCATCAAAAGTCCTAAAATGTTGATTACAATGTTAAGATGATCTAATTTGAACAAATACATTATTAGGCTTTTGGTTGAAGTTTTAAAGTTGTGCCTAAGAGAAGAAATATGATTTGATGAGAATTCCATCTCAAGGACTTAGAGGGAGATCCGCTAGGGGATCACACATACATGGACATGACATGTCAGGGGTCTATATCTAGGGCATAGAAGAAGAAAATTTATTCGGGATAAATTTTGAATTTGATTTGATTATATGATTTGTGGAAAGAAGTTCTGCTTGGGATAAGTATCAATGATCCACTGGGGATTAAGATCGAATTGACTTTAATTTATTTTGTTTTATCTGATGTGTAGTCATATCTGTTAGAGATATAGGCTCGAGTCCGTTGGGGATCAGGTATATGAACCTTCCACTAGGGAAGCAGGTTCAAGCTATCTGTTGGGGATTGGGATTTGAGTTTGATTTCATAGGTTTGTTTGGGGATGTATCCACTAGGAATAAGAGTTTGGTTGGATTTCTTTGATTTGGACTCTACTGGGGGAGTTGGTTTAATTTGGCTCCACTATGGAGGTCGGTTTTGAATTTGATTTTTTTTGCTTGACTTATTTACATATGATTTGGGCCTCCACTGGGGAGAAGGGTGCGACTTAACTCCACTGGGGAAAATCAAATTGGGTTTAATGTAATCTGAGTTAATGTATGGACCCTGTCAACGTGCGAAGAAACCACTAAGAAGGGGCTATATCATCCTTGACATACCTCATGTTTACAAATCCAAAGGGATAGTCTACCGGATGCAGGGTAGAGCTAGTGAGCATAAGGGGTTGCCTTTCGGTGTGCAACGACTGTGCTAAGAAGAAGGCATAGCTAACTTACATCTTCCAAAGTAAGGAACAACCACTGGGGTGACCTGTTGGATGCACAATAAATCGAACCTAACCAAGGGAGACTACTGAGTGAATGCCGCTAGGGACTTATGTCAACTCAAAAGTAGTTAAGATTAATTTTATTTTAATTTCATGTGATTTAACATGGTTTGTTTGGTTTAGTTTGATTTTAAATTGAGGGCATATCCATTAAGGATGTGAGCTTGATCAAATATGATAGATTTAATTTAATAGATTTAATTTATGGAGCATGTCGGTGTGCGATGGACTGACTAAGAAGGGGCTATATCAGACTTATCCTATCTCAGAGTTACAAATCCAAAGGGTTAGTCTACTGGCCGTGTGGTAGAGCTAGCCAACCTATGGGGTTGCCTTTCGGTGTGCAACAGTTATGCTTGGAAGAAGGTGTAGCATACTTACATCTTCTAAAGTAGGGAACAACTGCTGGGGTGACCTATTGGTAGCTCAACAAATGGAACCCAACTTAGGGGAGATTGATGAGTGAATTTCGTTGGGGACTTATGTCAATTCAAGAGTAGTTAGGCAATTCCTATTAGGAGTTTTGCTGACATTTCCCTAAAGATATGATGTCTGCTTGGAAAAAGGTACCGCTATAGGTGTCCTCCTAATCCACAAGTGAATATATATTTTGTTTCTATGTTTGCGTGGACCCTGTTGGTGTGTGAGGGACCACACTAAGAATGGGCTATGTCAGCTTTAACCTATCTCAAATTTACTAAACCAAGAGAGAATCTACATATCCATAGGATAGATTCTCCACCCACAGGGGTGGATACTGGGAAAGGCAAATTGCCCAATTGGATATTAACCTAGGTAGTGTCTAATTGGGGTTGCAAAGGATGTGATCCATATATAGTGCCTACAGGGGAGGTGCTATTAGGGGTGTTATCCTGAGCCCTGGAAAAGAATGCTTATATGTGTACAGTAGCCAACTCAAGGAGAAAGTTTAGCAGACTTACAATTTCCATGAGTGCTGTATCTTAAGGTGTGAGAACTAACCAACCTAAGGTGTATCCACCAGCATGAGTGGTGTATCCATCAGCATAGAAAGAACCAACCAACCTAAGGTGCTCGTCGGTGTGCAATGATCAATCTGGAAAGAAAGCATGTAGGCTTACAACCTTCCAAGTTGAACGGATCATCGGGATAGTCTATCATTGACGGGATGGATGCTATCTGACCTAGAGCGACTACTAAGCAGGGAGCCCCGAGGAAAGACTAGACCTAAACTTGAAGTAGTCAAGTGGGAAGGAGCCACTAGGGAACTTATCCTAAACCTCAAATATTCTCGACTCAATCAGTGCATGAAGGCTAATCCACAAAGAAAGCGTAGCAGACTCACATCCTCTTAAATGAAGCCAACATAAGGTAGCTTACCAGTCATGTAGTAAAGCCTACTAAACTAATAAGGTGCTCATCGATGTATAGTGGCCAAGTAAGGAAGAAAAGCATAGCATACTTACATCCTCCAAAGCAAGAATACCATTGGAGTGACACACTAGTAGGGCTACACGTCAGCCCGACCTAGAGCAGCTACTGAGTGGGTGTTACTGGGCCGTTATCTCAACTTATAGTAACACGAGATAAAAGATATGTATTTGTTTTATATGTTTATGTGTAGTTTGTGTTTTTGTTATGTTGATAAAGGATAGGATGCCACTCAAGTTCCTTACACCTATCCTAAACACATCATGGAAGATTCACAAATAAGAATGCTTTCAAGATATAAGAGATTGAATTCGAAATGAAATTTTCATTGATGATAATTATTTTCAAACATGATTTATAATAATTCTTTAAGTAGAGCCTGTTGATTGGAAGCATTAGGCGCTATCCCTTATGATTAATAAGCTGATAAGATCCTCCTAGGTAGGCCTTCTCTACGGTAAAAGGGCCTTCCCAATTGGGTTCAAACTTGCATCCCATCTTATGATGAGCAACAATCGGTCTCCTTAGAACTATAATAACCTCTCCTACTTGAAAAGTTCTAGGATGGACCAACTTGTTGTGAGCATAAATCATTTTAGCTTTGTATAACTTGATGTTTTGGCATGCCCGTAGGCATCTCTCCTCCAAACCTTCAAGTTCTTCTAACCGCAACTTGGTGGTCTGCTCTGTTATGTCTTTTTTGCATAATGGTTTCAGACCCATACATTATGGAGAAATGAGTAGACTGAGTTGGAGTTCTGTATGTTGTGCAGTAGGCCAACAAGGCTTCAACTAACTGCTCATGCCACTATTGATTGTTATTGTCGAGTGTCTTCTTCAGTATTTGGATGAGAGTTTTGTTAAAGGCTTCTGCTAAGCCATTTTTCCTCGGGTAGTTGAT
The DNA here is from genome assembly GCA_021442155.1 of Cymbidium sinense. Classification (NCBI taxonomy): domain Eukaryota; kingdom Viridiplantae; phylum Streptophyta; class Magnoliopsida; order Asparagales; family Orchidaceae; genus Cymbidium; species Cymbidium sinense. The sequence goes on along the minus strand of CM038214.1, from coordinate 63,854,106 downwards.
GGTACAATATCTTCAATCAATGCTATATCTCTGAGCAAAGTTATTGATCTAGGTGCACTTGAATGCAGTACCATTATTAGATATAATTCATCGAGGCACTTTGAACCTATATATGATATGGTTCCTAAAAAAATTGAAGCACATGCTGAGCTGTGACCTCTTTGAACAGAATCACCTTCGACCATTTGGAAAAATAGTCAATAGCAGTTAAGATGAATTGATGACCCTTAGAAAAATGAGGATCAATCAGACCCAGTATGTCGGTACCCCAACTCTTGAATGGCCATGAGGCCAATGTAGGATGTAGAATTTTGGGTGGTTAGTCTATGAACACACCGTGTATTTGACATTGGTGGCATCACCTAGCCATATCCATGCAATCTTTGATCATCGACGGCTAGTAGTAACCTAGTCTCTCAATCTTGGTCTTCATCTTTAGACTAGATTGGTTGGGTCCACATAATCCTAAGTGTACCTTAGTCATGATCTTACAAGGACACCATCCACAAGAGCGTAGGAAAGTGCTCTCTATTTCATCTGATGGGCTTGGGACTTCCCTTGAGGCAGTTTACCTTTATTTAGGTAATCCATGAATGGTTTTCTCCTATCTAACTCCTTGTCCTTCTTGGCAATGGCAACCTCCCCATCAAGAGGGTACTTTTGATGAGTTCAATATCAATAAGATATAAGACTTATATATTTTGTAGCTTTATTGATATGGACTCATCCTCTGGACATGCTAACTCCTTAGCAAACTTGGCTAAAGCAGACGATACAACATTCTCTCCACAAGGAATCTTATAAATGGTAACCTCTAGAATTTAGGCCAACAAGTCCATGGTCTACTTGCGGTAGTGATGGAGCTTGGGCTTTATAACCTTATAGGACCTAGCGATTTGGGTGATAACTAGCTAAGAATCCTCGAAGATGTTGATGTTTTGGATGCTTAGAGTAATGGCTAACTCTAGACCAACAATCAAAGCCTCATATTCAGCTTTATTGTTGGTGCAAAGATTAGACGGATGATATGAGAATCTCATCACATCGCGGTCTGTAGTTAAGAGAACGATTCTTATGCTTGCCTTTCCTGGAATAATAGATTGTGGTTCTTCTCCTCTTTGAGAGGAAGCGACACCATCAAAGTACATCTCCTATCGATGAATGCTAGTATCCCCAAGTTCATGATTTTTCATCATAGAGATCATCACTAGAGTTAGCAAGAAGTGGGTGTCTTTCTAAGAAATCACTAGTGCTTCTATCACCACGGTGTATGAAGGTAATGTCGATTTCTTGAGAGGATCATGGACCATCATTGCCAACCATTTGGATAGCGTCGGTTGTGTAATGTACTATTGGATTGATCTTAGAGCTTAAGTTCATATAAGGAAGCATGTAGTCTTGTCTAACTTTTGGGATGCAAATTAAAGCTATGCAATTCTTCTCAATGGGTGGATAATTAGCCTCAGGAATAGTTGACAAGAGGTAGTATAGTGCATTTTCCTTCCCTTTATCATTAGCTTTGGCCAAAAGCACCAAGGAGTCGTTTAACAGCGGTGAGTGGCTTGCAGAGATAGGGTTGTTAGAATCGGTGGCGTCATCAGGTAATTCTTGATGTCTTCGAAGGCTTGCTCACACTTATAATTCCACTTGAACTTGGCATCCTTTTTGACAAGTGCTAAGAATGGCTGACAACTTCCCCATAAGTTGGATATAAAGCATCTTAGATATGCCAACCTCCTTTGCAAAGATCTGAGATGAGTTAAACTTTTAGGGGTGGCATTTCTAATATTACCTTGATCTTCTTCTGACCGATTCTGATTCCCTGGTGTCAGACAACAAACCCAAAGAATTTCCCTGAAGCTACTCTGAATGCACACTTTAGGGGGTTCATTTTGAGGTTAAATTATCTTAACTATTCAAAAACTACTTTTCAAGTGAAAGAGATGGTCTTTCTTTTCTCTACTTTTGACCATGAGATCATTGGCATATTACTCAACTTGATGATGAATGAGTTCATCGAAGATTCGAGTCATAGCCAACTGGTATGAGGCAAGGCTGAAAGGCATGACCTTATAACAATAGATTTAGATAGAGGTTCTAAACGTAATATTTCTTTCATCTTCAGGGTCCATCTTTATTTGGTTATATCTAAATGATCCATCCATGAAAGAGAAGACTGCATGAGATGAGGCAATGTTCACCATCAGCTCTGAGATTGGTAGTGAAAAATTTTCTTTTGGACATGTCTTATTTAAATCTCTAAAATCAATGCATATGTGAATTTGGCCATTATTTTTCTTAACTGGGACGATGCTTATTCTATGACTAATAACATGCGTCTAGGAGCATGCTTGATAGGGTTAGCAGTATGCTCTATTACTAGCTTATGGACTGCTACGTCAAGAGACAATCTAGGCATCTCTTCATAACTCCATTCAAAGTAGTCCTTAAACTCGGTCAATAGCCTAACTAAGTCATTGGTTTCAATTTCATTCAACAAAAGCGATGTATGTAGTGGATCTTCTTCAGTTCTTAAGTTAATTTCCTTGAGCTTGTCGATGGTTGACTTGAACTCTTCTTCAAACTCCGTTGGTGCATCTTTGACTTCAAAATAATCTAGATCATCTAAACTTTCTAAGCATAGCTCCTCATATGAGTTAATGTATTTGAAAAGAATCTATCAGATTCCAAATGATTGGTAATGACTAAGCAGTAATTATCATCATCGATTGGACCCACTACACCGAATCCTAGTCTTGGTCTTGATTGAGAACTTTTTCATTTGTTCTTCCATATTCTTTCAAAGTATTTTGACTTGTGCTTTAACCAAATATGTGGGATTAACCCTTTCTTTGCTAAATTATGAATAAAAGGCAAGAACCAATCAAAAGGTAATTATGTTAATTCTTTATATGAATCATCCTCAAGTTCTACATCAACTTCTAGACTTAAGGATGATGCTCCCAGAAAGAACCTCTAAACCTTCACACCTGTGGATGACTTAGGAGTCTCCTTAACTACCAAACCCTCAACTTTTTGAGGGAATAGTGGGGATAAAGCTAAGGTTCCCAACTGATGTCTAAATGTTTCACATATAGACTTGAATACACTTATTCTTTATTTTGGAGCCTGGTCTTCATTGCTATATGGCTCAAGTGTCACCTCCAAGAGAATCTACTATTGAGAAGAGCATGCTAGTGCGCTAACCATATAAGACTCATCCTATGAACTATATTCTAAGTATATATGGACAGTAGGTGTACTCTTGGTGGCTGGGACATATCTTCTATTGGGTGGCCAATAAGGAGGTTTTCCACCCTTAGGACTGCCTCTGAACTAGCCTCTTCCTATGCCTGATGGAGGTCAGGTTGTCCTACCCATATGTTCGAATGGAGTAAGAAACTATGAGTGGAATCTAATGTTAGGCTCCACTTCCTCCTCCAAGTCTATTTTCGCCCCCTTTAATTTTCTTTTTCATTTTATCTTTTATTTTATTTTTCCTTTTCTCTTAATTTTTCTTTTTCTTTTTCCTTTTCATTTATTTTTAAACTTTATCCAAGTTCGCGAGAATAGACTTGCTGATTTTGAGAAAGGTAGTAAGCCTCATCCTCATATATGCCGACCTCATGAATAGTAAATGGCTTGAGATCACCTTTGACATAGTAGACGATCCCACCTCTCATGAACTTTATACACTGATGTAGAGAGGACGAAACTATGTTGTTCTCATGTATCCATGGTCTCCCAAACAAAGCGTTGAAATATGTATCCAAGTCTATAATGTGAAACTTAGCTTCAGTCTTCCAATCATCTATCTCCAAGGGCAACACTATGGAGCCTAAGGCCTATTAACCTCACTTTTGGAGTGCAGATTTAATGTTCCCATCTTAGACTTAGGAGTCTTATAGATACTAAGACTTCCCTAGTCATAAGACACTTCTAACAATTAGGTAAACACTTAACCTAATCCTAAAGACTTAGAAGGGTAAGCATAGGATTAGGTTATGCCTTAGGGAATAGGATAATCCACCTACCCTACAATCGAATCCATGTTCATCTTCTCAAACCAAAACTCAAGTTCAATTCAATCATTGAATTCAAATACAAATCCAAACCCAAATTCCAAAACCAAATGATTGAAGCCCATGATAAAATTAGAACTTGAAACCCATCCTAAGCCATATGACCTATCCCATGGACTTAGCCAAATCTTAATCCAAATCAATTGATTTCCTCATAATCAATTTATTTCATCAATCATATTCTTAACTATAAATAAAATCTACATTCAAATAATCAAAACTAAATCAAATTAAATCAAAACCCTTCTTAAGCCTTATGACCTATCCCATGGACTTAGCCAAATCTTAATCCAAATCAAGTCAAACTCAATTTATTTTCTCACAAATCAATCATATTTTTAATCATCTTCACAAATATAAATAAAATATACATTTAAATCATCAAAACTAAATCAAACCAAATCAAAATCCAAACTTAAGCCACATGACCCAACTCCATGGACTTAGTTAAATTCCTTCATTCCAAAACCCAAATTCAATTGATTTTCTCATGAATCAGTCATACCTTCAATAATATTCACAAATATATATGAAATATTCAATCATCATGCGAAACCAAAATCAACTTAAGTCAAACCGAACTTAACCCTTTTGACATGAAATGTTCAAATGAACCAAAACCCATTTGAACCCAAGCCAATTGCAATTGTATTTATATCTAAATCCCAAATCCATATATAAACTCAACTAAATCAAACTCAATCCAAAATCAAGCCAACTAAACCCAATTAGTCCACTTGACCCAAAGTGACCAATTTTACCTATTTGCCCAAGTTCTAATCCTACACAAATTGGATTGAACCAAGCTGATCAAAACCTCCCATCATGATTGCTGGTTACCCTAAGTTGATCAATTATCACAAATAAGGTAAACCCAAGTCAACTTGATCATTTGACCAAGTTATCCCCTTAACCCATATGAACCTAAACTAGCCAAATTGCAACTTAAGCCAAATCTCTTGAAACCAATGTTTCAAACCAAATCAAAATCAATATTTGAATATGACTTGACCTTCAATTGAGTCAAACCAAACCCAATTGACCCTCTTGACCCAAGGTGACCCAAATTAACGTAAAAGACCAAATTGAGTCAAATCAAAATATAAACCAAATTGATTGCAACCAATGGCTCAAGTTCATTGGAAATTAATTGTTGAACATGTCTATAGCCATGATTTGACCCAATTTAACCAAATTGACCTACTTAGCCCGAATTGACCAAAAGTTCAAGTTGGCCTAAATCAAAACCAAATCCAAATTAATTGAATTTCAAGCTTACAATGATCTTCAATTGATCAACTAAACCTAAACCAACACCCAAGCCAAGCCAATTTGACCAATTTATACAACTTAACCCATTTGACCTAAATGAATTCAATGAGCCAAAATAAAATCTAAGCCAAACTAAACCAAGCCAATTGAACCAAAACATTGCAAAGGACTATATTAACTTGACACAACCCTTGATTTGACCCAATTTGACCAATTGGTCAACTTGACCCAACCTAACCCAATTTGACCTAAATGAGTCAAATTGAGCCAAACCTAACCAAATCAACTCCAATTGACTTGAAAATTTGGGCTACCCAACTTTGAGCTCATTTCAAATCTATCCAAATCAAATCCAATTCCAAATGATTATTCTACCCTTGGGTCAATGGCATCATATGAGAAAAATCACCCATGTAAGTGTTAATTTCCATTCCTTGGCCACTTGGTACTCTCCCAATGGTCCACCTAGGCACCAAGGACACTACCCAACCTGACCCAAGGGGTGGTTGGATCGACCATGACCCATGGGAGGTGAAATCACCTCACCCTCCCTATTGTAGCATTTGAAACCCATAGGACACACATGATTTCTCTTTGGGAACCACCTCCACACCTTCAACCAACCAAGCCGAGCCAACTCACCTTCTCCCTGCCACCCATGACTCCCTAAGATGGTGCTAGTAGAAAAGAAGCCAATCCCAAGTCGATCAAGATGAATGGGGTATACACCCTCATTTTACTCACACACATAAAATCATTCCTCAGAACCCTAGCTATCCAAGATGAGAATTTTAGCCAAGCTTCCCATTTGATCAAAAAATGCCATTCATGTTGTCATGGCCAATAGGATTAGGCTTTTAGGCTTAATTAAATATTTTTTAATGAAACTTCTAAATCATATAAAATCATAGAAATCAAACAAATGCAAATAAATACTCATTTTAAAGGTATTTCATAAGAGAATTAAATAAAAATGTTAGAAAATTTTGAATAGTAATTATTAATTAATTAATTTATTAATTCTTTAGCAATTAATCCTAAATTTTGTGGGTTAATTTAATAGGATGACCTCTACCTCTCATGATTTTCTTGGGATTTATTGCTTACTTAATTAGAAAATTTGACTAATTAGATATTAACTACTCTTTTAAGTTAATTAATGATTGATTAATTCCATGAACAGTAATAAATTGGTTAATTATGTTTATTAATCATTGTTTAATAGAAAGTGAACTAAGGAATAGGGTTGGGACCCCTTTCCCTAAGTTCATTTCACCCTTTTTTAAAAAAAATTAATTAAAATTTAACTAATTAATTAAATCACTTAATCAAATTGAAATCATAATCACATTATACCTTAATTAATTTAATCATGTGGTACATCTTTATGTGTTTAATAACCTAAAAAAGTTTAATAAAATTATTGTTAGTCCATATGTGTGGGAAAACCATAAGAGTAATTAATTAAGTCCCTCAATCTAATTAACTATTAATCATGAGCCAATTGCATTAGGCCCATTTTATTTCCTAGGATTATTGCAAGTTTATTTTCCATGCATATCATGTTGGCCCATAATTATTTAGTTAATTACTTTAAGGTGACATAAGTAAGAGTAATTAATTCATCTAATTAAGGGTTCAACTTAATTAACCCATAAAATCAACTTAATTACATTTCCTTAAATTAAATCAAATCACTAATGTTGGAATGGGTTTAAAATAACAAGTGATGATTTCTCTTCTCCTCTTTAAATCAAATCAAATCAAAAACATAATTAATAAGGAAGCTTTGGTTTACTTTAAATAATCTTATTTGATTTGATTGTCCTTAAGAACTAGTTTGGTTGAATGAATCACATGCTTATATTTGATTGCCCTCTTTCCAATCATGCTAAATTTGATATGTGATTTGAATTCATGCATCCATCTTTTCAAAATCAAGTAAAAGATAATGGATTTCCTTTATGTGTTGATTTAATTTAATATATGTGTGGATTTTATCAATATTAAATCCAAATATATTTTTCAAAATCTTATAAATGAACAATAATATGTGTTATAATGCTATTATAAATACATAAGAAATGCATGTGCTTATATCTTAAGTGTATGAATGTTGATCTCTCTTTCCTTTATTCATGTGTTGATTTATATAATATTAAATGGTAATGGGTATAAATGCATATCCCCGGAACACGAGGCTTTAGCTAGCATAAGGAAGTCATTTGATTATCTCACTTCCTTGGTTTAATAATGGCACGCACCCATTTGATTTCATTCTTATGTATTTCAATATTAAATTTTGGATAGAGCTTTAATTCATATATATAAATGATTCAATCAAATAAAATATACAATCTTTGCATGGTTTTCTATCCCTCATTTATGTATATATACATGTGTGTCCAAGAAAACAAGTATGTAGTCTGGACATCCCAGGAATACGATGCTTTAGTTAGCTCCAAGGAGGTCATTTGATTATCTTACTTCCCTAGTTTAATAATGACTCATACTTGCCTATTTCTTTGTACATGTATAGGTATATGTGATTAGTGAATGAAAATCCCATTTTACATTAAAATTGCATCCATTCATAATTGATTAAGTGGTTGAATTAATTATCCATATATTTTGGAGCTTACTTCCTATATTCATGTATATGAATTTAATATGCCTGAATGCAAATGGGTATAAAGTCTGGACATCCCAAGATTATGAGGCTTTAGCTAGCTCCAAGGAGGTCATTTGATTACCTCAATTCCCTGGTTTAACAATGACACATGCTTATTTAATTTCATTCTTATGTCCTTTACATATAAGAATTTGGATAAAGTTTTAAATCAATATGTTTAAATAATTCAATCAAATAAAATATAAATTCTACACATACATTCATCATTTAAGTGTGCTAAAATATGTTGCATGTATAGATACACTTAGGATTAAATCATATGCATGTTACAAGTGATGGAAAAAAAATGATTTAATATATGTCATGTGGTAGGAATTGAATTAAATTAATCTTAAAATGCCTTTCATTTTGAATAGGATTATTTAAAGGGAACCAAAACTTAGGATTAATTAAATAATTTAATAAGCCATTCACTAAAGAGAACTAAATCAAATTAATATACTTTAGAAAGTCACTTTAGGTAGGGATGAAAGAGGGCAATCCTCTTTTCTTCTCTTTATAACACTTAGTTGCTAAGTGTAATAAAATGAAACAAAAGAAAACACAAATTAAAATTGTCAAATCAATTAAACTACTTCAAGTGAAATCAACCATTCACGTTAAATTGAATCCTTATACACTAAGAAAATACAACATTAATGCCTAACAAGACTTACCACACAAGCCCTAATACACACATTAGAATTAAGTCACCACTTCTAGATCTAAGTTAGGATGGTGTGTGATGTGATGTATATTTTTTTACGATGAATTATTTTAGATTAGATGTTAGAGTGTATGCCTTGTAGACTAGATGATAGGCCAATATTAGCTTAATCATATCTTTTCCAAGGGATTAAACTTAAGGGATGCACAAAAATAAATGTGAATGCTCTTTTTGTAGGTTGCTTAAATCTTTAAGCATAATCGAAGTTAGGATAGGTGGGCTTAGTTACCCATATGTAGGGTGCTAAGTCCAAATTATAAATACAACTGCTTGGGATTATATGTATATTTAGCTAACCTCTATTTTGTAGGTCTAGTTAGATTTACTTTTTCTACATAAATGTAAGTTTTTCAATAGGAATATGGATTAGTGCTATGGGGGATTAGGATGAGCAGTGGCCAGAAGGCTTTGTCCGGGGGTGCCCTATGATGCTTTTGAAGCAAGCACCATCCAAATCAAAGAAGGAACCAAATCAGAAATGGAGATATGAAGAAATAAGACCCCCCATAGCATTTAATGCAATTATAATTATTCTTTCATATTCTAAGTTGTATAAGAGTAGAGCTCGGCTACCCATCTTTTCTCTCTTTGGGTTGTACGGTGGTACCCGACCGCACCAGCCTTTTATTCTTTTACAATAGTTTATATAATTGTTTGAAGTTATGTATATATTGTGCATTAGGATGGCATGCTTTTCATAGTTTCTTAAATGATTGATTCTTTATTGTGTGGCTTGGATATGATTAGGTTCTTATGATAAAAATAACTTTTCTACCCAACTAATGACTCATAACTAAATTTTAAAAAACTCAATACCTCATCATAAAGCCTAAGACATAAATAAGTTAATTAAAAGATTTAGCAACACCTTAGCTGTATGGTTGTATGTTACACATCATGGAAGCATATTCTTTCTCTCTTGAACATTAAAGATCGCCATCTTTGCATGATAAATGAATGCTTGCCCTGTGAGGGCATCCCTTGTGGTGGAGAACACCTTCTCTAGCTAATTTGACCCATAACCTATTTCATCATGCATTTAGGCATAAGAAATCCTTAAACCTCTATCAAATAATGTGCCTAAAATAAAAAAAAAATTGAAAAGATTTTGCATCTATAGATTAATTCATATATACCACTCATGCTCTAGTCTCTTAGGGAGTGTGTTTAGGACTTTAGTCCCTTTCTAATTAAATAACAACCTAGCTATCTTGCAATTCATAAGACCGAACTACATGGTTTTAAAATCATAGGAGAAGTTAGCTGGTGCCCACTCTAGGCAATTATAAGTCCAGAAGTCAGACAATTTATTCTCTCTTGTGGAGGTAAACCCTTATGTCCACCTGTCGCATAGATTTAGGTTGTGCTTTAGCTCATACTAAAGCTCCCTAGATTTAGGATCCAAGGTAGCTATTTTCTTCGAGCTACAAGCATAAATCCTCACCTATTAGACATTCCCACAACCTTGTGTTGGTGGATTATAAGCCATTGTAATCTAATTAAATTTCAACTCAAAATATATAAATCTCCTCAACTTCAAAATTATAAAGCCCAACCATAGGATAGATTGTAATGCTCACTAAAAAATAAAAAAAAATTAAAAAAAACTAAAAAATGAACCTAAACATATACCAAAAAGTAAACTAAACTAAAAAAATCTAAACTAAAATAAATAAACCTAAAATAAATAAACTAAACTAAATAAAAATAAAAATAAACATAAATAAAATAAACTAAATAAACCTAAACCTACCACTTTACTTAATTTTAAAAAATAATAATATAAAAAAATAAAAAATAAAACCCTAACCTAAATTTAAAAACCTAAAAAAATAAACTAAACTAATAAAAAAACCTAAACCTAAAAAACCCTAAACCCTAAACTAAACCATAAACAAAATAAAGCAAACCTAAAACCTAAACTAACTCTAAACTTAATAAATAAACTAAACCTAAACTTAATAAACCTAAACTACCCTAAACCCTAAACTCAATATAACTAACCTAAACTAAAAACCCAACCTAACTAAACCTAAAAACCTAAACCTAAACCTAAACCAAACCTTAAATCCTAAACCCTAAACTCTAAACCCTAACCCTAAACCTTAAACCCTAAACCCCAAACCCTAAACCTAAAGTGAAAAAATAAATTAAAAAAAAACCTAAACCCTAAGAATGGGCAGAACTTTAATGGCAGCATCACCCCAACTAAGCTCGCCTAGATAAAAGGTGGAGGCTAAGGTGTAGGACGCAAAACCGGCAAGTGGAGGATCTAGAGGTGCTAGTGGATATTGAGGTGGTGGTCAGAGTAGTGCTGGTTATGCAGGAGGGAGGAGCAATAGAGGTTACAATCGTGGTGGAGGTGGATGTAGAGATCAGGGATATGATGGTGGATCCTGTTACTCGAGAGGTTGGGGTTGTTCTGATGGGAACTAGAGAAATTGAAGAATGGCTGATTTGATCTGCTGCTTATGGAACTGTCTTTGCAGTAGAGACGATTCTAGTTATCTAGGGTTATTGATTTGCTCTATGCGTGCTCAGTTTTTATCTATGTCGTCACTTATGTCTCAGAAAACATGGTGTGTTACTTGGTAGATGAAATTAAAAAGAAGAAATTTTGAATCTTAATTTGTTCTCTGTTATAAAAAAATAATAAACCATAAACCTTAAATTAAAACATGAACCCTAGACTTAAAACCTAAACTCTAAACACTAAACCAAAACCTGAACCCTAGATTTAAAACCTAAACTCTACTAAAAACCTTAAACCATAAATCCTAAATCCTAAAACCCTAAACGTAAAACCCAAAACCCTAAACCCTAAACCCTAAAAAGTTAAAAACCTAAACCTAAACTAAATAAAACCTAAAAATAAAATAAAAAAAATTTAAACTAAAATAAAATAAAATAAAAACCTAAACTAAAACCTTAACCTAAACTTGAAAAGACTAACAAAAAACCTAAAACTAAACCTAAAATAAAATAAAATAAAAAATAAAAACTAAACTAAAATAAAATAAATAACAACCTAAACTAAACTAAATAATAAAAAACCTAAATAAAATAAAAACTAAACCTAAAATAAAATTAAAATAAAATAAAAACTAAATAAAAACCTAAACCTAAAAAATAAAAAAAATAAAAAATAAAATCTAAACCCTAAACTTAAAAAAAAAACTAAACCTAAAATAAAAGTAAAATAAACCTAAACCTAAACTATAATAAACTAAACTAAAATAAATAAAACATAAACCTAAACCTAAAATAAACTAAACGTAAACCCTAAATAAAATTAAATAACCTAAAAATAAACCTAAACTAAACTGAATAATAAAACCTAAAATTAATCCTAAAATAAAAACCTAAAACCTAAACTTAAAAAGATATAATAAAAACCTAAACCTAAACATAAAAATAAAAAATAAAACCTTAATGTGAAAAATAAAATGAAAATAAAACTAAACTAAAAAATAAACATAAACCTAAACCTAAACCTAAAAAATAAACTAAAATAAATAAACTTATAATAAATAAGACAAACTAAAAAAAATAAAACATAAACCTAAATAAAATTAATAAATAAATAAACTAAATAAATTGAAATCTACTAGTTTACTTAGTTTTTAAAAAATAAACCCTAAACCCTAAATCCTAAACCCTAAACCCTAAACCCTAAACCCTAAACCCGAAACCATAAACCATAAAAAACCTTAAACCCTAAACCTTAAACCCAAAACCCAAAACCCAAAACCCTAAACCCTAAGCCTTAAACTCTAAACCCCAATCGTAAACCCTAAACCCTAAAAGCATAAACAATAAAACTCTAAACCCTAAACCTTAACCCCAACACCCTAAACCCTAACCCTAAACTATAAACCCTAACCCTAAAACCTAAACCCTAAACCCCAAACCCTAAACATAAACCTAAAGTAGCTAAATAAATTAAAAAATAAACTTAAACCGTAAAAACTAATAAACCAAAACCTAAACCTAAACCCAAAGAATGCGCAGAACCTTGACGGTAGGAACATCAATAACAACCAGGCTTAGTGTAGATCTGTTGGCGGAGGTGTAGGTGGAGGCTACAGTTATCAGAGTGGTGGTGGGGGATCTAGAAGAGCTGGGGGATATGGAGGTAGTGGTTCGAGCAATGGTTGTTATGGAGGCGGGAGGAGCGACGGAGGTTACATCCGTGGTGGTTGCAGAGGGAGAGAACATGGATATGATGGTGGATCACGCTTCTCAAGATGCCAGGGTGGTTCTGATGGGAACTGGAGAAACTGAAGAATGATCGATCGATCTGCTGCTTATGGAAATGTGTCTAAAAAGAGATGGTTCTAGTTATCTATGGTTTTTGATTTGCTCAATGCATGCTCATTTTTATCTATGTCATCACTTGTGTCTTAGAAACTTGGTGTGTTACTTGGCTAATGAAATCAAAAAGAAGAAATATTGAAGCTAAATTTGTTCTCTATTAAAAAAAAGCTAAAACCCTAAACCCTAAACTAAAACTTGAACCTTAGACCTAAAAGTTAAACCCTAAACCTTAAACCCTAAACCTTAAACCCTAAGCCCTAAAACACTAAACCCTAAATCCAAGACCCTAAAACCTAAAACCTAAACCCTAAGCCCTAAACCCTAAACCCTAAACCCTAAAAAGTTAAAAACCTAAACTTAAACTAAATAAAACCTAAAAATAAAATAAATAAAAAAACCTTAACCATAGACTAAAAAAAAACCTAAACCTAAAATAAGAATAAAGTAAACCTCAACCAAAACTAAAATAAACTAAACTAAAATAATTAAAACCTAAACTTAAACCTAAAATAAACTAAACCTAAACCTAAAACTAAACCTAAACCCTAAATAAAATTAAATAACCTAAAAATAAACCTAAACCTAAACTAAATAATAAAACCTAAAATTAATCCAAAAATAAAAACCTAAAACATAAACCTAAAAAGATATAATAAAAACCTAAACCTAAACCTAAAAATAAAAAATAAAACCTGAACATGAAAAATAAAATCAAAATAAAACTAAACTAAAAAATAAACATAAACCTAAACCTAAACCTAAAAAATAAACTAAAATAAATAAACTTATAATAAATAAGCCAAACTAAAAAAAAATAAAACATAAACCTAAATAAAAATAAAAAATAAATAAATAAACTAAATAAATAAAACCTACTAGTTTACTTAATTTTTAAAAAGTAAACCCTAAACCCTAAATCCTAAACCCTAAACCCTAAACCCTAAACCCAAAAGCTAACCCTAAACTCTAAACCCTAACCCCTAAACCCGAAACCATAAACCCTAAAAAACCTTAAACCCTAAACCTTAAACCCTAAACCCAAAACCAAAAACCCTAAACCCTAAGCCTTAAACTCTAAACCCTAATCGTAAACCCTAAACCATAAAAGCATAAACCCTAAAACCCTAAACCCTAAACCTTAACCCTAACACCCTAAACCCTAACCCTAAACCATAAACCCTAACCCTAAACCCTAAACCCTAAAAGCCAAACCCTAAACATAAACCTAAAGTAGCTAAATAAATTAAAAAATAAACCTAAATCGTAAAACCTAATAAACCAAAACCTAAACCTAAACCCAAAGAATGGGCAGAACCTTGACAGTAGGAACATCACCGACAACTAGGCTTAGTGTAGATCTATTAGGTGTAGGCGAATATCGAGTGGTGGTGGGGAGCTGGGGATATGGAGGTAGTGGTTCGAGCAATGGTGGTTATGGAGGCGGGAGGAGCGACAAAGGTTACAGCCGTGGTGGTGGTAGAGTTAGAGAACAGGGATATGATGGTGGATCACGCTTCTGAAGATGCTAGGGTGGTTCTAATGGGAACTAGAGAAATTGAAGAATGATCGATCCGATCTGCTGCTTATGGAAATGTGTCTTTACAGTAGAGATGGTTCTAGTTATCTATGATTTTTGATTTGCTCTATCTGTGCTCATTTTTATCTATGTTGTCACTTGTGTCTTAGAAACTTGGTGTGCTACTTGCTAATGAAATCGAAAAGAAGAAATATTGAAGCTAAATTTGTTCTCTGTTAAAAAAAAAAAGCTAAAACCCTAAACCCTAAACTAAAACTTGAACCCTAGACCTAAAAGTTAAACCTTAAGCCCTAAAACCCTAAACCCTAAATCCAAGACCCTAAAACCTAAAACCTAAACCCTAAGCCCTAAACCCTAAACCCTAAAAAGTTAAAAACCTAATCCTAAACTAAATAAAACCTAAAAATAAAATAAATATATAAAGCTTAATCCTAAACTAAAAAAAACATAAACCTAAAATAAGAATAAAATAAACCTCAACCTAAACTAAAATAAACTAAACTAAAATAATTAAAACCTAAACTTAAACCTAAAATAAACTAAACCTAAACCTAAACCTAAATCCTAAATTAAAATAAAAAACCTAAAAATAACCTAAACCTAAATTTAAAGGAAAACCTAACAAAAACCTAAAATAAAAACCTAAAATTTGAACCTAAAAAAATAAAATAAAAACCTAAACCTAAACCTTAAAATAAAAAATAAAACATTAACCTAAAAAATAAAATAAAAATAAAACTCAACTAAAAAATAAACATAAACCTAAACCTAAACCCAAAAATAAAAAATAAAACTTAAGCGTAAAAAATAAGCATAAACCTAAACCTAAACCTAACAAATAAACTAAAACTGAAAAAAAAAAACATAAACTAAAATAAATAAACCTTAAATAAATAAAGTTAAAAATAAATAAATAAAAACATAAACCTAAAATAAACAAAATAAAATAAACTCAAACCTAAACTAAAATAAACTAAACTTAAATAAATAAAACTTAAACCAAAACCTAAAATAAACATAACCTAAACCCTAAAAAATAAACTACGACAAAAAACCTAAACTAAAACACATAAACCTAAAATAAATAAACTAAACTAAATAAAAATAAAAATAAACCTAAATAAAAATAAAAATAAAAATAAAAATAAACTAAAATAAATAAACTAAATAAACTAAATAAATTAAATAAACCTAAACATACCGGTTACTTAATTTTTTTTTTAAAAAAGTCATCAACCCTAAACTCTAAACCCTAAATCCTAAGCTCTAAATAAAATCCCTAAAACTTTAAACATAAACTAACCTAAATATAAAAATCCTAAACCTAAACCTAAACCTAAACCTAAAAACCTAAACCCTAAACCTAAACAAACTAACCTAAACCTAAACCCTTAAACCTAAACCCTAAACCTAAACCCTAAACCTTAAAAAACACTAAACCCTAAACCTAAATCCTAACTAATTAGAAACCTAAACTAAACCCTAAACCTTAAGCCCTAAACCCTAAACCCTAAACCCTAAAAGCATAATCCTTAAAACCCTAAACCCTAAACCCTAACCCTAAATCCTAACTAACCCCAAACTAAACCTACCTAAAGTAACTAAATAAATTAAAAATAAACTAAACTAAAACCTAATAAACCTAAACCCTAAGAAGTAACCTTCATGAGAACATCACCAACTAGACTCTAGATCTCAAAGGTGTGAAGTTGGGTGGTGATTATCTCAATGGTGGTGGGGGACTTAGAGTTGTTGGTGGATATGGAGGTGGTGGCCGAAGCAGTGGTGGTTATGGAGGCAGGAGGAATGATGGAGGTCACAGTCGTGGTGGTAGCGGAGGGAGAGATCGGGAATATGATGGTGGATCAGGCTACTCGAGAGCCCTAGGTAGTTTTGATGGGAACTGGAGAAACTGAAGAATGGTCGATCCGATCTACTGCTTATGGAACTTTGTCTTTACAATTTACACGGTTCTAATTATGTTGTGATTTTAATTTGTTCTATGCATTCTCATTTTTTATCTATGTCATCGCTCATGTCTTAGAAAACTCGGTGTGTTTACTTGGTTGATGAAATTGAAATGAAGAAATGTTGAATATGAATTTGTTTTCTATTAAAAAAATCAAAAACCCTAAACCCTAAACTAAAACCTAAACCCTGGACCTAAAACCTAAATCCTAAACCCTAAACCCTAAAATCCTAAACCCTAAACCCCTAAACCCTAAAGCCTAAAACCTAAACCCTAAACCCTAAATCCTAAACCGTAAATCCTAAACCCTAAATCCTAAACCCTAAAGCTTAAACCTTAAACTAACTCTAAACCATAAACCCTAAAAAGCTAAAAACCTAAACTTAAACTAAATAAAACCTAAAAATAAAATAAAAAAAACCTAAACCAAAATAAAATAATAAAATAAAATAAAATAAAAACCTAAACTAAAACTTAAACTTAAACATAAACAAAAACCTAAAAAGAAAAAAAATAAAAAATAAAAACTAAACTAAACTAAAATAAATAAAAACCTAAATTGAACTAAAAAAATAAAAAACCTAAATAAAAAAACTAAACATTAAAACCTAAAATATAATAAATAAAACTAAATTAAAACCTAAACCTAAAACATAAACCTAAAAATAAAACCTAAAAAAAACCAAAAATAAAACCTAAACTCTAAACTAAAAAAAACTTAAACCTAAATAAAAATAAAATAAACCTAAACCTAAACCTAAACTAAAATAAATAAAACTGAAACCTAAACCTAAATTTAAACTTAAACCTTAAATAAAATTAAATAAACTAAAAATAAACGTAAACCTAAAATAAAAAATAAAACCTAAAAATAAACTTAAAATAAAAATCTCAAACCTAAACCTAAAAAAAATGAAATAAAATCCTACCTAAACCTAAAAATAAATAATAAAATTTAAACCTAAAAAAAATAAAAATAAAACTAAACTAAATAATAAACATAAACATAAAAATTAAACTTAAAATAAAATAAAACGTAAACTAAAATAAATAAACCTAAAATAAATAAATTTAAATAAATAAAAAATAAAAATAAAAAATAAAATATACTAAAATAAATAAATAAAATAAATAAAAACTAAATAAACTAAATAAAGCTAAACCTATGAGTTTACTTAATTTAATAAAAATAAGAATAATTAAAATTAAAATAAAAAAACCCCAAACCCTAAACCCTAAACCCTAAAACTAACCCTAAACCCTAAACCTTGAACCATAAACTTACAACCTTAAGCCCTAAACCCTAAACCTTAAAAGCCTAAGCCCTAAACCCTAAACCCTAAACTCTAAAATCTAAACTTTAAAACCTACAACTCTAAACTCTAAACCCTAAACTCCAAACCCTAAACCCTAAACCCTAAACCCTAAAAACCTAAAAACCTAAACCTAAACTAAATAAAAACTAAAAATAAGATAAATAAAAAAACCTAAATAAAATAATAAAATAAAATAAAACCTAGATTAAAACCTAAACCTAAACCTAAACCTAAACATAAAATAAAATAAAATAGAGAATAAAAACTAAACTAAAATAAAGTAAATAAAAACTTAAACTAAACTAAAAAAATAAAATTAATCTAAAAATAAAAAACTTAAATAAAATAAAAATAACTATAAAATAAAAATAAAATAAACCTAAAATAAAGTAAAATAAAAACTAAAAAACCTAAACCTAAAAAATAAAACTAAAAATAAATAAAAAATGAAACCTAAACCCTATGCTAAAAACACCAAACCTAAGATAAACAAAATAAAATAAGCTTAAACCTAAACTAAAATAAACTAAACGAAAATAAATAAAACCTAAACCTTAACCTAAAATAAACTAAACCTAAACCCTAAACTAAATAAAATAAAATAAACTAAAAATAAACCTAAACCAAAACTAAAAAAATAAAACCTAAAACAAACCTAAAATAAAAACCTAAAACCTAAACCTAAATAAATAAAATAAAAGCCTAAACCAAAAGTTTAAAAATAAGCATAAACCTAAACCTAAACATAAAATGTAAGATAAAATTAAAAACCTAAACTAAAATAAATAAACCTAAAATAAAAAAATTAAATAAAATAAAGAAATAAACCTAAATAAAATTAATAAATAAAATAAACTACAATAAATAAAAAATAAACTAACTAAAAGAAATAAACCTAAACATATCGGTTTACATAATTTAAAAAAAAAACCCTTAAACCCTAAACCTTAAACCCTAATCCCTAAATCCAAAAAACAAAACCCTAAACCCTAAACCCTAAACATAGACTAAAACCTAAAACATAAATTAAAACCACCCTAACTTAAACCTAAACTAAACCTAAACTAAACCTAAAACCTAAACCTAAACCTAAAAAACATTAAACCTAAAACTAATCCTAAACCTAAACCTAAAACCTAACTTAAACTATAAACTAAACCTAAACTAAACCTAAACTAAACCTAAACTAAAACTCCTAAACTTAAACTAACTAAATCCTAAATTAAACTTAAACCTAAACCCTCAAAACTCTAAACACTGAAGCCTAAACACTAAACCCTAAACATTAATCCTTAAACCCTAAACCCTAACACTAAGCCCTAAACCCTAAAACCCTAAACCCAAAACCCTAAACCCTATACTAAGAACCCTAAACCCTAAAAAACCTAAAAACCTAACCCTAAATAAAATAAAACCTAATAATAATATAAATAAATAAAAATTAAAACCTAAATACAATAACTAAAATAAAATAAAATAAAATAAAAAACTAAACTAAGACCTAAACATAAACCTAGAAATAAAAAAATAAAAAAATAAACTAAAATAAAATAAATAAAAACCTAAAATAAAATAAAAAATAAAATAAACTTAGGAATAAAAGACATAAATAAAATAAAAACTAAACCTAAAATAAGAATAAAATAAAATTAAAGTAAAAAGTAAATAAAAGCCTAAACCTAATAAATAAACCTAAAAAAAACCTAGAAAAAAAAACCTAAACCCTAAACTAAAAAAAAACCTAATCCTAAATAAAAATAAATTAGACAGAAAAAATAAATCTAAACCTAAACTAAAATAAGTAAAAACTAAATCTAAACTGAAATTAAACTAAACCTAAAGCTAAACCTAAACTAAATAAAATAAACTAAACTAAAAATAAACCTAAATTTAAACTAACATAAAACTTAAAAATAAACATAAAACCAAAACTTAAAACCAAAACCTAAAATAATAAAATAAAAACCTAAAATATAAAATAAAAATAAAACTCAGCTAAAAAGTAAACTTGAACCTAAAAACTAAAATAAATAAACCTAAAATAAAAAAACAAAACTAAATAAAAATAAATAATAAACCTAAATAAATATAAAAAATAAAAAATAAAATAAACTCAAATAAATAAAAAATAAACTAAATAAACCTAAACCTACTAGTTTACTTTAATTTAAAAAATATGTAAACCCTAAATCTTAAACCCTAAAAACTAACCCTAAACTTACAACCCTAAACCAACAACCTTAAACCCTAAAACCAAAACCCTTAAGCCTAAACCCTAAACCCTAAACCCTAAAACCCTAAACCCTATACCCTAAACCCTAAATTCTAAACATAAACCCTACAACCTTAAACACTGAACCCTAAACACTAAACTAACCCTAAACCCTAAGAATGGGCAGAATCTTGATGGGAGGAACATCACCATCAACTAGGCTCAGCCAAGATCTAGCGGTGGAGGTGAAGGAGTAGGTGGCAGTTATCGTAGTGGTGGTGGGGGATCTAGAAGTGCTGGTGGATATGGAGGTGGTGGTCATAGTAGGGGTGGTTATGGATGTGAGAGGAGCGATAATGCTACTTATTGATCGATCTATGTCATCGCTTGTGTTTTAGAAAACTTGGGGTACTACTTGGTTCATGAAATTGAAAAGAAGAAATGTTGAATATGAATTTATTCTCTATTAAAAAAAACCTTAAACCCCAAACCCTAAACCCTAAACTAAAATTTAAACCCTAAACCTAAAACTTAAACCATAAATCCTAAACCCTAAACCCTAAACCCTAAAACCCAAACCCTAAATCATAAACCCTAAACCCTTAAAAGCTAAAAACCTAAACCTAAATTAAATAAAACCAAAAAAATAAAATGAATAAAAAAACCTAAACCAAAATAAAATAAAAACATAAACTAAAGCCCAAACCTAAACCAAAAAGAAAAATAAGATAAAAAAATAAAACTAAACTAAAATAAAATAAATAAAAACCTAAACTAAACTAAAAAATAAAAACCTTAAAATAAAAAACTAAACTTTAAATAATAATAAAATAAACCTAAAATAAAATAAAATAAAACTAAATAAAAACTAAACATAAAAATAAACTAAAAATAAATAAAATAAAACCTACCAAAACTAAAATAAAAACCTAAACCTAAAATAAAAATAAGATAAATAAAATAAAATAAACTTAAACCTAAATTAAAATAAACTAAACAAAATAAATAACTCTTAAACCTAAAACCTAAAAATAAAATAAACCTAAACCTAAAACAATTAAAATAAAATAAACTAAAATAAACCTAAACTAAAATAAAAATAAAACCTAAAATAAACCTAAAAAAAATCAAAAGCCTAAACCAAAAAAATAAAATAAACCTAAACCTTAAAATAAAAGAAAAACTTGAACCAAAATAAAATAAAATAAAACTCAACTAAAAATAAACCTAAACCTAAAAAATAAAATAAAAAACCTAAACTAAAATAAATAAATAAAATAAATTAAATAAAAATAAACATAAATAATAATTATAAATAAACTCAAATAAATAAAAGAAAAAAATAAACTAAATAAACTTAAACACTTGGTTTGGTTAATTAAAAAAAACCTCCAAACCCTAAACCTAAACCCTAAAATCATAAAACCATAAACCTACTCTAAACCCTAAATCCTAAACCCCAAACCCTAAACCCTAAACCCTAAACCCTAAACTTTAAACCTTAAACTCTAAACTAACCCTAAACCATAACTCTAAACCCTAAACCTTGAATAATGATGTCATTAGGAGTAGATCTAAAGAATGGCCTAATCCTAGTTATGGTAGCTAAAGAAATTGTTTTCTAAAGACTTTACCTTAACTATTAGAGATTTAAATACCCTATACCCTAACCCTAAATAATATTATAATATCATATATTATAGTATAATGTAGCATCATATATATGAGCATGTAGTGGTGTGTTTTTGGATGTTATAAAATGTTTTGAAATGTTTTAGTATATTATGGTATTGTGCCCTATAATCCATATTAATATAAATCATTAAAATATTGATTTAAAAAATCAAATGATGAAATTTGGTAAATTTGAAGTGGGAATTAGGTTGTAGTACCAAAGGTGTGCTACGCCACTAGTAGTCTAAAAAGCAAGATTTTATGTTCAAAATAAATAATATATGTTGTAGCATAGTATAACATCATAAATCAAAATATACTGTTCTATGCATTATAAATTATTTTAGTATTTTACAATGATGTAGTCAAGCCTACACTAGCATTATCTATAAACTGTTGATTTAGACTTTAAAATGGTGGAATTTGGCCAAATTGATAATAAGTAGAGCATGGCATCATAATATATTTTTCCAATTAAAATTATGTAAATGATACGACTAAAATATGTAGTTTTTTTATTATTTAGACTGATTTTATGATTTTTTATTTTAAGCAATCCCTTTTGATGTGATGTGCAATAGAAGAAAATATAATATGCTATAGTGTATTATAGTATAGGATGCCATAACATAGTGTAGCATCATGCATTATAGCATACTATTGTGTATTACTACTTGTTGTTTAGCTTATTTTAGTTTATTATAGTATGATGTAGTAGAGCTTGTACTTGTATAATTCATAAAAATACTAATTTATAGGCTGAGATGATGGGATTTGGCCAAATTTAGGGTAAGATTTAGGGAACATCATTGGGGGTGTGCTACGGTGTCTCATCCAATCAAAAGAATAAAATTTTGCATCCAGAACAAATGTTCATTTTCAACCAAATTTTATAAATTTTTTGTTTAAGCGATTCATTTTAAGGTGTAATGTAAGATAATATATTATATGAATGCATCATAAAATATAATGTACATAACAATAAAACTTCACATATATATATATGAATGTGGTGGTGTGTTACTAAATGTTATTATACTTTTTAGTATGTTTTATTTTTGTAATAATATATTGGGTCAAAACTCAAAAAAATATTAATTTAAAGGTTGAGGTGGAAGAATTTGGCCAAATTCACGGCACACACTAAGAAGCAACACCAAAATTTTGCTATTTTGTACCATTTGTAATAGAAAAATAACAATTTAACATCCAAAATGAACATTATTCATATTTTGGGAAAGTTTTATTTTTTATTCCTTTTAAGTGATTCTAATGAGCTGTAATGTTAGATAATATATTATATTATAGCAAATTAAAATATAACATCATATATTATAATATAATATACTGTGTTAATTCACACTATAATATGTTTAGCCAAATATTGTATAGTTATTTTGAGCTTGCACCATCACAAATCATAAAATGTTGATTACAATGTTAAGATGATGTAATTTGAACAAATACATTGTTAGGTTTTTGGTTGAAGTATTGAAGGTGTGCATAAGAGAAGAAATAAGATTTGATGAGAATTCCATGTCAAGGACATGGAGGGAGATCCCCTAAGGAATCACACATGCATTGGACATGACATATGAGGGGTCTATGTCGACAGCATAGAAGAAAAAAATTAGCTGGGGATAAGGTTTGAATTTTATTTGATTATATGATTTGTAAAGAAGATCCATTAGGGATAAAAATTTATTATCCACCGGGGATTAAGATCGAATTGACTTTAATTTATTTTATTTTAATTGATGTGGAGGCATATCTTCTAAAGATATGGGCTCAAGTCTATTGGGGATCGGGTATATGAACCTTCCACTAGGGAAGCAGGTTCGGGCTATCCACTGGGGATTGGGATTTGAGTTTGATTTTGTAAAATTGTTTGGGGATGTATTCATTGGGAATAAGAGTTTGGTTGGATTTCTTTGGTTTAAATTCTACTAGGGGAGTCAATTTAATTTAGCTCCACTGGGGAGGTTGGTTTTGAATTTGAATTGTTTGCTTGACTTATATATATATGATTTGGGGCTCCACTGGGCAGAAGGGTGTGATTTAACTCCACTAGGGAAAATTATATTGGGTTTGATTTAGTCTAAGTTAATGTATGGACCCTATCAGTGTGCGATGGACCACTAAGAAGGGGCTATATTTGCCTTAACCTACCTCAACTTTACAAATCCAAAGGTATAGTCTACCGTCTGCTGGGTAGAGCTAAGCAACCTAAGCGGTTTCCTTTCAGTGTGCAATGGCTATGCTAGAAAGAAGGTATAACAGACTTACATCTTCCAAAGTAAGGAACAACCACTGGGATAACCTATTGGATGCATAACAAATTGAACCTGACTTAGGATGACTATTGATTGAATGCTGCTGGGGACTTATGTTAACTCAAAAGATGTTAGGGTTAATTTTATCTTAATTTCAATATGGTTTGTTTGGTTTTGTTTGATTTCAAATTGAGGGCATATCTACTGGGGATGTGAGCTTGGTCAAATATGATAGATTTAATTTATGGACCATGTCGGTGTGCGATGGACCCACTGAGAAGGGGCTATATCAGACTTGTCCTACTCAGATTTACAAATCTAAATGGATAGTCTACTGACCGTGGGGGTAGAGCTAGCCAACCTAAGGGGTTTCCTTTAGGTGTGCAATGATTGTACTAGGAAGAAGGCGTAGCAGACTTACATCTTCTAAAATAGGAAACAACTATTGGGGTGGCCTATTGGTAACACAACAAATCAAACCCAACATTGGGGTGACTAATGAGTGAATATCGCTGGAGAATTATATCAACTCAAGAGTAGTAAGGCAATTCTTATAGGGAGTTTTGCTGACACTGCCCTAAAGATAAGATGTGTGCTTGGGAAAAGCTACTGCTAGGGCTGTCCTCCTAATCCACAAGTGAATATATATTTTCTTTATATGTTTGCATGGACCCAATTGGTGTGTGAGGGACCACTGGCTATCTCAGATTTATGGGACCAAGGGAGAATATACACATACACATGATGGATTCTCCAACCACATAGGTGGTTACTAGGAAAGGGGAACTATCTAATCTGATAGTAACTTGGGTAGTGCCTAAATGGGGTCGCATAGGTTGTGATCCAAATATAGTGCCCATAGGGGAGGTACTACTAGGGGCATTATCTTGAGCTCTAAAAAAGGAATCTTATAGGTGTATGGTGGCCAACTCAAAGAGAAACCGTAGAAGACTTACATCTGCCATGACTGGTGTATCCTAAGGTGCGAGAAACAACCAACCTAAGGTATATCCATTAGCATGAGTGGTTTATCCATTAGATTAGTGAGAACCAAACAACCTGAAGTGCCCATCGGTGACCAACGATCAATCTGGAAAGAAAGCATGTAAGCTTACAACTTCCCAAGAAAAATTTATCATCGAGATAGTCTGTCGTCGGTGGGACAAATGTTATCTGAGTTAGAGCAACTACTAAGCAAGGAGCACCAAGGAAGGACAGGACCTAGACTTAAAGTAGTTAGAAGGGAAGGATCTGTTAGGGGACTCTAATCTAAAAAGAAAGCATAGCAGACTTACATCCTCTTAAGCAAAGCCAACATGAGGTAGCTTACCGACCATGCAGAAAGGCCTACCAAACTAATAAGGTGCTCGTCAGTGTGCAATGGCCAAGTAAGGAAGGAAAGTGTAGCAGACTTACATCCTCGAAAGCAATAATACCACTAGAGTGACACACTAGCAGGGTAGCACGTTAGCCCAACCTAGAGCAGCTATTGAGTGAGTGTCATTGGGGCTTTATCTAAACTCAGAGTAGCCCAAGATAAAAGATATGTGTTTGTTTTAAATGTTTATGTGTAGTTTATGTTTGTGTTGTGTTAATGAAGGATAGGACGTTGCTCAGGTTCCTTACACCTACCCTAAACACATCATGGTGCATTCATAAATAAGAATACTTTCAACATGAAAAAGATTGAATTTGAAATGGAAGTTTCATTGATGATAATTATTTTCAAACATGATTTATAATATTTATTTAAGTAGAGCCCATTTATTGGAAGCATTGGGCAGTCTCCCTTAAGATTAATAAGATGATAAGATCCTCCTTAGTAGGCCTTCTTTATGGTAAAAGGGCTTTCTCAAGTGAGTTCAAACTTGCCTCCTGTCTTACGACGGGCAACAATCGATCTCCTTAGAACTAAAATAAGCTCTCCTACTTGAAAAGCTCTTGGAAGAACAAACTTTTTCTGGGCTTGAATCATTTTAGCTTTGTATAAATCGAGGTTTTGGCATGCCCATAGGCATCTCTCCTGCAAACCATCGAGCTCTTCTAACTGTAACTTATCTTTCTACTCTGTTATGATCTTGCTACCCACAGCTATCATTAGTGATGGGAGTTGGACTTCTAATGGTAGAATGGCTTCAGACCCATACACTAAGGAAAAAGGAGTAGACTGAGTTGGAGTTCAATATATGGTATGGTAGGCCCACAAGGCTTCAACTAACTGCTCATGCCACTATTGCTTGTTGTTGTCGAGTGTCTTCTTCAGTATTTGGATGAGAGTTTTGTTGAAGGCTTCTACTAAGCTGTTTTCTCTCATGTAGTTGATGGTAGAATATCTTCAATCAATGTTGTGTCTACGAACAAAGTTGTTGATCTCGGTGCTCTTGAATGCAATAACATTATTAGATATAATTCATCGAGGCACTCCAAACTTATATACGATATGGTTCCTAAAATATTGGTGCACATATTGAGTTGTGAGTTCTCTGAGCAAAATCATCTATGCCCATATGGAAAAGTACTTAGTAGTAGCTAAGATGAACTGATGACCCTTGAAAGGAGGAGAATTAATCATACTCACTATGTCGATACCCCAACACTTGAATGGCCATGAGGCCAATGTAGGATGTAGAGTGTTGGGTGGTTGGTGTAAGATCACACCATGTATTTAACATCAGTGGCATCGACTAGCCGTATCGATGCAATCTTTGTTCATCGATGGCCAGTTGTATCCTATTCTCTTGATCTTGGATTCATCTTGGTGATTTGTTGGCCCAAATAATCTAGCTGATCTTATGGGCTTTATGCTTATCTAAACAACATAACCATATATGATCGAAAGATCACTGGTAGAAGACACCATCCACAAGAGCATAGAAAGTGCTCTCTCCTTCATTTGATGGGCTTGAGACTTCTCTTGAGGTAGTTTTCCTTTATTTAGGTAATCCATGAATGATTACCTCTCCTCTCATCCTTCGATGGCAACCTCCCTTCAAGAGTACTTTTTTGATGAGTTCAATATCAATAAGGGATAAGACTTGTCTATTTTGGACCTTTATTGATATAGACTCATCCTCTGGACATGCCAACTCCTTGGCAAGCTTGGCTAAAGCTTATGCTATGGTTTTCTCTCCTTCAGGAATCTTATAAATGGTAACCTCTAAGATTTGGGCTAATAACTCCATGGTGTACTTGGGGTAATGATGGAGCATAGGCTTTATAACCTTATAGGAACTAATGATTTGGTTGATAACTAGTTGAGAATCCCTAAAGATGTTGGATGCTTAGAGTAGACTAAGACTCGAGCCTCATATTTGGCTTCATTATTGGTGCAAGGATTGGATAGATGATATAAGAATTTCATCACATTGTAGTTTAGAGTTAAGAGAATAATTCCTACCCCTACCTTTCCTGGAATAGTTGATTGTGGTTCTTCTCCTCACTTTGAAGGCAATCAAAGTACATCTCCCAATGGTGAATACTAATATCCCTAAGTTCATGATTTGTTCATGGAAGATCATCATTAGTAGAGGAGTTAGCGAAGTGGGTGTGTAAATTTGCTAGGCACTTGTCTTTCACGCTGGTGAAGGCATGTTAAACTATGAGAGGATCATGGACCATCAGTGATGCGGATAATGTCGGCCGTGTCATGAGATATTGTAGTGGATTGATCCTAGAGATTAAGTTCACCTTATGAGGAAGCATGTAGTGTTGTGGCTTTTGGGATACAAAGATTAAAGCTAGGCAATGCTTTTCAATTTATGGATAATTAGCCTCAACAGGGATTAGATGATGACCAAGGTAGTAGAGTGCATTTTCCTTTCCTTCATCATTAGCTTGGGCCAACAAAGCACCAAGGGAGTCGTCTAATACAATAGTGTAAAGTATGAGTAGCTTGCATGAGATAGGGGCTGCTAGAACTCGTAGCGTCATCAGGTAATGCTTGATGCCTTCGAATGCATGCTCACACTTATCATCCCACTTGAACTTGGCATCCTTTTTGACAAGTGTTCAGAATGGTTGATATTTTTCTGATAGGTTTGACATAAAGCATCTTATATGCTCCAACAACCCTTAGAATGACCTAAGTTGAGTTAAATTTTTGGGGGTGGCATTTCTAATAACTCCTTGATCTTCTTTGGATCAATTTTGAATCCCTGGCGTTGGAAAACAAACCCAATGAATTTCTCTGAAGCTACTCCAAAAGCACGCTTCAAGGAGTTCATTTTGAGGTTAAATTATCTTAACTATTTGAAAATTACTCTCAATTCAAAGAGCTGGTCTTCCTTTTCTCTACTTTTGACCACGAGATCATCAACAAAGCACTCGACTTGATGATGAATGATTTCATCGAAGATTCGATTCATAGCCCACTAGTATGTAGCATTAACATTTTTAAGGCTGGAAGGCATTACCTTATAGCAATAGATTATGATCGAGGGTTCTAAAAGCAGTGTTTATGTCATCTTCAAGGGCCATTATTATTTGGTTATATCCAAATGAGCTATCCATGAATACTAAAAGATGAGAATGTCCAGAAATTGAAAAATTTTCAAAAAAGAGCATCAATCAATTTCTTAACTTTGTATTATGCTTATATCATGCATCTGAGCTTACTTGATAATTGGCTCTATTAAACATACTTGAGCCAAATCTAAACATCTCTTCTCCATACATCGCTTCATAGCTTCTAAGTCATTGGTTTCATTCAACAAAGAATGTATGTGGATCTTCCCCTTGATTTCTTTGAGCTCATCGATGGTTAACTGATCTCTTCTTGAACTACGGTGCAACTTTGACTTCAAAATCATCTAGATCATCTGAAGTTTCTAAGCACAGCTCCTCATATGAGTTAATGTGATTTGAAAGGAAATTATCGGATTCCAAATGATTGGTGATGACTAAGTAGTAATCATCATCATCGATTGGACCCACTGTACTCAATCTTAGTCTCGATCTTGATTGAGAGCTTTGCATTTATTTTTCCATATTCTTTCAAAGTAGCCTGACCTGTGCTTTGACCAAGTATGTGGGATTAACCCTATCTTTGCTAAATTATGAATACAAGGCAAGTACCAATCAAAAGGTAATTCTATTAAATCTTTATATGAATCATCCTCAAGTTCTACATCAACTTCTTGACTTGAGAATGATGCTCCCAAAAAGAACCTCAGAGTCTTCACACCTATGGATGACTCATGGGCTTCCTTAACTACTAAACCCTCAGCTTTTTGAGAGGAAAGTGGGGCTAGAGCTAAGGTTCCCAACTGATGACTAACTGTTTCACATATAGACTTGGATACACTTAGGCTTTGCTTTGGAGCCAAGTCTTCATTGCTATCTGGCTTAAGTGTCACCTCCAAGAGAATCTACTATTGAGAAGAGCTGGGTTGTGCTAACCATATAAGACTTATCCTATGAACTAGATTCTAAGTCTATATGGATAGTAGGTGTACTCCTAGTAACTAGGATATATCTTCTATTAGGTAGCCAATAAGGAGATTTTTCACCCCTAAGATTGCCTCTAAGCTAGCCTCTTACTTTGCCTGGTGGAGGTCAAATCATCCTACCCATATGTTTAAATGGAGTAATGAACTATGGGTGGAATTTAATGCCAGCCTCCACTTCCTCCTCCAAGTCTATTTTCGCTCCATTTTATTTTTATTTTCTTTTTCTCTTTCCATTTCTCTTTTTTTTCTTTTTGTTTTATTTTTAAACTTTTGCCAAGTTTGCGAGAATAGACTTGTTGATTTTGAGGGAGGTAGTAAACAACATCCTCATATATGTCGACCTCTTGAATTATAAATGGCTTGAGATCTCCTTTGACACAGTAGATGATCCCACCTCTCATGAACTTCATACACTGATGTAGAGAGGATGGAACTATGTTGTTCTCATGTATCCATGGTCTCCTAAGCAAAGTGTTGAAAGATGTATCCAAGTCTTAATGCAAAACTTGGCTTCAGTTTTCTAATCATCTATATGCAAGGGCAACATTATGGAGCCTAAGGTTTGTTGACCTTACTTTTGGAGTGTGGATTGAATCTTCTCATCTTAGACTTAAGAGTCTTCTAGACACTAAGACTTTTCTAGTCATAAGAGACATCTAACAATTAAGTAAACACTTAACCTAAGCCTAAAGACTTAAAAGGGTTAACCATAGGATTAGGTTATGCCTTAGTGATTAGGATAATCCACCTACCCACAACCCAAATCCAATCTACGTTCACCTTCTCAAACCAAACCTCAAGTTAAATTCAAACATCAAATTCAAATCCAAATCCAAGCCCAAATTCCAAAACCAAATGATTGAAGCCCATGAGCAAATCCAAACTTGAAACCTTTCCTAAGCCATATGACCTATACCATGGACTTAGCCAAATCTTAATTCTAATCAATCCAAAATTAATTGATTTTCTCATAATCAATTTATATCTTGAATCATCTTCCTAAATATAAATCAAATCTACATTCAAATGATCAAAACTAAATCAAACTAAATCAAATTAAATCAAAACCCATCCTAAGCCATATGACTTATCCCATGGACTTAGCCAAATCTTACTCCAAATCAGTTCAAACACAATTGATTTTCTCACAAATCAATCACATTTTCAATCATCTTAACAAATTTAAATGAAATATACATTTAAATCATCAAAAATAAATCAAACCAAATCAAAATCCAAACCTAAGCCACACGACCTAACTCCATGGACATAGCCAAATTCCTTCATTCCAAAACACAAATTCAATTGATTTTCTCATGAATCAATCATACCATCAATCATATTCACAAATATAAATGAAATCTACAATCATCAAGCCAAACCAAAATCAACCCAAGTTAAACCCAACTTAACCCTTTTGACTTGAAATGTTCAAATGAACCAAACCCATTTGAACCCAAGCAAATTGCAAATGAATTTATATGTCAATCCTAAATCTATATATAAACTAAACTAAATCAAACTCAACCTAAAATCAAACCAACTAAACCCAATTGGTCTACTTGATCCAAAGTGGCCAATTTGACCTATTTGAGCTAAGTTCTAATCCTACCCAAATTGGATAGAACCAAGCCCATCAAAACCTCTCATCACGATTGTTGATCACCCTCGGTTGATTAATTGTCACAAATTAGGTCAAACCAAGTCAACTTGGTCATTTGACCAAGTCAACCCATAACCATATGAACTCAAACTAAAATAAAATAAAATAAATAAAATAAACCTAAAATAAAATAAAATAAAAACTTAATAAAACCTAAACGAAAATAAATCTAAAATAAATAAATAAATAAAAGCGTAAACCTAAACTAAAAAAAACTAAACCTAAAATAAATAAAATAAAATAAACCTAAACATAAACTAAAATAAACTAAACTAAAATAAATAAAACCTAAACCTAAACCTAAACCCTAAACTAAATAATAAAATAAACTAAAAATAAACCTAAACTCTAAAAAAAATTAAACTAAAAATAAACCTAAACTAAAACCAAAAACCTAAACCTAAAAAAATAAAATAAAACCTAAACTAAACCTAAAATAAAAATAAATCCTTAACCTAAAAATAAAATAAAAATAAAACTAAACTAAAAATAAACATAAACCTAAAAACTAAACTATAAAAAATAAAATAAAATAAAATAAATAAATAAAAATTATAACAGATAAACTAATGACTGACTTTGGGTTTGCTTGGTTTTTTTTTTAATCCTACTACTAATCCTCAGCTGCCCTAAACTGATCATGACCACTCCCTAACACCCTGATCCATAGCTTACTGTCCATAGTCCTGGGCCCTACCTGCACCCTGATCACTTGCCTACCCTAAATCTTATGCCCAGTTCTACCCTAGGCCTTGACCTGGCCTAGGCCACAGGCCCTAATCACAATCCTACCCTAAACCCTGCTGATCCCTACCCTGCACTCAGGTGAGCACTAAGCCCTGGTGACCTGAGCCCTAAACTCTGAGCCACTGAGCAGAAACACAAATGATCTCATCCTTTCCCAGCTGACCCACTGAGCCCTGAGCCCTAAGACCCTGGCCTAAACCTGGGCCATGCCTACCTGAGCCCTCAAAACCTAAAACCTAAACCTAAAACTAAATAAAATAAAAATAAAATAAATAAATAACCCACCTATAACAAAAAATAAAAAACCTAAAAAAATTAAAAAAAAAACTAAAATAAACTAAATTAAATAGGGAAAGCCTAACTATACAAAATAAAATAAACTTAAGAATAGAAAACCTAAATATAATAAAAACTAAACCTAATATAAAAATAAAAAAATTAAAAATAAATAAAAACTAAATAATAACCCAAACCAAAAAATATACCTAAAAATAAATACAAAATAAGACCTAAACTTTAAATAAAAAACTAAACCTAAAATAAAAATAAAATAAATATCAACCTAAACTAAAATAAACTAAACTAAAAATAAATAAATAAAACCTAATAAACTAAACATTAACCTAAACCTAAACCCTAAATAAAATAAAATAAACTAAAAATAAACCTAAACCTAATCTAAAAAATAAAACCTAAAAACTAAACCTGAAATAAAAATGTAAAACCTAAACCTAAACCTAAAAATAAAAAATAAATTATAAATATAAAATAAACTTAAAAATAAGAAAACCTAAATAAAATTAAAACTAAACATAAAATAAAAATAGAATAAACCTAGAATAAAACAAAATAAAAATTTAATAAAAACCTTAACCTGAAAAATAAACCTAAAAATAAATTAAAAAATAAAACCTAAACCCTAAACTAAAAAAAACTAAACCTAAAATAAACAAAATAAAATAAACCTAAACATAAACTAAAATAAATAAACTAAAATAAATAAAACCTAAGCCAAACTAATTTAATAAAATAAACTAAAAAAAACCTAAACTACTAAACTTAAACTTAAAAATAAACCTAAAATAATAACCAAAACTAAACCTAAAAACTAAAATAAAACCTAAAATCTAAAATAAAATAAATCTTAAAACCTAAAATAAAATAAAATAAAATAAACTAAAAAATAAACATAAACCTAAATCTAAACCTAAACCTAAAAAATAAGCTAAAATAAAAATAAATAAATAAACCCAAATTAAATAATAAATAAACTAAATAAACCTAAACCTTTGGGTTTAGTTAATTTTTTTAAAAAGAAATCCATAAACCCTAAATCCTAAAACCTAAACCCTAAATCCAACTATAAACCATAAACTAAGCCAAGGCCTCTACTACTCACTGACAAACTTGCCTAAACCAGGCCTACCACTGCCTGTGCTTTCAAAATCTAGGCCTGGCAACCAAACTACCCTATCTGAGCCCTAAATGCCCTACCCTAGGCTGAAATCAGAACTGACCCTGCACTACAGGCTCTAACTGACCACTGCCAGCCAAATAACTAACCCACCCAACCTCAAACCTACCCTCCCTACCATAAATCCTGAGCCACTAGGCTTAAATCTAAACCTAAACAAAACCTAAAATAAAAATAAAAATAAACCTAAATCAAGATAAGATATAAAATAAATACCTCTAAAGCTGATTCTAAACCTAAAAATAAAATAAATTAAAATTAAAATAAATAAAATTAAAATAAAACCTACTACTAAAATTAAATAAACCTAAAATAAAATAAATAAATAAAACTAAACTAAAATAAAAATAAAAAATAAAACTAAATAAAAAATAAAAAAAAAATCCAAAAAAATATAAACCTAAAATAAAAATAAAACCTAAACCTAAAAAAAAAATAAATGTAAAATAAAAAAATAAACATAAACATAAACTAAAATAAACTAAACTTAAAAAATAAAAACCTAAACCTAAAATAAAAATAGTAAACCTAAACTAAACCTAAAGCATAAATAAATTAAAATAAACCAAAACCTAAAAATTAACCTAAAAATGAAACATAAACTTAAACCTAAACCTAAAAATAAAAATAAAATCTAAATCTAAAAAAGTAAAATAAAATAAAACTAAAGTAAAAAAAATAAACTAAAACTAATCCCAAAAAAAAAATAAACTAAAATAAAAACCTAAATTAAAATAAATAAACCTAAAGTAAATAAACTAAACTAACTAAAAATAATAATAATAAATAAAATAAACTAAAATAAATAAATAAATAAACTAAATAAACATAAACTTACGAGTTTACTAAATTTTTAAAAAAAAGTAAAAAAATGAAACCCACTGACCAAACACTAAATAAACCCCAAAACCAAAACTAACCCTGAATCCTAAGCCCCAAGCCTACCTGACCCTACTTTAGCCCTAGGCCAAATTCTAAAATCCCTGAGCTTTACCACACCCTGGCTAAGGCCACTAACTAACTGACTCTAAATCTTAGGCCACAGGACCACAGACCCTAAACTTTACCATACTTAAGATCCTTAACCCTAAACCCTAGGCCCTGAGCCCTAGGCCTTACCAAATCTGACCACAACCAAAAACATAAACTAAATACACATAAAATAAAGATAAACAAAACATAAACTAAATAATAAATAAATAAATAAAATAAAACCAAACTACTAAACCTAAACATAAAATTTAAAAATAAAGATAAACTAAAATAAAAAAAATAAAAACTAAACTAAACTTAAAATAGAAACCCTAAAATAAAATAAAAAGTAACGTAAATAAAATAAAATAAACCTAAAATAAAATAAAATAAAACTAAATAAAATATAAACCAAAATAATAAATAAAAATAAATAATAAATAAACTTGC
Organism: Cymbidium sinense; assembly: GCA_021442155.1. NCBI lineage: Eukaryota > Viridiplantae > Streptophyta > Magnoliopsida > Asparagales > Orchidaceae > Cymbidium > Cymbidium sinense. The sequence continues at coordinate 63,819,303 of CM038214.1, read as the reverse complement.
ACTAAACCTAAAATAAACTAAACTAAACTCTAAAATAAAATAATAAAATAAACTAAAAATAAACTAAAAGTAAAAAAAAATAAAAAAATAAACCTAAAATAAAACCTAAAACCTAAACCTAAAAAAAAATGATACAAAATTGAAAACTAAAAAAAATAAAAATAAACCTAAACCAAAATATAATAAATATGTAAAACTAAAATAAGCATAAACCTAAACCTAAACCTTAAAAATAAACTAAAATAAAAAAGCTAAACAAAAATAAATAAACTCAAAATAAATAAACCAAACTAAATAAAAATAAAAAATAGTCCTAAATAAAAATAAAAAATAAAATAAGCTAAAATAATTAAAACATAAACTAAATAAACTAAATAAACTTAAACTTAGTGGTTTACTTAATTTCAAAAAAATAAACCATAAACCCTAAACCCTCAATGCTAAATATAACCATAAAATAAAAAACTAAGTGACCTAAACCAAAGCTGAGCCTTAAAGATCCAAAACCATGAGCCCTAGGCTCAACCCAAAATGACCTGACCCACAAACCACAACCCTAGCCTGGGCTTGGCTCAGATCACTGAGCCCTGGCCTGACCTGACAACCAGGCCTGGCCTGACCCTAAACAAAACCCCAAAGACCCTACTAACTATCAAACCTAAAATAAAAATGGACCAGATCTAGATAAAAAATAAACTCAACTAGATCATAAACCTAAACTTAACAAATATTAAAATAAACTTAAACTAAAATAAATAAACTAAACTAAATAAAATAAAATACCAAAGATAAACTAGATAAAATAAACCTACATAAACTAAAATAAACCTAAATAAATAAAACCTAAACCTAAACTAAATTTAATAAAATAAACTAAAATAAACCTAAACTAACTAACTTACTTAAATAAACCTAATAATAACCAAAAGCCTAAACCTAAAAACTAAAATAAAACCTAAACTAAACCTAAAATAAAATAAATCTTAAACCCAAACTAAATAAAAATAAAATAAACTAAATAAATACTAAACCTAAACTAAACTAAAATGGCTAAAATAAAATAAATAAAATACCAATTAAATAAAATAAAAATAAACTAAACCGTTTGGTTATTTTTAAAATAAGATCCTGAGCCACAATCCTAACTTACTACCCTGAGCCAAGGCCACAAACCCTGAGCCACTGACCCTAGGCTCACCATAACCACTACCCTACTTGCCTGACTAGGCCTGAACCTCTGTGCCTGATTCAATCTCCAACCCAAACCAAAAAAAACTATAACCACTGTGCCACTGCCCTGGGCCACAGGCTGGAGTGGGCAGCTGCCACTGAGCCTGTATACTCTACTGACCTGTATACCACAACCTTAGGCTGACACTAGCCCTGAGCCATAAACTCCACTACCTACCTATCTAACCCTTAGTTAGATCCTGACCTAAACTAAAATAAAAAAATGAACCTACCAATAATAATAAGATAAAATAAAACCTACTAAAGCCTAATTCTAAAATAAAATAAATTAAAAATTAATAATAAACAAAATTAAAATAAAGAAAAACCTAAACTAAACTAAAAAATTAAATAAACCTAAAAATAAAATTACTAAATAAAATAAAAGCTAAACCTAAAATAAAAATAAAATAAAAACTAAATAAAAACCTAAACCAAAAAAATAATCCAAAAAATATAACCTAAAAATGAAGAAAAAATAAAACCTAAACCCTAAACTAAAAAAACATAAACGTAAAATAAAAGAATAAACATAAACATAAACTAAAATAAACTAAACTTAAAAAAATAAAACCTAAACCTAAACCTAAAATAAACTAAACCTAAACCTAAACCTAAACCTAAAGCATAAATAAATTAAAATAAACAAAAAAGAAAACCTAAAAAATTAACCTAAAATAAAAACATAAAACTTAAACCTAAACCTAAAAATAAATAATAAAATCTAAATCTAAAAAAGTAAAATAAAAATAAAACTAAACTAAAAAATAAACCTAAACCTAATCCTAAACCAAAAAAAATAAACTAAAATAAAAACCTAAATTTAAATAAATAAACCTAAAGTAAATAAACAAAATTAAATAAAAATAATAATAATAAATAAAATAAACTAAAATAAATAAATAAGTAAAATAAATAAACATAAACTTACGAGTTTACTAAATTTTAAAAAAAAAAGTAAAAAATAAAACCAACCACAATCCCTAAATAACAGTAACCACAAAACCTAAAACTAACCCTAAATCCTAAACCTCACTAAACTTTACCCTAAAATTCTAATCATTAAACCCTAAACAAAACCCTGACCCTAAATAAACCACCAACCCTAAACCTGATCTTAAACCCTACCACTAAACCCTAAACTTAAACCATAACTTAAAATCCTAAACTTAACAACCCAAACCCTAAAACCTAACCCTAAACCTTGAGTAAAACCACAAAAACCAAAAAACCTAAACATAAACTAAATAAAACCTATAAATAAAATAAACAAAAAAACTTAAAACTAAATAAAATAAATAAATAAAATAAAATAAAAACCAAAACTAAAACATAAACCTAAACGTAAAATTTAAAAAGAAAATAAAGACTAAACTAAAACAAAATAAATAAAACCCTAAACTAAACTTAAAAATAGAAACCCTAAATAAAATAAAAAAGTAAACATAAAATAAAAATAAAATAAACCTAAAATAAAATAAAATAAAAACTAAATAAAAATCTAAACCAAAAATAAACCTAAAAATAAATAATAAATAAAACTTGCACCTAAACCTAAAATAAACTAGACCTAAACTCTAAAATAAGTAAAATAAAATAAACTAAAAATAAACCTAAACCTAAAGTAAAAAATAAAACCTAAAATAAAAACCTAAAACCTAAACCTAAAAAAACAAAATTAAAATAAGCGTAAAAATAAAAATAAAACCTAGGCCAAAATATAATAAAAATATAAATAAACTAAAAATAAGCATAAACCTAAACCAACCTAAAATAAACTAAAATAAAAACCTAAAATAAAAATAAATAAACTTAAAATAAATAAACCAAACTAAATAAAATAAAAAAATAAAATAAGCTAAAATAACTAATAAACTAAAATACTAAACTCTGGTTTACTTAATTTCAAAATAAAACCATAAACCCCTAAAACCTAAATACTACCATACCAACCCAAACTGACAGACCAAATCTTGACCTTAAACCCAAACCATACAGGCTCAACCTAAATGACCTAGGCCCTACCCTAGGCCCTAGGCCACAACCTAGGCTGATCCTGACCACGACCTCTGAACCAACCCACCCTAACCCTGAGGCCACTAAACTTAACCCTGATCAGGCTAAAGAAATGACCAGATCCAAGATAAATATGACTAATAATCATGAACTTACTTGAATGTTAAAATAAAACTTAAACTAAAATAAAATACTAAAATGATATAAAGATAAAACCAGATAAAATACATAAACAAATAAAAAAGAAAATAAACTAAAATAACAAACTGGGGTTTGTTGTTTAAAAAAACCCTAACTATCTAAACTAAACCCTACTAAAAAACCTAAACCTTTACTACTCCCCTATAAACCAAACTAAACCCTAACCACACCACACAAAACCCTAAACACTAAATCATGACCAAAAAAAACCCAAACCAAGCCTTAAACTAAAATCTAAATCCACAAACCACAATCCTTAAACTCTAAAATCTAAACCATAAAACACTAAATCTCTCTAAACCCCCAAACCTAAACCCTAAAACCCTAAATTCAACCACTAAACCCAAACCTAAACCTAAACCTAAACCACAAAATGGTAACCTTGATGGAAGGAACATCACATCAGTAGGCACCTAGATCTTGATGGAAGCGGGATCGATGGCTATCACAGTGGTGGTGGGGGATTTGGAGATGCTGGTGGATATTGAGGTGGTGGTCAGAGCAATAGTGGTTATGGAAGTAGGAGCATCAACAGAGGTTACACCGTGGTGGTGGCAGAGAGAGAGAGATCAGGGATATGATGGCGGATCCTAAGAGGTGGGGGGTGGTTACGATTAGAGAAACTAAAGATCGATTCATCTCTTATGATATGTCTTTATAGAAGAGATAGTTCTACTTATCTACAATTTTTGATTTGCTCCATGGGTGCTCATTTTTAATTTATGTCATCGCTTCTATCATGGAAAACTTGGGGTGCTTCTTAATTCATGAAATCAAAAGAAGACATGTTGAATCTCAATTTTTTCTCTATTAAAAAAACATTAAACCTTAAACCATAATCCCTAAACCCTAAACCCTAATCCCTAAACCCTAAACCCTAAACTAAATATTAAATCCTAAACTTAAAACCAAAATAAACCCTAAAGCTAAACCTAAATCAAAACCCTAAACCTAAACCCAACCCTTCACTAATACTAAATCTTACACTAAAACATTAAACCCAAAACCACAAACCCTAAACCCTAAACCCTAAACCCTAAAACCATAAACCTACTAAAAACATAACCTTAAATCTAAACCTAAACCCCAAAACATTAACCCAAACTCCTAAACTAACCTAAACCTAAAACCATAAATAAACCTAAACTTATAAATATGCCATTGGGGTTGATCTAAAGAATGACCTAATCTAACTAATTATGGTGGCTAAAAGAAAAACTTCAATAGACTTTCCCTTGATAATTAGACCTAAATAAAATAAAATAAAATAAAATAAAATCCTAAACTAAAACATAAACCAAAACCAAAACTAAATAAAATAAAATAAACTAAAAATAAACCTAAACCTAAACAATAAATAAAAAAAAACAAACCTAAAATAAAACCTAAAACCTAAACTTAAAATAAAATAAAACATAAACTAAACCTAAAGTAAAAAATAAAACCTAAAATTAAAACAAAATAAAATAAAACTAAACTTAAAATAAACCTAAACCTAAAAAAATAAATAAAATAAAATTAACTAAAATAAATAAAAAACTAAATGGTAATAAAAATTAAACATAAATACAAATAAAATAAAATAAACTTAAAATAAATAAAATTAACTAAATAAACTAAACCATAGTTTACTTATTAAAAAAAAACTCTAAAATAAATCTATACCCTAAAACTATAAAATAAACCCTAAACCCCAGACCTAAACCTGTCACCCTAAACCCTACCTTAAACCTAAACCCTAAACCTTATACCACAAACTAAACCCTAAAAATACTAAACCAAAACTAAACTAGCGTAAACCTAAACACAAACTCAAACCTCCCACAAACCCTAAACTTAAACACTAAACCCTAAACCCCTAAACCTTAAATTCTAAACCCTAAACTAACCCTAAACCCTAAAGCCTAAGAATGGGCAAAACCTTAACAATAGAAACATCACCATCTAGGCTGTCTAGATCTCTGGAAGTGAAAGGCGTGGCGGCGTTATCATAATGGGGGATCGGAGTTTGGATATGGAGGTGATGATCAGAGCAGTGGTGGTTATGGAGGTGGGAGGAGCGACGAAGGTTACAACCGTGGTGGTGGCAGAGGGAGAGATCGGGGATATGACGGTGGATCCTACTACTCGAGAGGCAAGGGTGGTTCTAATGGGAAGTGGAGAAACTGACGAATGGCTGATCCGATCTGCTGCTTATAGAACTATCATTACAGTAGATATCGCTCTACTTATCTTGGGTTTTTAATTTGCTCTATGGGGGCTCATTTTTTATCTATATCATCACTTATGTCTTAAAAAACTTGGGGTGCTACTTGGTTAATGAAATTGAAAAGAAGAAATGTTGAATCTAAATTTTTTCTTTACTAAAAAAAAATTTAAACCCTAAATCCTAAACCCTAAACTAAAACTTAAACCTTATACCCCATACCCTAAACCCCAAACCCTAAATTGTAAATGCTAAAAACCTAAAAACCTAAACTTAAATTATATAAAACCTAAAAATAAAATAAATAAATAAAATTTAAACCTAAATAAAATAAAAAAATAAAAAATAAATAAAAACCTCAACTAAAACCTAAACCTAAACCTAAAAATAAAATAAAAAAAAGAAAAATAAACTAAAATAAAATAAATAAAAACCTAAACTAAATTAAAAAATAAAAATACTAAATAAAAAAAATAAAATAAAATAAAACTAAAAAAATATAAATAAAAAAACTAAAACCTAAACCTAAAAATAAACTAAAAATAAACCTAAAATAATTAAAAAGTAAAACTAAACCAACTAAAGAAAAACCTAAATCTAAAAAATAAAAATAAAATAAACAAAATAAAATAAACCTAAACCTAAACTAAAATAAATGAAACCTAAAACTAAACTAAACTAAAATAAAAAAATAAAATAAACCTAAACCTAATTAAAAATAAGACCAAAATAAACCTAAAATAAAACCTAAAACCTAAACCTAAAAATAAAATAAAACCTAAACTTACCTAAAAAAAAAATATCACTAAACTTAAGTAAAATAAAAAATAAAATCAACTAAAATAAACTTGGTAAAATAAAATAAAAAAATAAAATAAGAAAACTAAAATAAATAAAACTATTAAGTAAATAAATAAAACTCAGATAAATATAAATTAACTAATTTAACTAAATAAACCTAAACTTTGGTTTTAAATTTTTTAAAAAAAAACCTAAACCCTAAATGCTAAACCCACAAACTGAAACCTAAACCTGTAAACTACAACCCTAAACTTTAAACTAAATCCTAAATCCTAAACCACAAACCCTAATCCCTAAAACCACCCTCCACTAAGCCACACAAACCTAAACCCTAAACTCCTAAACCCTGGCATGGGACCTAAACCCTAAATTAACCCCAAACCCTAAACCCTAAACATTAAATCCTAAGAATGGGCAGAACCTTGATGGCAGGATCATCGCCGTCAACTAAGCTTAGTCTAGATCTACCGGTGGAGGCAAAGGCAGAGCAATAATTATCGCAGTGGTGGTGGGGGATCTAGAGGTGCTAGTGGATATGGAGGTAGTGGTCAAAATAGTGGTGGTTATGGAGACGGGAGGAGCGACGGAGGTTAAAGCCATGGTGGTGGCTGAAGGAGAGATCGAGAATATGATGGCGGATCCCGCTACTCGAGATGTGGGGGTTAGTTCTGATGGAAACTGAAGAAATTGAAAAATGGCTAATCTGATCTGCAGCTTATAGAACTATGTCTTTACAATGATGGTTCAACTTATCTTGGGTTTTTGATTTGCTCTATGGGTGCTCATTTTTGATCTATGTCATCACTTATATTTTAGAAAACTTGGGGTGCTACTTGGTTGATGAACTTGAAAAAAACAAATGTTGAATCCAAATTTTTTCTCTATTAAAAAAACCCCTAAACCCTAAACCTTAAACTAAAACTTAAACCCTAAACCTAAAATGTAAATCATAAACCCTAAACCCTAAACCCTAAAAACCCTAAACCCTAAACCCTAATTTAAAACCCTAAACCCTAAACACTAAACCCTAAATCCTAAGTCCCTAAACCTCAAACCCTAAAACCTAAACCCTAAACCCTAAAACCCTAACCCTAAAGCCTAAAACCCTAAACCCTATAACCCTCTAACCCTAACTTAATTACCTAAACAAACCAAAAAACTATGTTCGGTTGCCTTCCCCCTTCCAAAAATCTGGCGATTCAAGAACCCCATTTTCCTTTATCATTTCTCTTGGCTGTCGTGAGGATTTTCGCACGTAAGCCCTTCCTTCTTTGACCTTTGGCTGGCTATGCTCCTCTCCCTCAATTTCGATGGCTGCCATGGAGTCCGATCCAACATTTGACAAAGTTGAACTAATGATTTCTGCTGCTCCTCCTAGTGCAGATTTTCTATTGGGTAAATCTAAGGTTTCTTCTTCTAAATCCTTCAAAGATGCCTTATCTGGTAAGGATGCTTCAACCTCCCCTAAATTTTTAGTTAATCTTGTTTATACGACTTTTAATGGCATTCTAGCTATAATGAGTTCTGGTTCAGATATTGAGAAACTCTTTGAACCTTATGACTTTACTCTAACTGGTAAATTTTCATTACGTTAGCCTAATATGGAAGATATTCAATTTCTCTTTCATGATTTAAAGCTTTTCGGTGCATTTTCAGTCAGTTTGTTGGATGGTCGTCATGTCCTCATTAAGTTATCTAATGATCTTGACTATTGCCAGATTTTCTCTCATCATTCTTTTGTTAAAAATTGTGAAATGCACATTCTTAAATGGACTCCTTTTTTTGACATTCAAGAAGAATCTCCTATAGTGTCAATTTGGATTGCTTTGCCTAATCTTAGGATTCATTTGTTAATTATCAATTTCTTCATGCAGTTGGATCTATTTTTGGTAGACCTTTACAAATTAATTAAGCAACTACAGCTATGTCTTGACCTTCAGTTGCTCGTATCCTTATTGAAATTGATGTTATAAAGAAGTTTCCTAAGGATATTTGGATAGGGTCTGAAAAGTATGGTTATTTTCAGCCAGTTGAATTTGAAAACCTTCCAATTTTTTGCAATCACTCCAAACCTATTGCCATGTTTTTTTGGATTATTTCATTGATCATCCTCAACTTACGAAAAAATCTATTAAAATTCTTAAGCTGGTTGATCAATCTGGAGATAATTTAACTAATAAAAATAAATTGTCTTCCTCTTTTGAAAAAGATAAAGATGTTGTTGATGGTATTCTGAATCTTTCTAATGCTTTGCCTTTTGAGAATGGTTTTGAAAATGCTACTAGAAATGAAGATGTTATTTTGAATGAAAACCAAATTTCAGCTGCTTGTGTTCTTTTGCTTTCAAGAATTGTGTAAGATGATGCTAATCCTATTTTGACTTCTTCCTTTAAAGATACTTGTGTTTTACAACTTAAAATTTTTAAAGATATTGTTTCTCTTTCTGATTTTAAAAAACTTCTAAAAGAAAATGATGATTTAAATTCTTTAAATATGGAAGATGTTGATGGTATGGATACGATGGATTTTGTGCAACCAATTTCTTTCTTGGTTAACAAATTCGTTTCTACTCCTTCTTTAACAGCTAATTATGATGGTGGTTTGCCTATGCTTTCTTCTTAATTAATGGATAAAAATTCTTTAGTACCTTATCAGTTGAAAACTCTTATCAAATATGTAGTTGTTAAGAGTACTAATCTCCTTCTGAGGATGAATCTTTGGGAAATGAAACTAGCTTTCAAATTATTTTTGTGAAAAAGAAAATATAGTTCAAAAATTTTTCTCCTGAAGTTTCTAGATCGACTCGATCTTCTTCATCTTCTTTACCAAATAAGAATTAATGTTTAATTTTCTTATTTTGAATGTTAGGGGCATTAGTACTCTTGCTATTAGGAATAGGATTAGGAACCTTTGTAAGGTTTATAATGTCAATTTCATGGTTATTCTTGAACCTCTTATTTTTTTCTTCTAAAATTATGCATGCAGCTAGAATGATTGGTATCTCCAATTATTTTTGTACCAATAGCAATAAGATTTGGTTATTTTGGAATAATTATTTTTCTATTAATGTCATTAATGTTTTTCATCAAATTGTAAATGTGGATATTCCTTTCGGTGATTATCATGCTTTTGGCTCTTTTGTTAATGCTACTTATAATAAGATTTATAAGAGGATTCTTTGGGTTCAAGTATCTACTTTTTCTTCTACTATTAATGATTCTTGGATTGTTGGTGGGGATTTCAATATGGTCCTTTCTATGAATGAAAGGAAAGGGGTTCTTCATCAAATTTACATTCTATGGAAGATTTTTTGAATATGATCCTGGATTATAATTTGCATGATGTTGGTTTTATTGGCTCTCAGTTTACTTAGAATAATCATAGACTTTGGCAATGTTTGGATCGTGCCTTATTTAATAACCTTTGGTTAAACCATCAGTTTTTGACTTCAGTTGAAAACCTTAGTAGAACTCTCTTAGATCCTGCTCCTCTTTTGATTTCCATTAAGGATGTTGTTCCTAACAATAATGTCATTAAAAATTTCTGGGTTCACACTATGTGGTTACAAGATAGTAGTTTTTTTTATGCTGTTGCTTCTAATTGGTATGCTCCTCTTGCTCCTGATGATTCTACTTTTGGTATGAAGAGAGTTTGGCTTAAATTAAATAGGCTTGAGCATCATATAAATTGGTGGAATATAAATTATTTCAAAAATCTTTTTGATAATATCAAGAACATGGAACAACATGTGAAAGATTTGGAAGAACTTGTTATTAATGATTCCCCTTTTTGCTCTAACTTTACTGAAGCTAAAGATAATCTCACTAAGTTTGGGATATGGAGGAAACCTCTCTTCTAAACATCTTTCTAAGGGGGAAAGAAACACCAAATATTTTCATGCTTTGGTTATGAAAAGGAGAGTTCTTATAAAAATTCATAAAATCAAGAATTCTGATGGTTCTTGGATCACTGAAAAAAAGGATATTTTTTCTTCTACTATTAACTATTTTAAAGATCTTTTAAATAAAATTTATCAACTTGATCAGTTATCTAACCCCTCTATCATTCCTTCTTATTATGTCCCTTGAGGATAATGATTGCTTGGTTGCTCCTCCTTTGGATGAGGAAAATTTTAATATTCTTAATGGTATGAATGATGATTCTGTTGTAGGGTCGGATGGCTACTCTACTTTATTCTTTCAAAAAGCATGGTTTATTATTAAATCTGATCTTGTTAATGCTATGAAGGATTTTTTTCTTGGGAATTTTATTCCTAAATATTTCACTTCTACAAATATTATTCTTATTCCTAAGAAAGATAATCCGAACTTCTAGAATAATTTTAGACCTATTAGTCTTTGAACTTTCTTTAATAAATTGATTTCTAAAATTTTGACTAGTAGGCTTGGTAAATTTCTTCCTAAGATTATTTCTCTTAATCAAATTGGCTTTGTGAAAGGTAGGAATATCTCTGACAACATCTTGCTTGCGCAAGAATTAATTCATGAGTTAAATGTGAAAACTAGAGGTGGCAATTTACTTTTCAAGCTTGATATTACCAAAGCTTATGACAACATTTCTTGGGATTTTCTTAGCAGCATTCTTTCTTTATTCAGTTTTTCTACTAAATTTATCTCTTCGGTTAACAATATCATTTATAATGTTTGTTTCTCTTTAGTTATTAATGGTGAAAACTTTGGCTTATTTAAGTCTTCCCAAGGTATTAGACAAAGTGATCCACTTTCTCTATCACTTTTTATTATTTCTATTGAATATTTGTCTCGTTGGCTTAATTTTTTGATTGAGAAGAATTCTAGCATGTATTTCAAGAATCTTGGTGGTTTGGCTGTATCCCACTTAAGTTTTGCTGATGACTTCATTATATTTTGTAATGGCTCATTACAATATGTTAAAAAACTAAAGCTCTTTTTTAATAGGTTTGAAAAAAAAAGTGGCCTCTTGATTAGTACTCAGAAAAGCTATTTTATCCCCTCTATTTCTATTTTTGCTCATAGAATCAATAGAATTAAGGATATTACTGGATTTTCTCATCAATGTCTTCCTATCAAGTATATGAGTTCTCTTTTGTATTGTGGTCCTAAGAGGTCTCACCTTTTTGATGAGGTTCTCCAGAATATTCAGAATAAGATTTTTACCCTTGAATTTCATTTTTTATCTATTGGTGGTAGATTAATTGTTATTAAAAGTATTCTTTACTCTCTATCTTTTTATTTGCTGCTTAATATTATTTTTACTTCTCTTGTTATTATGTGGATTTAAAGGCTTCTTAATACATTTTTTTGGGGCTCTAGACTTTCGGCCAAAAGGCTTCATTGGGCTTCTTGGTCTAACATGTGTGGTACTTTATTTGAAGGTGGTCTTGGTGCAGGTCCTTGTTGGATTCCACTAATATTTTTTCTTATAAAATTTGTTGGAATTTTAGGAAGAATGTTGTCTTTGGGCTAATTTTATGAATTACAAATACTGCAAATGTAAACATCCTGTAACTTGTAGCTAAAAGCATGGTGACTTTATTGGTTGGAAACACCTTTGTGTTGTAAAATGGCAAGCAAAACCTCTCATTTTTTGGGGTATCAAAAGTAGCTCCTCTTTCTTTTAGCAAGATATCTGGATGGGGGAGACCTCTATTGATTCTATGCTTAATACTCACTCTACTTCTTCTTTGAAAGTTAATCATTTTATTTTAAATGGTGATTGGAATCATTCTCTTTTATATGACTTGATTCCTGATTCCATTCATAATAATATAATCAAGATTCCTATTAATGGTATTTTTTCTAATCAAGTTTTTATAGCATTTCTAGTAATGGTGATTTTTCCTTTGAAGATACTTGGCACCATATTAGAGATAATAAACCCTCTTCACCTGTCTTTTTAAGATTTCGAATAACATTATTCATACCTCTTATTATATTCTTGTTTGGAGGATTTTAAGGGGGTTTATTTTTCATGATTCTTTACTTTTGGAGAAAGGTTTTTATCTTGCTTCTAAATGCTTATGTTGTTTTCATATTGAGAATTTTAGTCATGTATTTCTTAATGGTGCTATTGCCTCTAAAGTTTGGAATTGGTATGAGGACTTATTCAACCTTAGTTCTTCTAATGGTAATTTTAATTTAATGCGGCTCCTTAGCTCTAACTTTCTTAATACTATCAAAGGGCATATCAAAATTGTTATGGATGTTACTTTGATTTGGTTTATTTGGCTTGATAGAAATGATGTTAATCATCATAATGTGTCTATGAATTATAAGAGGATTATTGCTAAGACTAAAGAAAAAATTATATCTTTACATAAGGCTGCACTTCTTAATGGTACTAATTTTAGAGGTTACAAGTTTGTTGCTTCTAAATTGGGTATTAAGTTTCCATATTGTGACTTGCCTCTTTCTTTTAAAATCATTTATTGGATTAATCCTCTTAATTGTTGTATTAAAATTAATACATATGGCTCTGTTGCACTTAACAAGTCTGGCAATGGTGGTATTTTTTGTAATAATCATGGGAGTATTGTCTTGGCTTTTTCGACTCCTCTGTCTACTACTTCTATTATTATGGCTAAATGGAGGGTTATTTATCATGCTCTTAAGCTTTGTTCGGAGAGGAATTTTTTTCCATTTGATGGAATTTGATGCTGAGATGGTTGTTACTATGATCAACTCTAATAAATAAACTAAACAAATAAACAAATTAATTTTCCTGTGGATTAGGAATTCAAGCCTAAATTTTTCAGTCATCTTATCTTTAATTAGAACTCATAGAATTGCACTATTTGAGTTGAGATAAATTTGTACTTCATGATTTAAGTGGTTCAATCTATTTTCCATAGCGATAGTCATTCGCTTTGGAAGATGTAAGAATATGATGCATTCTTTCTAGCAAGATTATCGAAAACCAACGGGCAGCCCTAGATCAAGTTCGATTTGTTTCCCAAAGCAATCGATCGCCCCTTGTTACTATTTTCTTTTCTATTTACTAGGAATATTAAAGCTATTGTTTCTAAATTGTCTTTTAAGATGACTCATTTTGAGAGAAGGTAATGCTTGTGCTAACTTTTAGTTGGCTTGAGGATTAATCTTTATGATTTTACTTTATTTTCCAATGATAATATTCCAAAGCAATTAAGAGGCCTTTCTAACTTAAATAAAGCCAGTTTTCCTTATGTCAGATTTATTTAATTTCTTTTTCTCCTTCTATGATGGTGGTTGCTATCCCTTATTCTTGGATGACTTTGCTGCTTGGTCGGGTGCATTTTTTTAGGTTTGTTGGCAATGATGGCTAGGATGTTCCTTTTTTCTACTTTTGGTTGGTAGCCTTTTTTTGTGATTGAAACCCTTCTTTTGGAGTTTGGCTACTCACAAAATTTGGTTCCCCCTTTTTTTTTCTATACTGAGCCTGGGCCTCTTTCACTTTCCCTCCCTTCCTCTTCTTTTATTTCTTGGTCTTTCTCTTGATTTCCTTTCTATAGGTTTTTCTTCTTTTCTTTGCAGGTGTCGACTTCTACTTGTGGCTTCTACTACCCTCCTTCTCTTGTTGTTCTCTTTGTGGTCTTTGGCTGCTTCTTTTTGCTTTTGTTTTATTGCTCCTTTTCTTTGGTTTCTTTTTCTTTTTCTTGCTTCTGGTTGTAATAGTTTGTGGATTTTTTCTTTAGGTTGATTGTAGCCCTTGGAGCATTAGTTTTGAGATTTCCCCTCTTAAGGACCTTTTTAATCCTTCTTTGTGGCAATAAAATTTCTCCCTGCTATGGGTTTTATAAATAAATTTTAAAAACAAACCCTAAACTAATCCTAAATCCTAAACCTTAAATAAAGATGTCATTAGGAGTAGATCTAAAGAATGACCTAATCCTAACATAGTTATGGTAGCTAAAGAAAATGTCTTCAAGAGACTTTCCCTTGACTATTAGAGATTTGAATACCCTAAACCCTAACCTTAAATAATATTATAATACCATATGTTATAGTATAATGTAGCATCATATATTTGAGCAAGTAGTGATGTGTTTTGGATGTTATAAGATGTTTTGAAATGTTTTAGTATATTATTGTATTTATTTTGCCTATAGTTTATATTAATACAAATCCTAAAAATATTGATTTAATAAATCATATGATGAAATTTGTTAAATTTGAAGTGGAAATTAGGTTGTAGTACCAAAGGTGTGCTACACTACTTATAGTCTAAAAAGTAATATTTTATGTTCAAAATAAATATTATATGTTGTAGCATAGTATAACATCATGTATCATAATATATTGTTATGCACATTTTAAATTCTTTTAGTATTTTAAAATCATGCAGTTCAGCCTACACTAGCATTATTTATAAAAAATGTTAATTTAGACTTTAAAATGGTGGAATTTGGCCAAATTCATAATAGGTAGAGCATGACATCATAATATATTGTATCAATTTAAAATTTGTAAGTGATACGATTAAAAAATATAGATTTTTATTGTTTAGACTAATTTTATGATTTTTTGTTTTAAGCAATCCCTTGTGATATGATATGCAATATAATATAATATAATATGTTATAGTGTATTATATTATACGATGTCATAACATAGTGTAGCATCATGCATTATATCATACTATTGTGTATCACTACTTGTTGTTTAGCATATTCTAGTTTGTTATAGTATGATGTGCTAGAGTTTATACTAGTATAATTCATAAAAATACTAATTTATAGGCTTAGATGATGGGATTTGGCCAAATTTAAGGTAAGCTTTAGGAAACATCATTGGGGGTGTGCTATGGTGTGTCATTTAATCAAAAGAATGGAATTTTGCATCCAAAATAAATGTTCATTTTTCAACCAAAATTTATAAATTTTTTGCTTAAAGTGATTCATTTAAAGGTGTAATGTAAGATAATATATTATATGAAAGCATATTAAAAATATAATATACATAACAATATAACTTCACATATATATGAATGTGGTGGTGTGTTACTAAATATTATTTTACATTTTAGTATGTTTTACTTTTGTTATAACACATTGGGTCAAAACTCACAATAATGTTAATTTGAAGGGTGAGATGAAAGAATTTGGCGAAATTCATAGCACACACCAAGAAGCAAAAACAAAAATATGATATTTTGTACCATTTCTAATAGAAAAATAAAAATTTTACATCCAAAATGAACATTATTCATATTTTGAAAAATTTTTGTAATTTGTTCCTTTTAAGTGATTTTAATGTAGTGTAATGTTAGACAATATATTATATTATAGCAAATTAAAATATAACATCATATATATTATAATACAATATCTTTAGTGTGTTAATTCCCAATATAATATGTTTAGCATGATATTGTATAGTTAGTTTGAGCTTGCACCATCACAAATCACAAAATGTTGATAGCAACGTTAACATGATGTAATTTGAACGATTACATTATTAGGCTTTGGGTTGAAGTATTAAAGGTGTGCATAAGAGAAAAAATAAGATTTGATGAGAATTCCATGTCAAGAACATAGAGGGAGATCCGTTCGGGGATCACACATGCATTGGACATGACATGTGAGGGGTCTATATCGAGGGCATAGAAAAAGAAAATATGTTGGGGATAAGGTTTGAATTTGATTTGATTACATGTTTTATGGAAATGAGATCTATTGGGGATAAGAATTGATAATATACCATCGATTAAGTTCAAATTGACTTTAATTTTTTTTCTTTTAATTGATGTGGAGGCACATCTGCTAGAGATATGGGCTCGAGTCTGCTGGGGATCAGGTATATGAACCTTCCACTAGGGAAGTAGATTTAAAATATCTATTGGGAATTGAGATTTGAGTTTGATTTCTTAGATTTGTTTGGGGATGTATCCACTGAGAGTAAGAGTTTGGTTAGATTTCTATAATTTAGGCTCTACTGTAGGAGTTGGTTTAATTTGGCTCCATTAGTGAGGTTAGTTTTGAATTTGATTTGTTTGCTTGACTTGTTTATATTTGATTTGGGGCTCCACTAGGGAGAAGGGTGTGATTTAACTCCATTGGGAAAAATCAGATCAGGTTAAATTTAATGTGAGTTAATATATGGACCTTGTCGGTGTGTAATGGACCCATAGAGAAGGGGCTATATTAGCCTTGACCTACCTCAGGTTTACAAATCCAAATGGATAGTCTATCAGATGTGGGGTAAAGCTAGCCAACCTAAGTGGTTGCCTTTCATTATGCAATGATTGTGCTAGGAAGAAGGAATAGCAAACTTACATCTTCTATAGCAAGGAACAACCGCTGGTGTGACCTGTTGGATGCATAATAAATTGAATCTAACTTAGGGAGACTACTGAGTGAATGTTGTTGGGGATTATGTTAACTTAAAAGTAGTCAAGATTAATTTTTTCATAATTTTATATGATTTGATATGGTTTTTTTGGTTTAGTTCAATTTTGAATTGAGGGAATAACCGCTAGGGATGTGAGGTTGGTCAAATTTGATAGATTTAATTTATGGACCATGCCGGTGTGTGATGGACTCACTAAGAAGGGGCTATATGAGACTTATATTATCTCAGATTTATAAATCCAAATAGATAGTCTACTAGCCATGGGGTAGAGCTAGCCAACCTAAGGGGTTTCCTTTTGGTGTGCAACGGCTGTGCTAGGAAGGAGACATAGCAGACTTACATCTTCTAAAGTAGGGAACAATCACTAGGGTGACATGTTGGTAGCACAACAAATAGAAACTAACTTAGGGGCAACTACTGAGTGAATGCTGCTAGGGACTTATATTAACTCAAGAGTAGTCATGTGATTTCTATAAGGAGTTTTGTTGACACAGCCCTAAAGATAGGATGTTTGCTTGGGAAAAGGTACTGCTAGGGTCCTCCTAATCCACAAGTGAATATATATTTTGTTTATATGTTTGTATGGACCCTGTTGGTGTGCGAGGGACCACACTAAGAAGGGGCTATGTTAGCCTTGACCAATTTCAAATTTACTGGACCAAGGGAGAATTTGTACATCCACAGGATAGATTCTTCAACCATAGGAGTGGATACTAGGAAAGGGGAACTATGCAATCCGATAGTAACCAAGATAATGTCTAAATGGGGTCACAAAGTACGTGATCCAAATATAGTGCCCATAGGGGAGGTGCTGTTAGGTGTGTTATCATGAGCCCTAGAAAAGAAATCCTATAGGTGTATGGTAGTCAACTCAAGGAGAAAGCATAGAAGACTTACATCTGCCATGAGTGGTGTATCCTAAGGTGTGAGAACCAACCAACCTAAGGTGTATCCATCAACATAAGTGGTGTATCCATCAGCATAGTGAGAACCAACCAACCTAAGGTGACCATCGGTGTGCAATGATTAATCTGGAAAGAAAGTGTGTAGGCTTACAACTTTCCAAGCGAAACTATCCATTGGGATAGTCTGTCATCAGTAGGACAGATGGTGTCTGATCTAGAGAGATTACTAAGAGGGGAGCCCCGAGGTAGGACTGGGCCTAGACTTGAAGCAATCAGGAGGGAAGGAGCTACTAGGGGACTTAACCTAAACCTCAAATATACTCGACCCAGTCAGTACATGAAGGCTGATCCAAGAAGAAAGAGTAGCAAGCTCACATCCTCTTACACGAAGCTAACATGAGGTAGCTTATTGGCCACGGAATAAAGCCTACCAAACTAACAAGGTGCTCATCAGTGTGCAGTGGCCAAGTAAGAAAGGAAAACATAGTAGACTTGCATACTCCAAAGAAAGAAGACCACTGCGGTGACACACTAGTAGGGTAGCACATCATCCTGACCTAGAGCAACTATTGAGTGAGTGTCGGTGGGAGTGATATCTCAACTCAGAATAAACTGAGATAAAACATATGTGTTTATTTTATATGTTTGGGTGTAGTTTGTGTTTGTGTTATGTCGATGAAGGATACGCCGGTTCCTTACACCTACCTAAACACATCATGGTGGATTCACAAACAAGAATACTTTCAACATGGAAGAGATTGAATTCAAATGGAATTTTCATTGATGATGATTGCTTTTCAGACATAATTTATAATAATTTTTTAAGTAGATCCCATTGATTGGAAGCATTGGGAACTCTCCCCTATGATTAATATACTGATTAGATCCTCCTTGGTAGGCCTTCTCTATGGAAAAAGGGCCTTCTCAAGTGGGTTCAAACTTGCCTCCCATCTTACGACAGGCAACAATCGGTCTCCTTTGAACTAAAATAAGCTCTGCTACTCAGAAAGCTCTACGATAGACCAACTTATTGTGAGCTTCAATCATTTTAGCTTTGCACAACTCAAGGTTTTAGCATGCCCGCAGGCATCTCTCCTCCAAACATTCAAGCTATTCTAACCACAACTTGGCATTCTATTCTGTTGTTATCTTGCTACCCACATATATTCTCAGTGCTGAGAGTTGGACTTCTAATGGTAGAATGACTTTGGACCCACACACTAACGAGAAAGGAGTACTGAGTTGGAGTTCTATATGTGGTGTGGTAGGCCCACAAGGCTTCAACTAACTGCTCATGCCACTGTCTCTTATTATTGTTGAGTGTCTTCTTCAGTATTTGGATAAAAGTTTTGTTGAAGGTTTCTGCTAAGTCATTTGCCCTCGGGTAGTTAATGGTAGAATATTTCCAATATATATTGTGTCTTTAGGCAAAGTTTTTGATATCGGTGCTCTTAAATGCAGTACCATTATCAGATATTATTCATCAAGGTACTCAAACCTATATATATGATATGGTTCCTAAAAAATTGGAGCACATGCTGAGATGTGACCTCTCTGAGCGAAATCACCTTCGTATATTTGGAAAAGTAGTCAGTAGCAGCTAAGATGAATCGATGACCCTTGGTCACGATCTTATGGTCTTTGTGCTTGTAAAAATAATGTTACCACATATGATCAAAAGATCACCGATACGATACACCATCCACAAGAATGTAGAAAAGTACTCTCTACTTCATCTGATGGGCTTGGGACTTCTCTTAAGGTAGTTTGCCTTTATTTAAGTAATCTATGAATGGTTGCCTCTAATCTAACTCCTCATCTTTCTTAGCAATGATGAGTTTCACTTCAAGAGAGTACTTTTTGATGATTTCAATATCAATAAAGGATGAGACTTATCTATTTTAGACATTTATTGATATGGACTAATCCTCCGGACATGCCAACTCTTGCAAGCTAAAGCATACTATGATGTTATCACCAGGAATCTTATGAATGGTAACCTCTGGGATTTGGGCCAACAACTCCATGGTGTACTTGTGGTAGTCATGGAGCTTGGGCTTTATAACCTTATAGGACCCAATGATTTGGTTGATAATTAGCTGAGAATCCCTAATGAGGTTGATGTTCTAGATGCTTAGAGTATAGGCTAACTCCAGACTTGCAATTAGTGCCTCCTATTCAACTTTATTGTTGGTGAAAGGATTGGATAGATGATATTATAATCTCATCACATTACGGTATGGAGTTAAGAGAACTATTTCTACCCCTGCCTTTCATGGAATAGTAGATTGTGATTCTGCTCCTCTTTGAGAGGAAGCCTCACCATCAAAGTACATCACCTAGTGGTGAATGCTAGTATCCCCTAAGTTCATGATTTGTTCATCAGGGAGATCAACATTAAGTGGAGAGTCGCAGGAAGTGGGTGTGCTGCTAAGAAATCTTCTAGCACTTGTCCTTTCACCACATGGAGGGGTACGAAAGTAATGTCAAACTATGAGAGGATCATGGACCATCATGCTAACCATCTAGATAGTGTCGGCCATGTCATGAGATACTGTAGTGGATTGATCCTAGAGATTAAGTTCACCTTATGAGGAAGCATGTAGTACTGTAGCTTTTGGGATGCTAAGATTAAAACTAGGCAATGCTTCTCAAGGGGTGGATAATTAGCCTTAGCATGGATTAGACAATGACTGAGGTAGTATAATGCATTTTCCATCCCTTCATCATTGGCTTAGGCCAACAAAGCACCAAGGGAGTCATCTAACGCTGCAGTGTAAAGTATGAGCAGCTTGCCTGGGATAGGGACTACTAGAGCCGGTGGCATCATCAGGTAATACTTGATGTATTTGAAGGCATGCTCACACTCGTCATCCCACTTGAGCTTGACATCTTTTTTTACAAGTGCCAAGAATGGCTGACATCTTCCTGATAGGTTGGATATAAAGCATCTTAGATATGCCAACCGCCCTTGGAATGATTTCAATTGAGTTAAATTTTTAGGGGTGACATTTCTAACATCGCCTTGATCTTCTTTGGAATGATATCGATTCTCTGATGTCGGACAACAAACCCAAGAATTTTCCTTGAAGCAACTCCGAATGCACACTTCAAGTGGTTCATTTTGAGATTAAATTATCTTAACTGTTTGAAAACAACTCTTAAGTCAAAGAGATGGTCTTCCTTTTCTTTACTTTTGACCATGAGATCATCGACATAGCACTCGACTTGATGATGAATGAGTTCATCGAAGATTCGAGTCATAGCCCACTGGTATATAGCAACGATATTTCTAAGGCTAAAAGGCATGACCTTATAGCAATAGATTCTGATTGGGGTTCTAAAAGTAGTGTTTCTTTCATCTTTAGTAACCATCTTTATTTGGTTATATCCAGATGAGCCATCTATGAAAGAGAAGATTGCATGAGATGAGGCAATGCCCACCATCAGCTTCGGGATTGGTAGATGAAATTCGTCTTTTGGACATGCCTTATTTCAATCCCTAAAATAAATGCCTATTTAAATGTAGCCATTCTTTTTCTTAACTAGGATGATGTTAGCTAACCAAGAAAGGTATTTTTCTTTTTGGATGAACCTAGCATCGATCAGTTTCTTAACTTCATAAATGACGTGTTGTTCTATGTCTGATCGCATGCATCTAGGAGCTTTCTTGACAGGATTAGCAGTAGGCTCTATTAGTAGTTTATGGACCACTACGTCAGGAGCCAATCCGATCATCTCTTCATAACTCCATGCAAAGTAGTCCTTAAACTTAGTCAATAGTCTAACTAACTCATTGGTTTCAATTTCATTCAATAAAGAAGTAATGTATGTCAGGCGTGTGGATCTTCTTAAGTTCGTAAGTTGATTTCCTTGAGCTCGTTGATGGTTGACTTGATCTCTTCTTCAAACTTTATCGGTGCATCTATGACTTTAAAATCATCTGGATCATCTGAAGTTTCTAAGCACAGCTCCTCATATGAGTTAATGTGATTTTGAAAGAACCTATCAAATTCCAAATGATTAGTGATGACTAAGTAGTAATCGTCATCATCGACTAGACTCAATATACCGAATCCTAGTCTTGATCTTGATTGAGATCTGTTGCATTTGTTCTTACATATTCTTTTGAAGTAGTCTGACCTGTGCTTTGACCAAGTATGTGGGATTAACCCTTTATTTGCTAAATTATGAACACAAGACAAGTACCAATCAAAAGGTAATTCTATTAAATCTTTATGTAAATCATCCTCAAGTTTTATATCATCTTCTTGACTTGAGGATGATGCTTCCAGAAAGAACCTCTGATTCTTCACACGTGTGGATGACATAGGGGCTTCCTTAACTACCAAACCATCATCTTTTTGAGAGGAATGTGGGTTAAGAGCTACGGTTTCCAACTGATGCCTAACTATTTCACATATAGACTTGGATACACTTATGCTTTGCTTTTGAGCCCAGTCTTCATCACTATCTAGCTCAAGTGTCACCTCCAAAAGAATCTACTGAGAAGAATCTTCACATTTTTTTTTGTAATATTAACCCTAAAAGGAGTGTGCTAACCATATAAGGCTCATCCTATGAACTAGATTCTATGTCTATATGGATAGTAAGTGTACTCCTAGTAGCTGGGACATATCTTCTATTAGGTGGCCAATAATAAGGTTTTCCACCCTTGGGATTACCTCTGAACTAGCCTCTTCCTCTGCCTGGTGGAGGTCAGGTCATCCTTCCTATGTGTTCGAAATGAACTATGGGTGGAATCTAATGTCATGCTCCAATTCCTCCTCCAAGTCTATTTCCACTCCCTTTTAATTTTTTTTCATTTTCTCTTTTCTTTTCTTTTTTATTTCTCTTTCTTTTTCTTTTTCTTTTTCTTTTTATTTTATTTTTAAACTTTGGCCAAGTTCGCTAGAATAGACTTGTTGATTTTGAGGGAGGTAGTAAGCCACATCCTCATATATGCAGACCTTCTCAACTATAAGTGGCTTTAGATCTCCTTTGACACAGTGGATGATCCCACCTCTCATAAACTCCATACACTGATGTAGAGAGGATGGAACTATGTTGTTCTCATGTATCCATATTCTCCCAAGCAAAGAGTTAAAAGATGTATCCGAGTTTATAATGTGAAAATTGGCTTCGATTTTCCAATCATCTATCTCCAAGGGCAACACTATGGAGCCTAAGGCCTATTGACCTCGCTTTTGGAGTGTGGATTCAATCTTCCCATCTTGGACTTAAGAGTCTTCTAGATACTAAGAGTTCCTTAATCATAAGACACTTCTAACAATTATGTAAACACTTAACCTAAGCCTAAAGACTTAGAAGGGTTAACCATTGGATTAGGTTATGCCTTAAGGATTAGGATAATCCACTTACCCTGCAACCCAAATCCAATCCATGTTCACCTTCTCAAACCAAATCTCAAGTTCAATTCAAACATCAAAATTCAAATTCCAAACCCAAATTCCAAAATCAAATGATTGAAGATCAAATACAAACTTGAAACCCTTCCTAAGCCATATGACCTATCCTATGGACTTAGCCAAATCTAAATCCAAATCAATCAAAATAAATGATTTTCTCATAATCAATTTATATCTTCAATCATCTTACTAAATATAAATCAAATATATACATTCAAATGAACAAAACTAAATCAAACTAAATCAAATGAAAACCCTTCCTAAGCCATATGACCAATCACATGGACTTAGCCAAATCTTAATCCAAATCAAGTCAAACTCAAATTTTCACAAATCAATCATATTTTCAATCATCTTGACAAATTTAATTGAAATATACATTTAAATCATCAAAACTAAATCAAACCAAATCAAAATCCAAACTTAAGTCACATGACCCAACTCGATGGACTTAACTAAATTCCTTCATTCCAAAACCCAAATTCAATTGATTTTCTTATGAATAAATCATACCTTCGATCATATTCACAGATATAAATGAATTCTACAATCATCAAGTGAAACCAAAATCAACCCAAGTCAAACCCAACTTAACTCTTTTGACTTGCAATGTACCAATGAACCAAGACCCATTTGAACCCAAGCCAATTGTAATTAAATTCATATATCAATCTCAAATCCATATATAAACTCAACCCAAAATCAAGCCAACTAAACCCAACTGGTCCACTTGACCTAAAGTGGGCAATTTGACCAATTTGAGCCAAGTTCTAATTTTACCCAAATTAGATTAAACCAAGCCCATTAAAACCTCCCATCATGATTGTTGCTCACCCTAGGTTGATCAATTGTCACAAATTAGGTCAAACCAAGTCAACTTCATCATTTGACCAAGTCAACCCCTTAACCCATATGAACCCAAACTAGCCAAATTGTAACCTAATCCAAATCCTCTTGAAACTACAAATCAAAATCAATATTTGAATGACTTGACCTTCAATTGAGTCAAACCAAATCCAATTGGCCCTCTTGACCCAAGTTGACCCAAATTGACAAAAGACCAATTGGGTCAAATCAAAATATAAACCAAATTGATTGCAACCAATGGCTCAAGTTCATTCCAAATTGATTGTTGAACTTGACCAAAGCCATGATTGGATTAAACCCAATTGACTACTTAGCCCAATTTTTCTAAAGGTTCAAGTTGGCCTAAATCAAACCAAATCCAAATTAATTGAAACCAAAGCCTACAATCATCTTCAATTGGTCAACTAAACCCAAACCAACACCCAACCCAATTTGGCTTTGGTCAATTGGTCAACTTAACCCATTTGACCCAAATGAATTCAAATGAGCCAAAAAATCAAATCTAAACCAAACTAAACCAAACCAATTGAACCAAAACATACCAAATGATCATATGAACTTGACCCATCCCTTAGTTTGACCCAATTTGACCAAGTGGTCAACTTGACCTAAACTAACCCAATTTGACCTAAATGAGTCAAATTGAGGCAAACCTAACCAAATCAACTCAAATTGACTTGAAATTTGGGCTAAACCACTTTTGGATCATTTCAAATCTGCATAAATCAAATCTAAATCAAAATGATCATTCTACTCTTGGGACATGGGCATCACATAGGATAAATCACCCATTCCTTGGCCACTTAATAATCTTCCAATGGTCCACCTAGGCACCTAGGACACTACCCAACCTTACCCAAGGGGTGGTTGGGTTAGCCATGACCTATGGGAGGTGAAATCAGCTCACCCTCCCATTGGCATTTGAAACCCATAGACACCCATGATTCCTCCTTGGAAGCCACCTCCACACCTTCAACCAAAGCCGAGCCAACTCACCTCCTCCCTTCCCCATGACTCCACGAGATGGTAGAGCGACCACTAGAAGCCAAACCGATCCACATTGATCAAGATGAAGGGGGTTATACACCCTCTCATTTCCACTCAAATGCACGCTCAAAAATAATTCCTCAGAGCTTAGATACCCAAGATGAGCCGTTAAAGAAAATTCTCAAGCTCCTAAGTCGTTCCACGATTGAATAATTCCATTCCTGTCCATCTCGAAACATGACACTCCCATTTTTGACCTAACTTCCTCATTTCTCCATCAAACTCAAATTAACATTGCACACACCTTCTCTAGGCCTCATTGACCAAGAACGAATCATCTCCCAAACTTCGAGCACCGGAGGTGGGACTTGATCAAAGCGAGCTCCAAATCATCAGTTCATGGCCTTCGAACTTGAGGAATTGATCCAATTGTTTCTCAACAGGACTTCTTCTTTACAAGATAAAGATTCCTTAATCGTTCAAGCCTCTGGTCTTGAGCTCTGGTGAGGTAGGCTTCCAAAACTAATCCTTAGCAAAAACTGGGTTGGAGATTTTTGAAGAAAACTTGCATCTCATGTGATCTTGACTGTTGGATCCTCTCTGATCGATGTTGTGAAGGTGTGAGATCCTTTGGAGTTGATTCGAGCTCGGGTAAGCTCGCATCAAGTGAGCAATGCAGATGGACTCCATTCTCCCATACTCGCGTGATGTTAGATCAGGCATCATCCATTCCGCATGGTCAAAACTAATGGTTGTGATGAAATCCGCTAGATCGATCTTAGATCGGATGATGGACGAGAAAATGCATTCGCCACCACCACATAGGCACTGAGTTGGATAAGTTTTAAGTAGCCAATCCTACACCATGGAAAGCACAGCGTCGGTGCACATGGCGCATAGGATAAGGCTTTAATTAGGCTTAATTAATCATTTTAATGGGTGAAACTTTTAAAATCATAAAAAAAATCATAGATAAATAAAAATGCAAATAAATACTCATTTTAAAGGTATTTAGAGGAGAAATAATTAAAATGATCTTAACTAATTTTGAATAGTAATTAATTAAGGTTTATTATTAAATTAATTAGCTTAATTACTTTTTTTAATTACTTGAAATTAATCCCAAATTTTGTGGGTTAATTTAATGGGATGACCTCTATGCCTCCCATGATTTTCTTTATTTATTGCTCACTTAATTAAGAAATTGACTAATTAAACCTTAACTACTCTTTTAAGTTAATTAATGATTTATTAACCCATGAACATAATAAATTGGTTAATTAAATTTATTAATCAATGTTCAACATGAACTAAGGAATAGGGTTGGGACCCCTTTCCTAAGTTCATTTCACACTTTTTTTAAAATGAAATTAATTGATTTAACTACTTAATTAAATCACTTAATCAAATTGAAATCATAATCACATTAGACCTTAATTAATTAAATGATAGGGTAGATCTTTAGGTGTTTAATAACTTAAGGAGTTTAATGAAATTATGGTTAGTCCACATGTGTGGGAAAACCTATAAGAGTAATTAATTAAGTCCTTAATCAAATTAACTATTAATCATGAGCCATTGCATTAGGCCCCTTTTATTTCCTAGGATCATTGCAAGTTTATTTTCCATGCATATCATGTTGGCTCATAATTATTTATTTAATTACTTTAAGGTGACATAGGTAAGGGTAATTAATTCATCTAATTAAGGGTTCAACTTAATTAACCATAAAATCAACTTAATTACATTTCCTTAAATTAAATCAAATCACTAATGTGGGAATGGGTTTAAAACAACAAGTGATGATTTCTCTTCTCCTCTTTAAATCAAATCAAATCCAAAAAATTAATAAAGAAGCTTTGGTTTGCTTTTAAATAATCTTATTGATTTGATTATCCTTAAGAACTAGTTTGGTTGAATGAATCACATGCTTATATTTGATTGTCCTCTTTCCAATCATGTTAAATTTGGTATATCATTTAAATTCATGCATCCATCTTTTCAATATCATGTAAAATAAAGTTGATTTCCTTTATGTAAGCTTGCATGTGTTGATTTAATTTAATATATGTGTGGTTATTATCACTATTAAATCCAAATGTATTTCTCAAAAGTTTATAAATGAATAATAATATGTGTTATGATGCTAAATATAAATAAATAAGAAATGCATGTGCTTATAGGCTAAATAAATAAATATAAAATATAAAATAAACTAAAATAAATAATAAATGAACTAAATAAGCTAAATAAACTTAAACTATCAGTTTACATAATTTTTAAAAAAAAATCCTAAATCCTAAACCCTAAACCCTAAAACTAACCTAAACCCTAAACCCTAAAAAAAAACCCACCTACTAAAACTAAACCCTAAAATCTAACAAACCCCCTCCTAACTACCCTCCTCACCTCCCTATATCCTCCTAAACCCCCCTAAACCATAAATCTTAAACCTAAACATAATTAATTAAATCAAACCATAAAAATAAATAAAAAACTAAACCTAAACATAAATAAAATAAAATAAAAACTAAACAAAAAAATTATAAAATAAAAAACCTAAATTAAATAAAAATAAACCTAAAATAAAAATAAAATAAACCTAAAAAATAAAATAAAATAAAATTAAATAAAACTAAACTAAAAACAAATAAATAAAAAATAAATAAAGAAAACCTAAATACTAAATAAAATCCTAAACCTAAAAAAAAAAATAAAAAATAAACCTAAACTTAACTAAAAAAACTAAACTAAAATAAATAAAAAACTAAACTAAAAAAAGTAAACCTAAATCCAAAACTAAGAAAAATAAAATAAACTAAAAATAAACCAAAATAAAATTAACCTAAACATAATCTAAAATAAAATAAAATAAACTAAATAAAACCTAATACTAAACCTAAAATTAACTAAACCCACTAAATAAAATTATAATCCTAAACTATAAACCTAAATAAACCTAAAATAAACCTGACCTAAACTCAAAAAATAAAATTAAAATTTAAACTTCAACCTAAAAAATAAAACCTAAACCTAAAAATAAAACTAAACTAAAATAAACATAAATGTAAATCTAAAAAAATTAAATAAAAAAAACCAAAACTAAAATAATTATTCCTAAAATAAAAAAACTAAACTAAATAAAATAAAAAATAAAATGAACTGACATAATTAAAAAATAAACTAAATAAACCTAAAAATATTGGATTACCTAATTTAAAAATAAAACCTTAAACTAAAATAAACCTAAAATAAATCAAACCTAGCCATGACCACAAAATAATCCTAAACCTTAAATCCTAAACTTACTACCTAAAATAATGACCATAAACTTAAACCTCTAAACTAAAGCCTAAACTAAACTATAATTACTCCACTAAACCATAAATAGCTAAACACTAAGCCCTAAACCCTATACCCTAAACTAAACCTACTAAACTAAACTACCAAACCCTAATACCCAGCTTAAACTAAACTCTAAACTTAACACTAAACCTAAACTAAACCGAAAAAATAAACTAAAACAAAAAACCTAAACTAAAAAAATAAACCTAAAATAAAGAAACTAAACTAAATAAAAAAATGTACCAAAATAAAACTAAAAAATAAAATAAACTAAAATAAATAAAAAATTAACTAAATTAAGTTTTTTTTAAAAAATTCTAAAATATAAACTAACCCTAAACTAATCTTAAAAACCCTAAATGCTCAACAACCCTAAACCCTAAACCTAAAATCCTAAACCACCCTAAACTTAAATAAAAATAAATAAAATAAAATTAAACCCTAATCATAAACCCTAAACCTGCTAACCCTGATCCTAAATAAACTACCAACCTAAACCTCCCTAAACCCTAACCACACCTCATACTAACTTTCATACTAAACCCAAAAAATCCTAAATAACCTGGCTAAATTAAATTAATATAAATCAAAACTAAAAATAAATAAACTAAACTAAATAAAAAAATAAACTAAAGAAAACTAAACTAAATAAACCTAAACCTCTGGTTTAATTAAAATCTAAATCTAAGCTAAGCCCTCCACTGAGCCCTAAATCCACTATACTCCTAAACCCTAAGATCCTCTAACTGAGCTCTTATAAATATAAAAATAAAATTACTAAACCAACCCTAAACCCTAAACCCTAAACTGCTAAACCTACTCACCAAATTTAAACCCTAATTCTCCCTATAAATCTTACCCTCTAAACCTTCCTCCTTACCAACCTAAACCTAAACCCATAAACTCCTACCCTATCATAAACCCTAATCCACCTCTCTCACCCTAAACCTAAAACCCAAACCAAAACCCTAAAACCTAAAACCTAAACCTAAACTAAATAAAAAATAAAATAACATAAAATAAATAAAATAAAATAAAATAAAAAAAATCTAAAAAAAAAAATAAAATAAAATAAAAATAAATAAAATAAAAACTTAACTAAACTAAAATAAAATAAACCTAAAAATAAAACCTAAATAAAATAAATGTAAAATAAACAAATTAAAAGAAATAAAACTAAACCTAAAAAAAACTAAAAAATAAAACCTAAAAAAATAAAATATAAAACTTAAATCGTAAACTAAAAAAACCTAAACCTAAAATATACAAAATAAAATAAACCTAAATCTAAACTAAAATAAAATAAACTAAAAAAAAATAAAAATTAAACCAAAACCTAAAATAAACTAAAAAAAATAAAATAAACCTAAAATAAACTTAAATAAAAAATAAAACCTAAGAAAATAAAATAGAAACCTAAACCAAAACCTGAAAAAAAAAACTCTAAACCAAAACTTAAATAATAAAATAAAAATAAAATAAAACTATAAAATAAACATAAACCTAAAACTTAAACAAACTAAAATAAAAACCTAAACTAAAAGAAATAAACCTATAATAAATAAACTAAATAAATTTAAAGACCATAAAATAAAAAATAAAATAAACTAAAATAATTAGAATAAACATAAATGACTATGGGTTTTTTTAAAATCCTCCTACCATACCCTAAACCTGATCAAACCATCCTAAACCCTGGACCCTAAAGACCCTAAACCACACCCTAAACCTATCACTAATGTTTACTATACCTCTTAAATCCTAACTCTCTCCACCCACCTCCCACTAAATCTCTCTAAACTAACCTTAAACCTAATAACTAAAGCCTAAACTATCCTAAACTAAACTGGCCCTAAACCAAAAACCCAAAAAACCCTAAACCCTAAAGCTTAAACACTAAACCCTAAACCCTAGCCCTAACCTTAACTCCAAACCCTAAATCCCAAAACCCTAAGCCCTAAATCATAAACCCTAAAG
The DNA here is from genome assembly GCA_021442155.1 of Cymbidium sinense. NCBI lineage: Eukaryota > Viridiplantae > Streptophyta > Magnoliopsida > Asparagales > Orchidaceae > Cymbidium > Cymbidium sinense. Next base: position 63,789,011 of record CM038214.1, on the reverse strand, counting down.
CCTAACCCTAAACCCTAAAAACCCAAAAAACTAAACCTAAACTAAATCAACAACAACAACAACAAGCCTTTTGGGTTACATGAATCCTTCATTGTGTCCTATTATGTGTCAAATTCTCATCTAATTCAAGTATACTAAGATCATTTTTATACATCTTAACCAAGTTTTTTTTAGGTCTACTTCTACCTTTCTTAACATAAGGCAAATCGGCAAATTTATTGCATCTGCTCTCCTAATCGGGTCATGAAGCTTTATGTGGCCAAACCATCTAAGGCATCTCCTAATCTTATCTACCACTTGAGCTACTCCAACTTTTTCCCGAACATACTCATTTTGCATTCTATCTCTCCGAGTAAAACTCATCCACCTAAGCATCCTCATCTCTATAACACTTAACTTAGTCTTATGCTTCTCTTGGCCAACATTACCACATAAGTCATTAGGTCTTACCACCATCTTATAAAATTTTCACTTAAGTTTAAGTGGAACTTTTCTATCACATAATAGGCCGATGCATTCCTCCACTTCAACCATCCAACTTGAATTCTACTAATAACATCTCCATCTATTTCACCATCATTTTGAACAATAGAGCCTAAATATCGCTCACTCTTATTAATGACTTGATCACCTAAAGTCACAACACTATCACTAAAACTTCTACAACTAAAATTACACTCCATATATTCAGTTTTAGATCTACTTAAATGAAAACCTTTAGACTCTAAAGTTGACCTCCATAATTCAAGTTTCTATTGGACTCCCTCTCTAGTCTTATCAACAAGAAGAATGTCATCAGCAAAAAGCATACACCAAGGTACATCTTCTTGTAAATGCCTCGATCCATAACTAAACTAAAATAAAATTAATGTTGATCCTTGATGTAATCCAATGAAATAGGAAAATATTTTGTCAATCCTCCTTGTGTTTGGACAAACAAATCTAGTATACATATCCTTAATGACTTGAATATAACCAATATTAACTCCTTTCTATTCTAGAACTCTCCAAAGAACATCTTTTGAGACTTTATCATAAGCTTTCTCTAAATCAATAAATATCATATGTAGATCCTTCTTACTTTCTCTATGCTTCTCTATTAAACCTTTTAACAAATGTATAACATCCATAATAGATCTACGGCATGAAACCAAATGTGAGAAACTTTGTCACATCGTAACCTGCTCATTACTCTATAATTTTTGTATGACACATTAACCTCTATAATTTGCACACTCTTGTGCATCACCTTTATTCTTAAATATAGGAACCAATAGACTCTTTCTCCACTCATCGACATCTTTTTAGTCTTTAAAATAACATTAAAAGATTTGTAAGCCAAGAAATTCCTTGATCTCTAAACATTTCCACACATCTATTGGAATATTATCCGGCTTTCCACATTTCATTTTCTTTAAAACTTCAGTTTTAATGATGATAGAAATGAAATTCTCTATTTTGTTTAGTATTAAGGTTGCTAAAATCAATCAGATCCTTCATTGAAAGTTAATCAAAATATCTCATCCACCTATTTTCCACTTTATTATTTTCATCCTTTCACAACTTTGTTTCTTCTCTCACATACATCTACTTTCACATCTTTCATCTTTGTATAAATCACTAAAAGCTAAATTGTTGCTTTCCTAGAATCTCTACAGGCCACTTTATATCTTTCCCAATTCTTCGAATTTTTACATCTAAACCTAAACTAAATAAAACCTAAAAATAAATTAAATAAAAAACCTAAACCTAAATAAAATAAAAACTTAAAATAAAATAAAAAACCAAACTAAAACCTAAACCTAAACCTAAAAATAAAAAAATAAAAAAAATAAACTAAAATAAAATTAATAAAAACTTAAACTAAACTAAAAATAAAATAAACCAAAGAATAAAAACCTAAATAAAATAAAAACTAAACATAAAATAAAAATAAAATATGCCTAAAATGAAATAAAATAAAAACTAAATAAAGTCCTAAACCTAAAAACTAAACCTAAAAACCTAAAAATAAATAAAAATTAAAACCTATGCCTAAAAGAAAAATAAAACCTAAACCTAAACCTAAGAAAAAAACCTAAATTTATAAATAAAACTCAACTAATAAATAAACCTCAACCTAAAGCTCAACCTAAAAAATAAACTCAAAATAAAAAACCTAAACTAAATTAAATAAACCTAAAATAAATAATCTAAACTAAATTAAATTGAAAGATAAATCTTAATATAAATAAATAATAATGAAAACTAAAATAGATAAAATATAAACTAAATATATTAAATAAACCTAAACTAACTTGTTTACTTAATTAAAAAAAACCATAAACCCTAAAACCTAAAAAGCCTTAACCCTAAACCCTAAAAGCTAAAAAATCCAAAACCCTAAACCCTAAACCTTAAAAGAATAAACCCCAAAACTCCAAACCCTAAACCTAACTGCCTGAAACCCTAAACAAACTGTCATTCTAAAAAAACTCCCTAAAAAACCCACCTGCACACCCAATGACCTACTTCCTCCATCCTGATCTTCACTGATGATAAACCTAGGCCCAGGCTCAGATCCTCCATCCCTATACTCCTGACCTAAACCTCCTAAACCCCTTAAAAGTACCACCCCAAAAGAAAACCCCACTACCCTAAACTCCAAACCATAAACCCATACCCTAAACTGAAACCCCAAGTGACCCACTGGGCCCTAAACCCTAAACCCAAACCCCCAAAACCCTGAGCCACTAAACCTAAACCCTGCACCTAAACCTGCACTCTCCCACTAATCTTCCCTCCTAACTCTAAATCCTCCATCCCTAAACCCTATACCTCAAACCCTAAAGCTAAATCTAATGTAACTAAATAAATTAAAAAATAAACCTAATAAACTTAAACCCTAAGAATGGATAGAACCTTCACGATAGGAACAATCTAGATATGACAGTGGAGGCAAAGGCAGAGGTGACAATTATCGAGTGGTTATGGGGGATCTGAGGTGCTGGTGATTATGGAGGTGGTGGCCGGAGTAGTTGTGGTCATGGAGGCAGGAAGAACAATGGAGGATACAACCGTGATTATGGTGGAGAGAGAGATCGAGGATATGATGGTGGATCCCACTGCTCGAGTGGCCAAGTAGTCCTGATGGGAACTAGAGAATTGAAAACGATCCCATGCTTGCTGTCTTTATAGTAGAGACTATTCTAGTTATCTAGGGTTTTTGATTTGCCTTACTTGTGCTCAATTTTATCTATGTCATCACATGTGTCTTAGAAAACCTAGTGTGTTACTTGGTTCATGAAATCGAAAAGATAAAATGTTGAATCTAAATTTTTTCTCTATTAGAAAAAAGAAAAACCAAAAATATTAAACCCTAAACTAGAACCTAGACCCTAAAAAAAACCTAAACCTAAAATAGAAATACAATAAACCTATACCGATAATAAAATAAACTAAACTAAAATAAATAAAACCTAAAACTAAACCTAAACATAAGCTAAATAAAATAAAATAAACTAAAAATAAACCTAAACCTAAACTAAAAAATAAAACATAAAAATAAACCTAAAATAAAAACATAAAACCTAAACCAAAAAAATAAAAAAAATAAAAACCTAAATCTAAACCTAAAAATAAAAATATAAAATAAAACCTAATCCTAAAAAATAAAATAAATATAGAACTAAACTAAAAGATAAACATAAACCTAAACATAAACCAAAAAAATAAATTAGAATAAAAAGCCTAAACTAAAATAAATAAACCTAAAATAAATAAACTAAACTAAGTAAAAATTAAAAAATAAACCTAAATTGAAATAAAAAATAAATAAAAAACTAAAATAAATAAAAAATACACTAAATAAACTTAAACCTATTAGTTTACTTAATTTAAAAAGAAAACCTAAACACTAAACCCTAAAACCTAAAGCCTAAGCCTTAAACCCTAAACCCTAAAACATACCCTAAACCCTAAATAAAAATAATAATAAAAATACCCTAACCCTAAAATTAACCATAAATCCTAAACCCTAAACCATAAACATACAACATGAAACCCTAAACCCTAAACCCTAAACCCAAAAAAAACTGAACCCTAAACCATAAAACCTATAACAAAAAAATAAAAAAAATAAAAAAAAACCTTAACTCTAAACCGTAAAACCTAAAACTAACCCTAAACCCTAAACCCTAAAACCCTAAACCCTAAACCTTAAACTCTAAACCATAAACACCAAACCCTAAAACCTATAACCCTAAACCCTAAACCCTAAACCCTAAACCCCAAACTCTAGACCCTAAACCATAGACCCTAAACCCTAAAAACTTGAAAACCTAAACCTAAACTAAATAAAACCAAAAAATAAAGTAAATAAAAAAACTTATACCTAAATAAAATAAAAAAATAAAGAAAAACCTAAAATAAAACTTAAACCTAAGCCTAAACCTAAACCTAAACCTATAAATAAAACAAAATAAAAAATAAATACTAAACTAAAATAAAAGAACCAAAAACCAGAACTAGACTAAAAAGTAAAATAAAATTAAAAATAAAATAAAATCTAAACATAAAATAAATATAAAGTAAACCTAAAATAAAATAAAATAAAAACCAAATTAAAATCTAAATCTAAAAAAATAAGCCTAAAAATAAATAATAAATAAAACCTAAACCCTAAACTAAAAAAAAACATAAACCTAAACTAAAATAAACAAAACTAAAATTAATAAAACCTAAACCTAAACCCTAAACTAAATAAAATAATATAAACTAAAAATAAACCTAAAACTAAATTAAAAAATAAAAACTAAAAAAAACTTAAAATAAAAATGTAAAACCTAAATGTAAAAAAGAAAATATCGACCTAAACCTAAATCTAAAAATAAAAAATTAAACCAAGAACTTAAACCTAAAAAATAAAATAAAAATAAAACTAAACTAAAAATTAAACATAAACCTAAACCTAAACTTAAAAAATAAGTTGAATTACATAAAAGTAAAAAAGACCTAAATAAAAATAAAAAATAAAATAAACTAAAATAAATAAAAAATAAACTAAATAAACCTAAACCTTCTGGTTTACTTAATTTAAAAAAAACTCTAAACCCTAAACCCTAAATCGTAAACCCTGAAACCTAAAACTAACCCTAAACCCTAAGCTTTAAACTAACCCTAAACCTTTAAACATAAACTATAAACCCTAACCCAAACCCTAAACCCTAAATCCTAAACCCTGAACTTAAAAACCTTAAACTGTATACTCTAAACTAACCCAAAACCCAAAACCCTAAACCCTAAAAATCCTAAACCCTAAAGCCTAAACACTAAACCCTAAACCTTAAACCCTAAATTAACCTTAAACTGTTAACCCTAAATCCTAAAAACTCTAAACCCTAAAGCCTAAATCTTAAAACCCTAAACCATAAACCCTAAACCCTAAAAACCTAGAAACCTAAACCTAAACTAAACAAAAAGTAAAATAAAATAACTAAAAAACTAAACCAAAATAAAATAAAATACAATAAACCCTACACAAAAACCTAAAAATAACATATAATTAAAAAGTAAAAATAAATAAAAATAAAATAAATAAAAACCTAAACTAAATTAAAAAATAAAATAAACCTAAGAATAAACCCTAATAAATAAAATAGAAACTACATGTAAAATAAAAATAAAATAAACTTTAAATAAATAAAATAAAAAACTAAATAAAAACATAAACCTAAAAAATAAACCAAAAAGTAAATAAAAAATAAAAACCAAACCTTAAACTAAAAAAAAAAACTAAACCTAAAATGAAAATAAAATAAACAAATTAAAATAAACCTAAACCTAAACTAAAATAAACTAAACTAAATTAAATGAAACTTAAAATAAACTAAACATAAACTAAATAAAATAATAAAAAAATAAATAAACTAAACCTAAATAAGAAAATAAAACCTAAAAATAAACCTAAAATAAAAACCTAAAACCTAAACCTAAAAAATTGAAATAAAACCTATACCTAAACCTAAAAAATAAAATAAAAATAAAATTTAACTAAAATATATTTAAGCTTTAAAAATAAACTCAAATAAAAAAAAATCTAAACTAAAATAAATAAACCTAAAATAAATAAACTAAACTAAATAAAAGTTAAAAATAAACCTAAATGAAAATAAAAAATAAACTAAACTAAATTAAATAAAAAATAAACTAAATAAACTTAAACCTATCTCTTTCTATAGTTCTTTTTCCCTAAACCCTAAATCTTAAACCCTAAACCATAAACCTACAATACTAAACCTAAAAATCTTAAATCGTAAACCCTAAACCCTAAAAACTAAGAAACCCTAAACCCTAAACCCTAAACCCTAAACATTAAACTCTAAACTCTAAATTCTAAACCCTAAATCGTAAGCCCTAAACCCTAACCCTAAAAGCATAAACCCTAAAACCCTAAACCCTAAGCCCTAAATCGTAAACCCTAAACCTTAAACTCTAATCCTAAACCCTAAACCCTAAACCCCAAACCATAAACCTATACCAAAAGTAACTAAATAAATAAATAAATAAACCTAAACCCTAAGAATGGGCATAAACCTTGATGGAACATCATCTACGCTCGGCCAGATCAGATGGAGAGGCGATGCAACATCTATTACAATGGTGGTGGGGATGCGAGGTGGTGTGGTCGAGTAGTGGTGATTAGGGTGGGAGCGAGAGGTTACTATGGTGGTGGGATGGGATAGATCTATGATGGTGGATCACTACTGAGAGGTCGTTTGATGGGAACTGGAGAAACTAAAAAATGGCCTATCAGATCTACTGCTTACGAAACTATGTCTTTACATTAGAGATGATTCTAGTTATCTGGGGTTTTTATTTTACTCTATGTGTGCTCATTTTTTATCTATGTCATCACTTGTGTCTTAGAAAACCTGTTGTGTTATTTGGTTGATGAAATCAAAAAGAAGAAATGTTGAATATGAATTTATTCCCTATTATAAAAAAACCAAAATCCCTAAACTCTAAACCCTAAAATCAAAATAATAATAATAAAATAATAAAAAAAACCTAACCCTAAACCCTAAACCATAAACCCTAAACCCTAAACCCAAAGCCCTATACCCTAAACACTAAACCCTAGAAACCCTAAATCCTAAAGCTTAAAGACTAAACCCTAAACCCTAAACCCTAAACCCTAAACCCTAAATCCTAAACCCTTAACCATAAAAACCTAAAAATCTAAACTTAAACCTAAACCTAAACCTAAACCTAAAATATAAACTAAACTAAATCTAAAACCTAAACTTAAACTAAAATAAATAACCTAAATAAATAATAAATAAAAAAAAATTAAACTAAATAAACCTAAACCTAAGAGTTTATTTTTTATTTTAAAAACCCTAAACCCTAAATCCTAAACCCTAAACCCTAAACCTAAACTATAAACTAACTAAACCCTAAACTAAAACTACAACACTAAACCTACAACCCTAAACCACAAACTAAATAAAATACTAAACCTAAACTCTAACCCTAAACATAAACTAAACCCTAAAATTTAAACCCTAAACCTAAACTCAAATCCTATAAACCCTAAAGCTAAACACTAAACCATAAACCTAAACTAAACCCTAACCTAAACCTAAACACTAAAACCCTAAACCCTAAAATTCTAAACTAAACCCTAAAACCTAAAACTTAAAACCTAAAAAATAAAATTAAAATAAAACTCAACTAAAAATAAATGTAAATGTAAACCTAAACCTAAACCTAAAAATAAATTAAAATAAAAAACATAAACTAGAATAAATAAACCATAAATAAATAAAGTAAACTAAATAAAAATAAAAACAAACCTAATTGAAATAAAAATTAAAATAAACTCAAATAAATGTAAAGTAAACTAAATAAACAAAATAAACCTAAATCTATCGGTTTACTTAATTTTAAAAAAAAAACCCTAAACGTACAAACCTAAACCTACAACCCTAAACCCTAAACCCTAAATCCTAAAACCCTAAACCCTAAAACCTTAAACCTAAACCCTAAACCCTAAACCCTAAACCCTAAAATATAAACCCTAAACCCTAAACCCTAAACCCTAAAACCTACAACCTTAAACCCTAAACCCCAAACCATAAACCCTAAACCCTAAATTATAAACCCTAAACTAACACTAAACCCTAAATTAACCATAAACACTAAACCCTAAACTAACCATAAACCATAAGAATGGGCAGAACCTTGACGGCAAGAACATCACAGGCTCCTATATCTGAGGTGGAGGAAAGGCGAGGATGTGATTATCATAGGTGGTGGGGATGGAGGTGGGATATGGAGGTGGTGGTCGGAGGAATGGTGCTTATGGAGGTGGGAGGAGCGACAGAGGTTACAGCCATGGTGGTGGCAGAGGGAGAGATCGAGGATATGATGCTAGATCTCTCTACTAGAGAGGCGGGGGTGGTTCTGATGGGAACTGGAGAAACTAAAGAATGACTAATACAATTTGCTGCTTATGGAACTATCTTTACAATAGAGACGGTTCTACTTATCTAGGGTTTTTGATTTGCTCTATGGATGCTCATTTTTAATCCATGTCATCGCTTATGTCTTAGAAACCTTGGGGTGCTACTTGATGAAACCAAAAGAAGAAATGTTGAATCTAATTTATTCTATTAAAAAAACCTTAAACCCTAAACTAAACTTAAACTTAAACCTAAACCCTAAACAACTAAACCCTAAAAGCTAAAACCTAAACCTAAATGAAATAAAACCTAAAAAATAAAAAAAAATAAAACCTAAACCAAAAATAAAATAAAATAAAAAATAAAATAAATACATAAACTAAATCCTAAACCTAAACCTAAACCTAAACCAAAACCTAAACCTGAAAGAGAAAATAAAATAAAAAATAAAAACTAAACTAAAATAAAATAAATAAAAACCTAAATTGAACAAAAAATAAAAAACTTAAATAAAATAAAAACTAAACCTAAAATAAAAATAAAATAAACCTAAAATATAATAAAATAAAAATTAAATAAAAGCCTAATCCTAAAAAATCAACCTAAAAATAAATAAATAAAACCTAAACCTTAAACTAAAAAAAACTAAACCTAAAATAAAAAGAAAATAAACAAAATAAAATAAAGCTAAAGCTAAACTAAAATAAACTAAACTAAAATAAATAAAACCTAAACCTAAACCTAAAGTAAATAAAAGAAAATAAACTAAAAGTAAACCTAAACCTAAACTACAAAATAAAACCTTAAAACAAACCTAAAATAAAAACCTAAAACCTAAACCTAAAAAAATAAAATAAAAACCTAAACCTAAACCTAAACCTAAAAATAAAAAATAAAACCTAAACATAAAACATAAAATAAAAATAAAACTCATCAAAAAATTAAACCTAAACCTAAATAACAAATTAAAATCAAAGTCCTCTAAATCAAAATAAAAAATAAAACTAAATAAAAATAAAAATAAAATTAACTCAAATAAATAAAAAATAAACTAACTAAATGAAATAAACTTAAACCTATCGATTTACATAATTTAAAAAAATACTCTAGACCATAAACCCTAACCCTAAAACTATCCCTAAATCCTAAACCCCAAACCCTAAACCATAAACACTAAATCCTAAACCCTAAACCCTAAAACCCTAAACCCTAAACCCTAAACCCTAAAACCCTAAACCTAAAACCCTAAACCTTAAACCCTAAACCCTAAACCTAAAACCTACAACCCTCAAACCTAAACCCTAAACCCCAAACCCTAAACCCTAAACCCTAAACCCTAAACTAACCCTAAACCTTAAACATTAAATTAACCTTAAACCCTACACCCTAAACTAACCCTAAACCCTAAGAATGGGCAGAACCTTGATGGCTGGAACTTCACCATCTATTTGGCTCAGTCTAGATCTAGCTGTGGAGATGAAGTTAGAGGTGACGATTATCATAGTGGTGGTGGGGGATCTAGAGGTGCTAGTGGATATGAAGGTGGTGGTTGTAGCAATGGTGGTTATGGAGGCGGGAGGAGTGATGGAGGTTACATCTATGGTTATTGTAGAGGAAGAGATCCGGGATATGCTGGTAGATCTCACTACTCGAGAGGCGGGGGTGGTTCTGATGGGAATTGTAGAAATTGAAGAACGGCCGATCCGATCTGATGTTCATGGAACTGTGTCTTTATAGTAGAGATGATTATTCTTATCTAAGGTTTTTGATTTACTATATGGGTGCTTAGTTTTTATTTATGTCATAGCTTATTTCTTAGAAAACTTGGGGTGTTACTTAGTTGATGAATACAAAAAGAAGAAATATTGAATCTGAATTTGTTTTTTGTTAAAAAAAAACCTTAAACCCTAAACCCTAAACCCTAAACTCTAAACCCTAAAACCTTAAACCCTAAACCATAAACCTTAAATCCTAAACCCTAAAACCTACAACTCTTAACCCTAAACCCCAAACCCTAAATCTTAAACCCTAAACTCTAAACAAACCCTAAGACTTAAATCCTATACTAACCTTAAACACTAAACTCTAAACTAACCCTAAACCCAAAGAATTGGTAGAACCATGATGGGAGGAACATCACCATGAACTAGGCTCTATCTAGATCTAGTGGTGGAGGCAAAGTTGGAGGTGGTGGTTATCGCAATGGTGGTGGAGGATCTGGAGGTGCTGGTGGATATGGAGGTGGTGGTCAGAGCAGTGGTGGTAATGGAGGTTAGAGGAGCGACGGAGGTTACATATGTGGTGGTGGCGGAGGGAGAGATAGAGGATATGATGGTGAATCCCACTACATGAGAGGTGGGGCTGGTTTTGATTGGAACTGGAGAAATTGAAGAACATCTAGTCCTATCTACTTCTTATGGAATTGTGTCTTTATAGTAGAGAGGATTCCACTTATCTAGGGTTTTTTATTTTCTCTATGGGTGCTCAATTTTAATCTATGTCACCGATGGAGTCTTAGAAAACTTGGGGTGCTACTTGGTTGATGAAATAAAAAAGAAATGTTGAATCTAAATTTTCTCTATTAAAAAACCTTAAACCTAAACTAAAACTTTAACCCTAAACCTAAACCTAAACCTAATACCCTAAACCCTAAACCATAAAAACCCTAGACCCTAAACAGTAAACCCTAAACCCTAAACCCTAAACCCTAAACCCTAAACCCTAAACCTTAAAACCCTAAATCCTAAATCCTATACCCTGAACCCATAAACCCAAAATAGAAAAACTTAAAACCCTCAACCCTAAACCCTAAACCCCAAACCGTAAACCCTAAACCCTAACCCTAAACCCTAAACCTTGAATAAAGATGTCATTAGGAGTAGATCTAAATAATGACCTAATCCTAACATAGTTATGGTAGCTAAGGAAGATGTCTTCAAGAGACTTTCCCTTAACTATTAGAGATTTGAATACCCTAAACCCTAAGCCTAAATAATATTATAAAACCATATATTATAGCATAATGTAGCATCATATATTTGAGAATATAATTATGTGTTTTGGGATGTTATAAGATGTTTTGAAATGTTTTAGTATATTATAGCATTATGCCCTATAGGTTATATTAATATAAATCATAAAAATATTGATTTAAAAAATCAGATGATGAAATTTGTTAAATTTGAGGTGGGAATTAAGTTGTAGTTCCAAAGGTGTGCTATGCCACTTGTAGTCTAAAAAAAAGTTGTTTCATATATTAAGTATTTTGCAATCATGGAGCCTACACTAGCATTATTTATAAAAATGTTGATTTAGACTTTAAAATGGTGAAATTTGGCCAAATTAAAAATAGGTAGAGCATGGCATCATAATGTATTATTTCAATTTAAAATATGTAAGTGATATGACTAAAATATATAGTTTTTTTATTGTTTAGACTAATTTTATGATTTTTTTTATTTTAAGAAATCCCTTGTGATGTGGTTTGCAATATAATATAGTATAATATGTTATAGTGTATTATAATATAGGATGCCACAACATAGTGTAGCATCATGAATTATAGCATGCTATTATGTATTACTACTTGTTGTTTAGCATATTTTAGTTTGATATAGTATGATGTAGTAGAGTTTGTGTATAATTCATAAAAGTATTGATTTATAGGCTAGATGATGGGATTTGGCCAAATTTAAAGTAAGCTTTAGGGAACATCATTGGGGTGTGCCATGGTGTGTCATTTAATCAAAAGAATGGAATTTTGCATCCAAAATAAATGTTAACTTTTTTCAACCAAATTTTATAAATTTTTTATTTAAATGAATCATTTTGAGGTGTAATGTAAGATAATATATTATATGAAAGCATATTAAAATATAATGTACATAACAATATAACTTCACATATATATGAATGTGGTGGTGTGTTATAAAATGTTATTGTACATTTTAGTATGTTTTACTTTTATTATAGTACATTGGGTCAAAACTCACAAAAATGTTAATTTGAAGGTTGAGATGGAAGAATTTGTCTAAATTCAATCACACACCAAGAAGAAACACCAAAATTATGCTATTTTGTACAATTTCTAATAGAAAAACAATACTTTTACATCCAAAATGAACATTATTCATATTTTGAGAAAATTTTGTTATTTGTTTGTTTTAAGTGATTCTAATGAGGTGTAATGTTAGACAATATATTATATTATAGCAAATTATAATATAACATCATATATTATAATATAATATAGTGTGTTAATTTACACTATAATATGTTTAGCATGATATTGTATAGTTAGTTTAAGCTTGCACCATCGTAAATTATAAAATGTTGATTACAATGTTGAAATGATATAATTTGAACAAAAATATTGTTAAGCTTTTGGTTGAAGTATTAAAGGTGTGCATAAGAGAAAAAATAAGATTTGATGAGAATTCCATGTCAAGGACATGGAGGGAGATCCACTATGGGATCACACATGTATTGGACATGACATGTGAGGGGTCTATGTTGAGGGCATAGAAGAAGAAAATTTGCTTGGGATAAAGTTTGAATTTGATTTGATTATATGATTTATGGAAAGAAGATCTGGGGATAAGAATCTATAATCCATCGGGATTAAGATCGAATTGACTTTAATTTGTTTTGTTTTAATTGATGTGGAGCCATATCTGCTAGAGATATGGGCTCGTCACTAGGAGTATATGAACCTTCCACTAGTGGTTGGTTCATCCGGGATTAGATTTGAGTTTGATTTCATAGATTTGTTTTGGGGATGTATCCACCAAGAATAAGGCATTTGGTTGGATTTCTTTGATTTAGACTCTACTGGGAGAGTTGGTTTAAATTGGCTCCACTAGGAAGGTTGGTTTCAAATTTGATTTATTTTCTTGACTTGTTCATCTATGATTTGGTGCTCCACTGGGGAGAAGGGTGTGATTTAACTCCACTGGGGAAAATCAGATTGGGTTTAATTTAATTTGAGTTAATGTATAGACCCTATCGATGTGCGATGAATGCACAAAGAAAGGGCTATATCAGCCTTGACCTACCTCAGGTTTACAAATCTAAGGGGACAGTCTACTGGTTGTGGGGTAGAACTAGCCAACCTAAGGCCTTTGGTGTGCAATAAAAGAAGGCATAGTAGACTTGCATCTTCCAAAGTGAGGAACAACTACTAGAGAGACCTGTTGGGTTTAATTTTATCCTAATTTTATGTGATTTGAAATGGTTTGTTTAGTTTAGTTTGATTTTGAATTAAGGCCATATCCACTAGGGATATAAGATTGGTCAAATTAAACAGATTTAATTTATGAACCATATCAGTGTGCGGTGGACCAAATAAGAAGGGGCTACATCAGACTTATCCTATCTCAGATTTACAAATCCAAAGGGATTTTCTACTGGCCATGGGGTAGAGCTAGCCAACCTAAGGGGTTACTTTTCGATGAGTAATTTTTGCACTAGGAAGAAGGCATAGCAGACTTACATCTCCTAAAATAGGGAACAACTCTTGGGGTGACTGAGTACAAACAAATCAAACTTCGACTACCAAAGTGAATGCTACTAGGACTTATATCAACTCAAGAGTAGTCAAGCAATTCTTATAAGGAGTTTTGCTGACACTGCCCTAAATATAGGATGTCTCCTTGGAAAAGGTACCATAAAGGGTGTCCTCCTAATCCACAAGTGAATATATATTTTGTTTATATGTTTGCATGGAACCTGTTGGTGTGTGAGGGACCACACTGAAAGGGGCTATGTCAGCCTTGACCCATCTTAGATTTACTGGAGCAAGGGAGAATTTGTACATCCATAGATGGATTCTCCAACCGTAAGGGTGGTTACTAGGAAAGGGTAACTATCCAATCTGATAATAACCTAGGTAGTGTCTAATGGGATCACAAAGGATGTGATCCAAATATAGTGCCCACAGAGGAGGTGCTACTAAAGGTGTTATCTTGAGCCCTGGAATAGAAAGCTTATAGGTGTACGGTGGCCAACTCAAGGAGAAAGTGTAGTAGACTTACATTTTCCATCAGTGGTGTATCCTAAGGTGAGAGAACCACCTAAGGTGTATCTGTCAGTATGAGTGCTATATCAGTCAGCATAGTGAGAAATAACCCACCTAAAGTGTCGGTCGATGTGTAATGATCAATCTGTAAAGTAAGTGTGTAGGCTTACAATTTTCCAAGTGGAACTGATCATCGGGATAGTCTGTCATCAACAAGATAGATGGTATCTGACCTAGAATGACTACTAAATTGGGGGCCTCAAAGAAGGACTGGACCCAGACTTGAAGAACTCAAGAGGGAAGGAGACGCTAGGAGACTTATCCTAAACCTCAAATATACTCGACCCAGTCAGTGCACGAAGGCTAATCAAAGAAGAAACCATGGAAGACTCACATCCTCTTAAATGAAGCCAACATAAGGTAGCTTACCGACCACACAATAAGGCCTACCAAACTAGCAAGGCATTCATTAGTGTGTAGTGGCCAAGTAGGGAAGGAAAGTCTAGAAGACTTACCTCCTCCAAAGCAACACGTTAGCCTGACCTAGAGCAGCTACTGAGTGAGTGTCACTGGGAGCATTTTCTTAACTCAGAGTAGCCCGAGACATAAGATATGTGTTTATTGTATATGTTTGTGTGTAGTTTATGTTTGTGTTAAGTCGATGAAATATAGGACACTACTCGGGTTCCTTACACCTACCCTAAACACATCATGACAGATTTGCAAACAAGAATACTTTCAACATGGAAGAGATTGAATTTGAAATAGAATTTTTATTGATGATAATTATTTTTAAACATGATATATTATATTTCTTTAAGTAGAGCCTGTTGATTGGAAGCATTAGGTGCTCTCCCTTATGATTAATAAGCTGATAAGATCATCCTTGGTAGGCCTTCTCAATGGCAAAAGGGCCTTCCCAAGTGGGTTCAAACATGCCTACCATTTTACGACGACCAATAATCAGTCTCTTTACAACTAAAATAAGCTCTCCTACTCAAAAATCTCTAGGGCAGACCAACTTGTTGTGAGCTTGAATCATTTTAGCTTTGTACAACTCAAGGTTTTGGCATGCCCGCAGGCATCTCTCCTCCAAACATTCGAGCTCTTTTAACTGTAACTTGGTGTTCTGCTCTATTATGATCTTGCTACCCCGACTATCCTTAGTGATGGGAGTTGGACTTCTAATAGTAAAATAGCTTTTGACCCATACACTAAGGAGAAAGGAGTAGACTGTGTTGGAGTTCCATATGTGGTGTGGTAGGCTGAAAAGGCTTCAAATAACTGCTCATGCCACTATCGCTTGTTATTGTCGAGTGTCTTCTTCAGGATTTAGATAATGAGTTTTGTTGAAGGCTTCTTCTAAGCCATTTTCTTATGGGTAGTTGATGCTAGAATATCTCTAATCTATGATGTGTCTCTGGGAAAAGTTATTGATCTTGGTGCTCTTGAATGGATTATCATTATTAGATATAATTCATCGAGGCACTCCAAACCTATATATGATATGGTTCCTAAAAAACTATAGCACATGCTGAGCTGTGATCGCTCTAAATGGAATCACCTTCACCTATTTGGGAAAGTTATTAGTAGCATCTAAGATGAACTAATGACCCTTAGAAGAAGGAGGATCAATCGGACCAACTACGTCGGTGCCCAAACACTCGAATGACCATGAGGCCAATGTAGGATGTAGAATGTTGGGTGGTTGGTGTAGGATCATACTATGTATTTGACATTGGTGGCATCGCCTAGCCGTATCTATGCAATCTTTGATCATTGACAGCCAGTAGTATCCTAATCTCTTAATCCTGGCTTCCATCTTTAGACCGGATTGGTAGGCTCCACATAATCTTGAGTGTACCTCGATCATGATCTTATGGCCTTCGTGCTTGTCTAAACAACGTAATCACATATGATCGAAAGACCGCCAATACAAGATACCATCCATAAGAGTATAGGAAAGTGCTCTTACTTCCTCTGATGGGCTTGGAAATTTAGATGTAGAGAGGATGGAACTATGTTGTTCTCATGTATCCATGGTCTCCCAAGCAAAGCATTGAAAGATGTATCCAAGTCTATAATATGAAAATTGGGTTCAGTCTTCCAATCATCTCTCTCCAAGGGCAACACTATGGAGCCTAATCCTGTTGACCTCACTTTTGGAGTGTGGATTCAATCTTCCCATCTTAAACTTAGGATACTTCTAGAAACTAATACTTCCCTAATCATAAGACACTTCTAACAATTAGGTAAACAATTAACCTAAGCCTAAATACTTAGAATGGTAAACCATAGGATTAGGTTATGCCTTAAGGATTAGAATAATCCACCTACCCTACAACCCAAATCCATTCACCTTCTCAAACCAAACCTCATGTTTGATTCAAACATCAAATTCAAATCCAAATCCAAACCCAAATTCCAAAACCAAATAATTGAAGCCCATGATCAAATCAAAACTTGAAAACCTCCCTAAGCCATATGACCTATCTCATGGACTTAGCCAAATCTTAATCCAAATAAATCCAAAATTAATTGATTTTCTGATAATCAATTTATATCTTCAATCATCTTCCTAAATATAACTCAAATCGACATTCAAATGATCAAAACTAAATCAAATTAAATCAAAACCCTTTCTAAGCCATAAGACCTATCCCATGGACTTAGCCAGATCTTAATCTACATCAAATCAAACTCAATTGATTTTCTCACAAATCAATCATATTTTCAATCATCTTCATAAAATTAAATGAAATATGCATTTAAATCATCAAAACTAAATCAAACCAAATCAAAATCCAAACCTAAGCCACATGACCTAACTCCGTGGACTTAGCAAAATTCTTTCATTCCAAAACCCAAATTAAATTGATTTTCTCATGAATAAATCATACCTTCAATCATATTCACAAATATAAATGAAATCTATAATCAACAAGCCAAACCAAAATAAACCCAAGTCAAAGCCAACTTAACCATTTTGACTTGAAATGTTCAAATAAACCAAAACCCATTTGAACCCAAGCCAATTGCAATTGAATTTATATATCAATCCCAAATTCATATATAAACTCAACTAAATTAAACTCAACCCAAAATCAAGCCAACTAAACCCAATTGGTCCACTTGACCCAAAGTGGCCAATTTGACCTATTTGAGCCAAGTTCTAATCCTACCAAAATTGGATTGAACCAATCCCATCAAAACCTCCAATCATGATTGTTGATCACTCCAGGTTGATCAATTATCATAAATTGGGTGAGACCAAGTCAACCCCTAAACCCATATGAACCCAAACTTTCCAAATTGCAACCTAAGCCAAATCCCTTGAAGCCAATGATTTATTCTAAATCAAAATCAATATTTGAATATGACTTGACCTTCAATTAATTCAAACCAAAACTAATTGGCTATCTTGACCCAAGTTGACCCAAATTGACCTGAAAGACCAAATTGGCTTAAATCAAAATATAAAACAGATTGATTGCAACTAATGGCTCATGTTCATTCCAAATTGTTTGTTGAACTTGACTAAAGCCACGATTAGACCCAATCAAACCTAATTGACCTACTTAGCATAAATTGATTAGACCCCTTCTTCCTCCCTTATGCCCTTAACATGAGTGGAGTTTCATTACACTAAGATCTTGATTACTTCTACATCTCAGGTTTAGGAGTAGATCATTTTTGTTAGTGTTTTTGATTCTTCGGACATTGTTGATCATCTCAGTCAACACCAACATGTACGGTGTGCCTTGTTAGTCACACCACACCTATTGGGTGTTATTTGTTGACCTCACTTTTGGAGTGAGCTCTCAACTTCCTCATCATAAATCCAGGACTCTTATAGACACTAAGAGTTCTTTAGTTTTAAGAAACTTCTAGTGATTAGGTGAACATTTAACCTAACCCTAGAGACTTAGAAGAGTTAGCCATAGAAATAGGTTGTGCCTTAGGGATTTAGGAGGACTTGCCTACCCTGTAGCTTAAACCCAATCCTTAGTAGCCGAGCCAACCCACCTCCTCCCTTCCACCCATGACTCCCTGAGATGGCCAAATGGCCACTAGAAGCTAAACCTAATCCCACCATCTAATCAAGATGAAATGGGGTGGGGAGGGAAGTGGTTCATAAAAATCATTCCTGAGCACTAACTACCCAAGATGAGCCAGCAATTCCCTAAGATCCCAAGCTCATTCCTCGATTAGAAAATGCCATTCCCGTCCATCTTGAAATAGGACACTTCCATTTCTGACCTAACTTCCCCATTTCTCCATCAAACTTAAATTAACTTTGCACGCACATTCCCTAGGCCTCATTGAGTAAGATCGAATAATCTCCCAAGCTTCATGAGCACCAGAGGTGGGACTTAAATCAAAGTGGAGCTCCAAATCATTAGTTCATGGCCTTCTAAGCAAACATTAAGGAATTGATCCAATTATTGCTCAATAGGGCTTCATCTCCACTATATGAAGCTTCCTCAATCATTTGAGCCATCGGTCTTGAGCTCCGGTGAGGTATGCTTCCAAAAATGATCCATAAGCAAAAATGGGTTGGAGAGTTTTAAAGAAAACTTACATCTCATGTGATCTTGACCATTGGATCCCCTCTGATCAATTTCAGGAAGGTGTGGGATCCTTTTAGTGTTGATTCAAGCTCAGGTATGCTCAGATCAAATGAGCAATGGTTGACATACTCCATTCTCCCTCACTCGCACGACATTAGATCACGCACCATCCATTCCACATGATCAGAACGGATGGCCATGATTAGATCCACTCGATCAAACTAATTTAATCTTATTAAGTGATTATTTCTTTTCTCCTCTTTAAATCAAATCAAATCCAAAACTTAATTAATAAAGAAGCTTTGGTTTGCTTTAAATAATCTTATTTGATTTGATTATCCATAAGACCTAGTTTGGTTGAATGAGTCACATGCTTATATTTGATTGTCCTCATTTCAATCATGTTAAATATGGTATGTCATTTGAACTCATGCATCCATCTTTTTAAAATAATTAAAATAAAATGGATTTCCTTTATGCAAGCCTGCATGGGTTGATTTAATTTAATATATGCATGGCTATTATTACTATTAAATCAAAATGTATTTTTAAAAGCTTATAAATGTATAATAAAATGTGTTATGATGTCAGTTATAAATACATAAGAAATGCATGTGCTTATAGCTTCAATGTATGAATGTTGAGTTCTCTTTTCTCTATTCATGTGCTTATTTATGTAAGATTGAAAGGTAGTGGGAATATAGTCCGGACATCCCGGGAACGCGAGGTTTTAGCTAGCCCCAAGGAGGTCATTTGATTATCTCACTTCCTTGGCTTAACAATGGTACATACCCATTTGATTTCATTCTTATGAATTTCAACATTAGTATTTGGATAGATCTTTAATTGATATATATAAATGATTCAATCAAAATAAATATACAATCTTTGCAAGGTTTTCTTTGCCTAATTTATGTATACATTGATGTGTGTCAAATAAAAGCAAGTATATAGTTTGGACATCCCAAGAATATGAGGCTTTAGTTAGCCCCAAGGAGGTCATTTGATTAACTCACTTCCCTAGTTTAACAATGACACATACATGCCTATATCTTTGTACATGTATATGAATTTGTGATTAGAGAATGAAAATCCCATTTTACTTTAAAATTGCATGCATTCATAATTGACTAAGTGGTTGAATTAATTAGCCATATAATTTAGAGCTTCATGTATATGAATTTACATATGTTTGAATGCAAATAGGTATATAGTTTGGACATCTCGAGAATACGAGGCTTTAGCTAGCTCCAAGGTTGTCATTTGATTACCTAACTTCCCTAGTTTAACAACACCACATGCCTATTTAATTTCATTCTTATGTCCTTTTTGTATAAGAATTTGGATAATGTTTTCAATTAATATGTTTAAATAATTTAATCAAATAAAATATAAATTCTAAACATACACATACATTCATCATTTAAGTGTGCTAAAATATGTTATAGGTATAAATACACTTAGAATTAAATCATATGCATGTTACATGTGATGGAAAGGAATGATTTAATATATGTTATGTGGTTGTAATTGAATTAAATTAATCTTAAGATGCCATTAATTTTGAATAAGATTATTTAAAGTGAACCTAAACATAGGATTAATTAAATCATTTAATAAGTCATTCACTAAAGAGAACTAAATCAAATTATAATACTTTAAAAAGTGACTTAAGGTAGGGTTGAACAAGGGAAATCCTTTTTTCCTCTCTTTATAACACTTGGTTGCTAAGTATAATCAAATAAAACAAAAGAAAACACTAATTAAAATTCCCAATTCAATTAAACTACTTCAAGTGAAATCAAGCTTTCATGTTAAATTGAATCTCTCTACACTTAGAAAATACAACACTAATGCGTAATAAGACTTACCACATAAGCCTTAATACACACATTAGAATTAAGTCACCACTTCTAGCTGTAAGTTAGGATGGTGAATGATGTGATGTGTGTTTTGTTTTATGATGTATTATTTTAGATTGGATGTTAGGGTGTATACTTCATAGAAATTACTTTAGAAATATGCTTAATAAGAGTTGCTCTAATGAAGCTATTTTTAAATTACACTTGATTCCTTATATTATAAATTATAATGACAATGATTTGCTTACAATTGTACCTAATGAAAAGGAAATTTTTATAGTTCTTAATAGCATGAACAAAGATTTTGTTGCTGGTATGGAGGGTTTCACTACCCAATTTTTTAAAAAAATGCTGGTCTATTATTAAAAATGATTTGGTTGAGGCTGTGGTTGATTTTTTTTTAATGGTAATCCTTTTCCTAGATATTTTTCTAGAACTTCTATTATTCTCATACCTAAGAAATATAATTTGGACTATTGGAGTGATTTTAGGCCTATTAGTCTTTGCACCTTCTTCAATAAGCTGATTTCCAAAATTCTAACCAACAAGCTCAATGCTTTACATGATAGGATTATCTCTCTAAACCAAACTAGTTTTGTTAGAGGTAGATCTATTTATGATAATATTCAACTTGCTCACAAATTAATTCATGATTTAGATGCTAGGACTAGAGGTTGCAACATTTTATTCAAATTAGATATTAATAAAGCTTTTGACAATATCTCTTGGGATTTCCTTATCTATAATCTGAATTTATTTTGGTTTTTGCAGAAATTTTTCTTTCTTATTAAAATTTGTATTAATAATGTATGGTTTTTTATTTTTCTTAATGGGGAGGCCTTGTGCCTCTTTCCTTCTTCCCATGGCCTAAGACAAGGGGATCCTCTATCTCCTGCCTTATTTATTATTGTTGTTGAGTAGTTATCTAGGAGCATCAATGGTCTATTCTTAAACAATCCATGTACGTATTATAGAACTCTTGGTGGTCTTCCTATTTCTCATTTAATCTTTGTAGATGATTTCATTATTTTTTTCAATGCTTCTATTCATCATATCAAGAATCTCAAAATTATTTTAAATAAATTTGGTAAAGAAAGTGATCTATCTATCAATGATAACAAAGGCTATTTTATTACTTCTTCAAGTATCTCTAATAATAAAATTAATCAAACCATGCATGTCACTAACTTTAAACATCAACACCTTCCTCTTAAGTACTTGGGTGCTCCTTTTTTTAAAATTTTTGAAACAATCCCATATTTTTAATGAGTTAATTCAAAAAAATTTAAATAAAATTTATGTTTGGTGATTTCATTTACTTTCCTTTGATGGCAGGTTCACTATTCTTAAAAGCACTCTCAATTCAATACCTCTTTATTTGATTCAAACTATTATACCAACTAATGCTACTCTTATCAATATTGTTTGCTAGCTTAATAAATTTTTTTGGGGATCTAATAATACTAATAAAATAATTCACTGGAATTCCTAGCATAAATGTTGTGGTCCCTTGGGTGAAGGTGGTCTCAGTTGGAAACCAATTTGTGAAGCTATTACTGCCTTCTCTCATAAGCTCTGGTGGAATTTTACAAAGAATGATAGCCTTTGGGCTAATTTTATGATGAAAAAATTTTGCCAAGGTAAACACCCTCTTATCTATGCTTATAAAGTTGGTGACTCTCCAGTTGGAATAGGCTTTGCTCCATTAAATGGGTTGTTGAAACCTTAATATCTTGGGGTATTCAATCGGGTTCTTCTTTCATTTGGCAAGACAATTGGATTGGCAATGGCTCTATTGACTCCCTTTTATCTACCCACTCTATTGCAGCTATCAAAGTTAACTCTTTCTGGCATAATAACACTTGGAATAAAAACAAACTTGAGAATTATATTCCTATTTCTCTTTTAGATAACTTTAGAAATATCCCTATTTTCTTTAACATACTTGACCAAATTGTCTTTAAGCTATCTTACAATGGTGATTTTATTCTTAAAGAGGTTTGAAATTTTATTAGAGATAAGAAAAATTCCTCTAATGTTTTCATTAAACTTTGGAACAATATCATTCCCATTTCTTATTTGGTTTTAGCTTGGAGGATTTTGAATAAATTTATTCTTGTGGACTCTTTGCTCTGGAATAAAGGGTTTTATTTACCTTCAAAGTGTTATTGTTGCTTTCATATTGAAAATGTTAATCATGTTTTTGTCAATGGTGCTATTGCTTCTAAATTATGATTGTGATATGATGATTTATTTAATACCAACTACTTTCATGGCTCTCTTTCCATATTTCAACTTCTTGAAGTCTGTTTCCAAAAAATTATGAAAGGTCATATCAAAGTTCTAGTTGCTATTATATGCTAAATATCATGGTATTCCTATGAGCTAGAAAAGGATCGTGGCTAGAACCAAAGAAAAAATTCATGCTCTGTTTAATGCCAATCTTATTTGTATCATTCATTTTAGAAGCAATAAATTTATGGCTAAAAATTGGGAATCATTCTACCTGATGTTGACCCTTATAAAAGAGCTAGGATTATCCATTGGATCAAACCAAAAAAAATTGATTAAAGTGAATACTGATGGTTTTGTTGCTTCCAATAAATATGGCTATGGTGGTATTCTTAGGGATTCTAAAGGTACTGTCATCTGTGCTTTTGCCTATCCTTTCAAAGCCTATTTTGTTATCTATGCTAGGCTTATGGTTGTCAATAAATCTATTTAAATTTGTTTGAATAAAGGTTTCCTCAACATCTAGATTGAATTTGATGCACTCTTGCTTCTTGACATGCTAAACTCGAATAGAATAATAATTGCTAATTTATTTTATCATCTTAATCATACTAAAAATCTTCTTTCTCAAGTTTGTTATAAAATTTCCTATATCCTTCATGAAGATAATGCTTATGTTGATTTCTTAGCTACTTTAGGTGCCAACTTATTTGATTTCACTTTATTTGAAAATCAAAATTTGCTTAAACTTTTAAGGGGTTTAGTCAATCTGGATAACACTAGATTACCTTATCTTAGATTATAATTTTTTTGGCTTGGCTTTTTTAGTTTGTTTTTGATGAGCCATTGCTTTTGGTTCCCCTTTGTTAAACCCTCTTTAGGTTGTGGCCATTTTCTTATTTCCACTCTTGGGCCTATTCTGAGTTTTGTTTTTGATCTCTTTCTTTTTGGTTGGGCTGGTGGTTGGTACCAGGTGGTTCCTATTTTTTTTGCCTGGGTTGTTGTGGTTTCTTAAGGTTGGTGGCTAATGTTTGTCTAGCTGGGTGATTATTGTTGCTTGGTTGTTTTTTGTGACCTTCATTTGGGTGGTGGCTTTCCCTATTGTTTTCTATATGGGGTTTGCCATATCTTTGGGCTGGTTGCTTCTTTAACTGAGTTAGATTTTCTACTACTATGGTGGTTGGCTGGCATTATAGCTTGGTGGTCGCTATTTGTTGTTGGTTATCGCTTATGTTGGTGGCAGACCAACTGGGATGTTGGTGGTCTAAATTTGGATTAGATTTGGGAAGGTGGAGGTTATTTGTTGACTATTATTTCTTCTTTTTTTATAGATTAGATTTAGGTGGTCAGTTTTGCTGGTTTGGGTTTATTTCTTTGGGTTGTGGTTTCGGCCTCTTCTTGTAGTCTTCCTCTCTTGGCTGTAGTTGCTTTTGTTTTTGTTGTTATTTTGGGTTAGCTAATTTATGCCTGTTTAGTGGATATTGTTTTTCTTTGGGATCTGGTGACTTGGTTTGGTGTATTGGTGCCTAACTTGTCTATGGTTATGATGCTTGCACTCATTGATATTTCTCCAACTTTTTGTTGTTGGTGTTGGTGGTGTTCTTGTTGTATTGCTGCGACTCCTAATGGATGGCTTTTAATCTATCTTACTGGTCTTTGCTTCATTTTATTTTTGGCTAGCTATTCACCTCACTTGGAAAAGAAGGGTTTGGTGGAAGCTACTATTTACTTCTACACTTTTCCTGGTTATCTTGGGTGTCTTTGGCATGATTCATTGATTTGCCACTGGTGGTTGGCTAGGAGGCTATGTTGGTATATTGGTTGGATGGGTTGGATGGATGGGTGGCTATTTTGGCTTTTCTTTCTTTCTCTATTAGTGACATACTGGTTAGCATGCTCCTATTATGGTTCTCTTCTCTTGGTTGTTGCTGCTTCCCTTTTTTCAAGTTTGGGTGACAGCCTTGCTGCCTTTTCTATTTTCTTGTGGAGGACATGAGCTTTTGTGTTTTTTCTTTTTGGTCTTGGATTTTTCTAGTTTGTGTTGTTAAGGTCATGATGCTTGCTCCATTTAATGTTTCTATTCCTCTTTGGTGGTGGCTTTGGTGGTGTTCCTACTATACTGCTGCTGTCCTTGTTGGTTGGTTGATTTTTTGCCTTATTGGGCTTATTTATTTTGGTGGCTTTGTGGTTGGCTATTATGTCTGCTGCTTGGAGGAGTTTGCAGCCTTGAAAGATGATGGACATGGGATGATGGGCTACAAGAGGTATGCTGGCAATGATGGCCTTGATGTGTCCCTCTCTATCTTCTTTTGGCTAGTAGCACTATATGTAATTGTAACCCTTCTTCAAAAGTTTGGATGCTTACATATAATGTTGCTCCTTGAGATGATTGTAATTGAGCCTGAGCCTTTTCTTTATTTTGCTCCTTTCTTTGCTCAAACTCTTTATGCTTGCTTAATTGTACTCATCCTTTCATTAGTATATTGTAGATTCCTTTTATAGGTTGGGAAAACCTTGCAGGTGGATCTTGCTGGTATAAAAAAAAATCAAGTGGATGTTGTTATTGCAGACATGGATCTATTGTTGTTGTAGATTTGGCTTTGCTTTTTCTTTGTTTTTATTCCTTATATTATTGTAATAGTTAGGGGGTTTATCTCTTTAGGACTTATTATGGCTCTTTGATCATTAGTTTAGAGATTTACCCCCTCTAAGGACTTTGTACTTTTTCTTTGTGGCAATAAAATTCCCCAAATTTTGCTAAAAAAACCTAAACCCTAAGAATGGGCAGAACCTTGATAGCAGGAACATCACCATCAACCAGACTCAATCTAGATCTTGCGGTGAAGGCTAAGGTGAAGGAGGCAGTTATCGCAATGGTGGTGGGGGATCTAGAGGTGCTGGTGGATATGGAGGTGATGGTCAAAGCAGTGGTGGTTATGGAGGCGAGAGGAGAGGCGGAGGTTACAACTGTGGTGGTGGTGGAGGGAGAGATTGAGGATATGATGGTGGATCATGCTCCTCGAGAGGTCGGGGTGGTTTTGATCTAAACTGGAGAAACTAAAGAACGGCTAATCCGATTTGTTGCTTATGGAATTGTGTCTTTACACTACAGATAGTTCTAGTTATCTAGGATTTTTTATTTTCTCTATGTGAGCTCAATTTTTATCTATGTTGTCGCTTATATCTTAAAAAACCTTGGAGTGTTACTTGGTTGATGAAATCAAAAAGAACAAATGTTGATTCTGAAATTGTTCTCTATTAAAAAAAACCAAAAATCATAAACCCTAAACTAAAACAAGAACTCAAAACCTTAAACCTAAACACTAAACTCTAAACCCAAAACCCTAAACCCTAAACCCTAAATCTTAAACCCTAAAACCCTAAACCCTAAACCCTATACCCTAAAACCTAAACCCTAAACCCTAAACCATAAACCCTAAAAAAAATAAAAAATAAAATAAAATGAAACAAAACCCTAAACCCTATACTAACCCTAAACACTAAACCTAAAACACTAAAACACTAAAAACCTAAATCTAAACTAAATAAAACCTAAAAAAATAAATAAATAAACCTAAATGAAAATAAAATAAAAAATAAAAATAAAAATAAAATAAAAACCAAAACTAAAACCTAAACCTAAACCTAAAAACAAAATAAAATATAAAATAAAAACTAAACTAAAATAAAATAAATAAAAACCTAAATTAAACTAAAAAATAAAAAAAAACTAAATAAAATAAAAACTAAACCTAAAATAAAAATAAAATAAACCAAAAAGAAAATAAAATAAAATTAAAAAATTACCTAAACCGAAAAAATAAACCATAAAATAAAACATAAAAATAAATTAAAAAAACTAAACCCTAAACTAAAAAAAAACCAAAACCTAAAATAAAAATAATATAAAAATAAACCTAAACTAAAATAAACTAAACTAAAATAAATAAAAGCTAAACCTAAACATATCATAAACTAAACCTAAATCCTAAATAAAATCAAAGAAACTAAAAATAAACCTAAACCTAAACTTAAAAAAAACCCTAAAAATAAACCTAAAATAAAAAAACTAAAATCCTAAACCTAAAAAAATTAAATAAAAACCTAAACCTAAATCTTAAAATAAAAAATTAAACCTAATCCTAAAAAATAAAATAAAAATAAAACTAAACTAAAAAATAAAGCTAAACCTAAAAAATTAACTAAAATAAATAAACCTAAAATAAATAAACTAAGCTAAATAAAAATAAATCTAAATAAAAATATAAAATAAATTAAACTAAAATAAATAAAAAATAAACTAAATAAACATAAACCTACTAGTTTACATAATTTAAAAAAAATTGAAAAATGTAAAAAAATTTAAAAAAAATTAAAAAAAACCCTAACCCTAAACCAACAACCCTAAACCCTAAACCCTAAACATTGAAATGCTAAACCATAAACCTTAAACCCTAAACCCTAAACCATAAACCCTAAAACCTACAATCCTAAATCTTAAACCCTAAACCCCAAACCCTTAACCCTAAATCCTAAACCCTAAAAACCTAAAAACCTAAACATAAACTAAATAAAACCTAAAAATAAAATAAATAAAATAAAATAAAATAAAAATAAAAACTAAAACCTAAAGCTAAGCCTAAACCTAAACTTAAAAATAAAATAAAATAGAATTATAAAAATAAACTAAAATAAAATAAATAAAAACATAAACTAAATGAAAAATAAAAAACCTAAATAAAATAAAAGCTAAATGTAAAAAAACAACGTAAAATAAAATAAAATAAAGACAAAATAAAAACCTAATCCCAAAAAATAAACCTAAAAATAAAACTTACAAATAAATAAAAAATAAAACATAAACCCTAAACTAAAAAAATAACTAAAACTAAAATAAAAATAAAATAAAAAAATAAAATAAACCTAAACCTAAGATTGGACGATCACAATTAGATCCCACTGTTAAAATGGAAATAGAGGGGGATTCTACGCAATTTGAACATGAACATTCATTCCAATCATGTAAAATAGAGGGCCCATGATCCATCTTTCTACGAGTGATGAATGAACTCAGATGCTGAGCCGACATCTAAGCTCACCCGAGCTCGGATCGACTCCAAACTCAACCCACACCTTCGCGTGAAGGATCCATAATGATCCAACAGCTTGGATGGGCTCAAATGCAACTTTTCTTTGAAAAAGAGCAACACATTTTCATTCAAGGATTAGTTTTGAGAAATTACCTCCCTGGAGTTTGTGACCGGCGGTTCCAATAATTGAGGTAGCTTCATTTGGTAGAAAAGAAGCTCAGTTCAGCCGTACGAGCTTTGATTTGAGGTGGTTTACTTTATGGACCAAGCTCCTCCCTTTGGGCATTTGATCTTGATTGAAGTATGGCTTTCGATGGTTTGGAAGCGTGGGAAATGGTTTGGCATTGCTCGACTAGGTGTTGTGATGGTGTGGGTAAGTTTATTTGTGGTTTGGTTGAGAGGAGTTTGAATCCAAGGAAAGATGCCCTATTTTAGTTGCACACAAGAATGGAGAATTACAATTATGGGATCTCAAAGAGTCTTCGGGTAGGCTTTGAGGAGTTTCAAAAATGCTTAGGGATCTCTAACAGTGTGAATTGTAAGAATTGCCACCCGAATTGAGGGAGTATACCCCAAAATTGTGTGTGATGGATGGACGAGATTCATCCCTAAAATTATGCTGATTCACCACCATTGCGACATCAGAGGAGTCACCATCAGCTCCACGTGGCTCACTAGGCATGGAGGAAGCTATGGTAGGGAGCTGAAGGCAAGATATGGGGAGATTGGGTTGGCTTGGTTCTTCCTTTTGCACATAGGGTTCGACCATGAGTGAGTGGCTTAGTTTGTTTCCCTCAGTCTATGGAAATTGTTAAACTAGCTTACATTGGGCTAGGGGGTTTAGAAATACCTTATTTGGCAATTAGATGGCTGCCATGAGAGGAGAAAGTGGACTTTGCCTCTTATGGAAAGAATTCAATATAAATAGGGTGTGTCCAATGGCTAATCCCATTGGGTGGGGTCCACAATTGATTTGGGCTGATTTGGGTGTGAACTAAGATTGGTTTAGCCAACTCTTAGGATCCCATCGGTTAGATTTGGGTGATTTGACTTCATTTGGTCAAAATGAGTTCATTTGGATTAGGTTGGGTTGGGGTTGACCAATTGGTCAAATTATGTCAAACTAAGTCTTGGGTTAGGTTTAAATGATGATTTTAAGAGTTTTGGTTCAAGTGGTTTTGATTAATTTGGCTTAGGTTTGATTTTGGCTCATTTAGATTCAAATAGGTCAAATGGGTTGTTGACCAATTTGAGCAATTTGACCAAATTGGGTTGGGTTAGGTGTTGGTTCATGTTCAATTGGCTAATTGAAAATGATTGTAGGCTTTGGTTTAGTTTGACCTGTTAGGTCAATTTTGGCTAGGTTGGGTCAAGTTGACCAATTGATCAAATTGGACTCAATCATAGCTTTAGTCATGTTAAATTAGTGATTTGGAATAAATTTAAGCCATTGGTTATAATCAATCTAGATCAAAATCATGATTTGACCCATTTTGGATTTTTAGACCAATTTGGGTCAATTTAGGTCAAATGACCAATTGGACTTGGTTTGGCTCAATTGAAGGTTCGATAATGTTCCATCATTGATTAGGCATTGGTTTGAATCAATAGTTTCAATTAATTTGGTATATGGTAGGTTTTGGCTAGTTTGTGTTTCATTTGGGCTAAAGGTTGACTTGGTCAAAGGACCAAGTGGACTTGGTTTGACCCAATTCAAGGCAGTTAATCACCCTAGGATGATGATGATGATATGAGGTCTGAATGGGCTTAGTTCAATCCAATTTGGGTTGGATTAGAACTTGGCTTAAAAAAGGTCATTAGGTCACTTTGGGTCAGGTGGACCTAAATGGGTTAATTAGTTTGGTTTTGGATTGATTCAAATTTAGTTGAACTCACATATGAGCCTAGGATTGAAATATAAATCCAATTGCAATTGGTTTGGAATCAAATGGATTTTGGTTCATATGATAATTTCAAGTCAAAAGGGGTCAATATGGTCTTGATTTAAGTTGACTTAGATTTGGTTTGATAATTGTAATTTGTGTTTATATTTGGAACAATGATTGAAGAAATGCTTGAATCATGAAGAAAACCATGGGTTTTAAATTTATTTGGGTATCATTCAGCCAAGTTCAAGAAAAAGGCTAAAATTGGAAATTTTATTTGATTTGGGTTTGATTTTGGCTATTTGGATTTATATATCATTTATATTTGTGAATATAAATGAAGATATAAATGATTCTTGAGAAAATCACTTGAGTTTGGTGTGATTTGGAAGCAAATTTGACCAAGCTTAAGGATTTAGGTCAAAAGGTAAGTAATTGATTTAGTTTAATTTATTTTTGGTCATTGGAGGGTGGGTTTCATTTATATTTGTGAATATAAATGAAGGAGTGAGTCATTTATAAAGAAATCAATTGAGCTTGGGTTGATTGGGGTTGAGATTTGATTAAGCTTATGGAGGTATGCCCATATAGCTTAAGAAAGGTCTTGATTTGGTTTGAATTTAGATTTCATTTATATTTATGAATATAAATGAAGAAATGATTGATTTTTAAAGAAATCAATCAAGTTTGATTTGGGTTTTGGCTAAGCATATGAAGGTGGTTCATATGGCTTAGGAAGGATTTATAAATTTGATTTTGATTTTGGGTTTCAATCATTTGCGCTTAGATTTGATTTGGAATTTAATTTGAGATTGAATGGATATTTGAGAAAATCAATTGAGTTGATTTGATCATCTTTCCAATCATGTTAAATTTGGTATGTCATTTGAATCCATGCATCCATCTTTTCAAAATCAAGTGAAATAAAATGGATTTCCTTTATGTAAGCTTTCATGTGTTGATTTAATTTAATATATGCATGGCTATTATCACTATTAAATACAAATGTATTTTTCAAAAGCTTATAAATGAATAACAATATGTGTTATGATGACATTTATAAATACATAAGAAAAGCATGTGCTTATAGCATAAGTGTATGAATGTTGAGTTTTCTTTCTTCTATTCATGTATTGATTTATATAAGATTGAATGGTAATTGTTATATAGTCTGAACATCTCAAGATTATGAGGATTTAGTTAGCCCCAAGGAGGTCATTTGATTACCTCACTTCCCTAGTTTAACAACCATTTGATTTCATTTTTAGGTATTTCAACATTAGAATTTGGATAGTGCTTTAATTCATATATATAAATGATTCAATAAAAAAAAAATATAAAATATTTGCATGGTTTTCTTTCCCTCATTTATGTATACATCTATGTGTGTCCAAGAAAAGCAAGTATAAGTCTAGACATCCCAGGAATACCAGGCTTTAGTTATCCCCAAGGAGGTCATTTGATTACCACACTTCCCTGGTTTAACAACATGTACTTTTCTATATCTTTATACATGTATATGTATATGTGATTAGTGAATGAAAATCCCATTTTACATTAAAATTGAATGCATTCATAATTGACTAAGTGGTTGAATTAATTAGCTATATGATCCAGAGCTTACTTCCTATGTTCATGTATACAAATTTACATATGTTTGAATGTAAATGGGTATATAGTCTGGACATCCCAAGAATACGAGGCTTTAGCTAGCTACATGGTCATTTGATTACCTCACTTCCCTGGTTTAACAACAACACATGCCTATTTAATTTCATTCTTATGTCCTATTTATATAAGAATTTGGATAAAGTTTTAAATTAATATGTTTAAATAATTCAATCAAATAAAATATAAATTCTAAACAAACACATACATTCATCATTTAAGTGTGCTAAAATATGTCGCATGTATAGATACACTTAAGATTAAATCATATGCATGTTACATGTGATGGAAATGATTTAATATATGTCATGTGGTACTAATTGAATTAAATTAATCTTAAGATGCCTTTCATTTTGAATAGGATTATTTAAAGTGAACCTAAACTTAGGATTAATTAAATCATTTAATAAGCCATTCACTAAAGAGAACTAATTCAAATTAACATACTTAAAGTGACTTAAGGTAAGGATGAAAGAGGACAATCCTCTTTTCCACTCTTTATAATAGTTAGTTGCTATGTAATCATATGAAACAAAAGACTAAAATTCTCAAATCAATTAAACTACTTTAAGTGAAATCAACCTTTCATGTTAAATTGAATCCTTCTACACTTGGAAAATACAACACTAATGCCTCACAAGACTTACCACACAAGCCTTAATACACACATTAAAATTAAGTCACCACTTCTATCTCTAAGTTAGGACAGTGTGTGATATGATGTATGTTTTGTTTTATGATGTATTATTTTAGATTGGATGTTAGGGTGTATGCTTCGTAGACTGGATGATAGGCCAATATTAGCCTAATCATATTTTTTTGTAGGGGATTATGCTTAATGGATGCTTAAAAATGAATATGAATGCCTTTTTTGCAGGTTGCTTAATTCCTTAAGCATAATTCAAGTTAGTACAAGTGGGCTTAGTTACCCTATGTAGGGTGCTAAGTCCAAATTATAAATACAACTTCTTGGGATTATATGTATATTTAGCTAACCTCGATTTTGTAAGTTTAGTTAGATTTACTTTTCCCACATAAATGTAATTTTTGCAATATGAATTAGGATTATTGCTATGGCATATTAGGATGAGCAGTGGCTAGAAGGCTTTGTCTTGGAGTGCCATATGATGCCTTTGAAGCAAGCACCATCCAAATCAAAGAAGGAACCAAATAAAAAATGGAGATATGAAGAAAGAAGACCCCCATAACATTTAATACAATTATAATCATACTTTCATATTCCGACAAGGAGGGAGGCTACCAATCTTTTCTTACTTTGGGTTGTATGGTGGTACCCGATCGTACCAACCTTTTATTCTTTTATGATAGTTTATATAATTGTTTGATGTTATGTTTGCATTGTGCATTAGGATGGCATGTATTTCATAGTTTCTTAAATGATTGATGCTTTAGTTTGTGGCTTGGATACGATTAGGCTCTTAGGATAAAAATAACTATTCTACCTAACTAATCACTCATAACTAAATTATAAAAAACTCATAATCTCATCATAAAGAATAGTACATAAATAAGATAATTAAAAAATTTAGTGACCCCATAGCTATATGGTTGTATGTTTCACATCATGCATGCATATTATTTCTCTTTTGAACATGAAGGATCTCTATCCTTGCACGATAAAGGAATGCTTGACATATTAGGGCATCCCTTGTGATGGAGAACACCTTCTTCTAGTTGATTTGACCCATAACCTATTTCATCATGCATTTAAGCATAAGAAATCCTAAATCTTCTGTAAAAATAATGTGCTTAAAATGAAATAAAATTTGAAAAGATTTTGCATCTATAGATTAAGTCATATGCTCATACCACTCATGTTTTAGTCTTATAGGGAGTGTGTTTAGAACTTTAGTCTTTTTCTAATTAAATAACTACCCTAGCTATCTTGCAATTCATAAGACCTAACTACATAGTTGTAAAATCATAGAAGGAGTTAGCTAGCAGCCACTCTAGGTGGTTATAAGTCCAAAAGTTAGACAATTTATTCTCTCTTGTGGAGGTAAACCCTTATGTCCACATGTAGCTTAGATTTAGATTGTGCTTTAACTCGTACTAAAGCTCCCAAGATTTAGGATCCGAGGTAGCTATTCTCATTGAGCATAAATCCTCACCTCTTAGTTATTCCCACAACCTTGTGTTAGTGGATTATAAGCCCTAGTAATCTAATTAAATTTCAACTCAGAACAAATAAATCTCCTCAACTTTGAAATTATAAAGCCCAACCATAGGACATATTAGGGCATTTCCTACTTATTTCATTTGGATTCCAAAAATAAGTCTTCTCCTTGAACTTTCCCAATTGATTTACTAAATACAACAAATCCTTTGATAGTCTAACTTTGAAATATTTGGAGATGATAATTGTCTACTTTAATCGAGAGTATTCCTAAGAAATTTCATATCCTAAGATGTAATTAACTATGGAGGGGCTTACCTCCATAGGGAACTTAAGAACCTGGTTTAATATAAACCATACTTTCTTCATCCATGTAAAATAGGGGAAAAATCTTAGGTACATTCGAAGACCCATCATGCCTTAGGAGTCATTATTACATGATTAGGTCCATTATAAGGTGATGCCTCTATCTTTTGAGATAGTACATCATACCTCAATATTGCAAAGATCACTTAAAAGTACCCCATAACTGAGTGGTGGTGTCCCCCCCCCTCCTCATACATTCAAAAATAAACACCACAAGGCCCTCTGCCCTTGTTCATTGCATTTCAACATCATCATCATCCTTTCTTTTTGAAGTTGGGAGATGTTGATCCTCAAGTAGGCAAGGGTTCTTAGACAAATAATGTTGATAGATACACATGGGTCAACCAGAACTCTGGAAAGCCTATATCTTCCAACATCCATTATAATGTAAAGAGGCAGTTGTGCTCGGTCATCCCTAGGAGTAAGTCTTCATCGATGAATGTAACTAAATAAAAACCTAAACCTAAAAAATAAACCTAAAATTAAAACAAAAAAAATAAATACAAAAATAAAACCTAAACCCTAAACTTTAAAAATCTAAACCTAAAATAAAAATAAAATAAACAAAATAAGATAGGGGAATTTATATACATACCACTCAATTCTTATGCATTTATATATTTAATACCTAAAGTTGAATATTTACTTAAATAACACTTAAATATTTATTACTACATCAAAAATACCACCCTGGTTACTTTTTCCAAGTGAAATGCACCTTTCTTTGCATAGGGAAAGTGCTAGTTTTGTAAATATTCAAGTTTGGGTGTGAAATATGTAAATGCATAAGAATTCCGTGGTATGTATGTAAATTTCCGAATAAGATAAACCAAAACCTAAGATAAAATAAACTAAACTAAAATAAATAAAACCTAAACTTAAACCTAAAATAAACTAAACCTAAATCCTAAACTAAATAAAATTAAATAAACTAAAAATTAACCTTAACATAAATAAAAAATAAAACCAAAAGATAAACCTAAAATAGAAACATAAAACCTAATCCTAAAATAATAAAATAAAAACCTGAACTTAAACTTAAAAATAAAAATAAAACTTAAACCTCAAAAATAAAATAAAAATAAAACTAAATTGTAAAATAAACATAAACCTAAACCTAAAACTAAAAAAAATAAACTAAAATAAAAAACCTAAACTAAAATAAATAAACATAAAATAAATAAACTAAACTAAATAAAATAAAAAATAAACCTAAATAAAAATATAAAATAAACAAAATAAACCTAAACCTTCCAGTTTACTAATTTCTTTTTTATAAAGACTTTAAATCGAAAACCCTTAACTCTAAACACTAAATCCTAAACCCTAAAACCTAAACGCTAAAACTAAACCTAAACAGTAAAAAATTCCAAACCCTAAACAGACACTAAACCCTACAGACCCCTAAGCTAAACTCCTAAACCCTAGCTAAAACCCTAAACCTAAACCTAAACCAAAACCCTAAACCTTAAAGCCACACTCTAAACCCACATTAAACCCCAAACCAAACCCTCCAGGCCCTAAAAACCTATCAGGCCCACCCACTCCAAAAAAACCTAAACTTAAACCTAAACTAAATAAAACATAAAAATAAAATAAATAAAACACCTAAACCTAAATAAAATAAAATAATAATAATATCTTAAACTAAAACCTAAAGCTAAACTTAAAAAAAAGACACAATTAAAATAAAATAAATAATAAACTAAACTAAACTGAAAAAATAAAATAAACCTAAGAATAAAAAGCCTAAATAAAATAATTACTAAGCATAAAATAAAAATAAATAAATTTAAAATAAAATAAAATAAAAACTAAATAAAAACCTAAACCTAAAAAATAAACCTAAAATTAAATAAAGATAAAACCTAAACCCTAAACTTAAAAAAACCTATGAAAATAAAATAAAATAAAATAAATAAAATAAACCTTAACCTAAACTAAAATAAAAAACCTAAACCTAAACATAAATAAACTAAACCTAAACCTAAAATAAATAAAGTAAAACTAAAATAAACTTAAACTTAAATTAAAAATGCAACCTAAAATAAACCTAAAATAAAAACCTAAACCTAAAAAAAATAAAATAAAAACCTAAACCTAAACCCAAAAATAAAGAAATAAAACCTAAACCCAAAAAATATAATAAAAAAAAACTCAAATAAAAAATAAACCTAAACCTAATAAAATAAACTAAAAATAAATAAACTAAACTAAATAAATATAAATTAAATAATACTAAATAAAAATAAAAAATTAAACTAAAATAAATAAGAAAGAAACAAAATATACTAAAGAAACCTAAACTTATCAGTTTACTTAAATTTATAAAAAAACCTTAAACTCTAAATCCTAAAATAAAACTAAACCCACAGACCCTAGCTGCTACAACTAAAAAATGTTAAACCCTAAACCCAAAACCCTAAAAGCATAAACTCTAAAACCCACAACTCCACACCCTAAGCCCTAAACCCTAAAGCTTAAACCCTAACCCTAAACCCCAAACCCTAAATCCAAAATCCTAAACCTAAACATAAAGTAACCAAATAAATTAAAAAACAAACCTAAATCCTAAAACCTAATAAACCTAAACCTAAACCTAAACCCTAAGAATGGGCAGAACCTTGACGACAGGAAGATTACCGTCAACTCGGCTCAATCTAGATTTGGCGGTGGTGATGAAGCTGGAGGCAGTGGTTATCGCAGTGGTGGTGGGCTATCGGATGTCTTTGGATATGGTGGTGGTGAGCGGTGGTGGTCATGGAGGTCGGAGGCAGGTGGTGGCAAGAGGTGAGGCAGAGGCGAGAGTGGATATGATGCTAGATCCCCGAGACCGGGTGGTTTACGATGGAACTAGCGAAGAAGCTGCCATCGATCTGCTTATGGAACTGTGTCTTTATAGTAGAGATGATTCTAGTTATCTAGGGTTTTTGATTTCTGTGATCATTTTTTATCTATGTCATCGCTTATGGTTTAAAAAACTTAGTGTGTTACTTGGTCGATGAAATCAAAAAGAAGAAATATTGAATATGAATTTGTTCTTTGTTAAAAAAAAACCAAAAACCTTAAACCCTAAATTAAAACATGAACCCTAAACCTACAACCCTAAAAACCTAAAAACATAAAAACCTAAACAAACCTAAACCTAAACCTAAACCTAAAAATAAAATAAAATAAAAAATAAAAATTTAACTAAAATAAAATAAATAAAAACCTAAGCTAAACTACTAAATAAAATAAACCTAAAAATAAAAAACCTAAATGTAAAATAAAAATAAAATATACTAAAAACTAAATAAAAACCTAAACCTAAAAAAGAAACCTAAAAATAAATAAAAATAAAACTTAAACACTAAACTATAAAAAAAAACCTAAACCTGAAATAAAATAAATTAAATAACGCAAAATAAACTTAAACCTAAACTAAAATAAACTAAACTAAAATAAATAAAACCTAATCCTAAACCTAAAATAAACTAAACTTAAACCCTAAACTAAATAAAATAAAATAAACTAAAAATAAACCTAATCCAAAAAATAAACAACAAAACCTAAAAATAAACCTAAAATAAAAACTTAAAACATAAACCTACAAAAATAAAATAAAAATATAAACCTAAACCTAAAATGAAAAAATAAAGCATAAACCTAAAAAAGAAAATAAAAATAAAACTAAACTAAAAAATAAACATAGACCTAAACCTAAACCTAAAAGATAAACTAAAATAAAAAAACCTAAACTAAAATAAATAAACATAAATAAATAAACTAATCTAACTAAAATTAAAAAATAAACCTAAATAAAAAATAAAATAAACTAAATAAACTTAAACCTGTCGGTTTAGTTAATTTAAAAAAAACATTAAACCCTAACCCAACCCACAAACTAACCTAAAACCACAATAAACCAAACCACAAACCCTAAAACACAACAACCACCTAACCCTAAACCTGACTAAACCACAAAACTAAAATGGCAACTAAACCCCAAACCCACAAAATTCTTAAACCCTAAACCTAAACTCTAAAACCAAACCCTAAACCACAAAAACCCTATAAATCACAAACCTAACCCTAAACTCTACCATAAACCCAACCCAAACCCTAAACCTAAACCCTGAGCCAAATCATAAAGCCTAAACTCTAAACCCTAAACCCTAGAAACCAAAAAACTTAAACCTACACTTAATAAAACCTAAAAATATTATAAATAAAAAAGCCAAAACCTAAATTAAATAAAAAATAAAATAAAATAAAAACCTAAACTAAAACCTAAACCAAAACCTAAAAATAAAATAAAATAAATTAAATAAAAAAACTAAAATAAAATAAATAAAAACGTAAACTAAACTAAAAAAGAAAATAAAGCTACGAATAAAAAACCTAAATCGAATAAAAAGTAAACGTTAAATAAAAATAAAATAAACCTAAAATAAAATAAAATAAATACTATATAAAAACCTAAACCTAAAAATAAAACCTAAAAATAAATATAAAATAAAAGCTAAAGCCTAAACTAAAAAAAATAACTAAACCCAAAATAAATATAACATAAGCAAAATAAAATAAACCTAAACTTAAACTAAAATAAACTAAACTATAATAAATAAAACCTAAACCTAAACCTAAAAAAAATAAATCTAAACCTAAACCAAAACTAAATGAAATAAAACCTAAAAATTAACCTAAAACCAAAACTAAAATAAAAATCTAAACCTGAACCTAAAAATAAAAAATTAAACCTATACTTAAAAAATAAAATAAGAAAAAAACTCAACTAAAAAATAAACCTAAACCTGAAAAATAAACTAAAATAAAAAACCTAAACTAAAATAAATAAACAAAACTAAATAAAAATAAAAAATAAACCTAAATAAAAATAAAAAATCAAATAAATTAAAATAAATAAATAAAATAAACTAAATATACTAAATAAACCTAAACCAATCATTTTACATAATTAAAAAAAAACCCTAAATCCTAAACCCTAAACCCTAAACCCTAAACCCTAAACCTACAACCCCCCTAAACCCTAAACCTTAAACAACTCTAAACACTAAACCCTAAACCATAACCCTAAATCCTAAACCCTAAAAGAATAAATCAAAAGCATAAAACCCTAAAGACAAACCACAACCACAAATCTGGTGACTAACTAAAACTAAACCCTAAACCCTAACCCTAAATCCTAAACCTAAAACACAAAGTCTAAACCCTAAAAAAACCTAAAAAAACCTAATCCTAAGCTTAATAAAACCTAAAAATAAAATAAATAAAAAACCTAAACCAAAATAAAATAAAAAATAAAATAAAATATAAACCTAAACCTAAAAATAAAATAAAATAAAATAATTAATAAAAACTTAAACTAAACAAATAATAAAATAAACGTAAGAATAAAAAACCTAAATAAAATAAAAATTAAGCAAAAAAATAAAATAAAATAAACCTAAAATAAAATAAAATAAAAAGTTAATAAAAACCTAAACTTAAAAAATAAACGTAAAAATAAATAAAAAAATAAAACCAAAACCCTAAACTAAAAAAAACCTAAAACTAAAATAAAAATAAAATAAATAAAATAAAATAAACCTAAACTTAAACTAAAATAAACTAAACTAAAATAAATTAAACCTTAGCCTAAACTTAAAATAAACTATACCTAAACCCTAAACAAAATAAAATAAAAAAAATAAAAAATAAACCTAAATGTAAACTAAAAAATAAAACCTAAAAATACACCTAAAATAAAAACCTAAAATTAAAAAATAAAACTTAAACCTAAAAAATAATATGAAAATAAAACTCAACTAAAAAATAAACCTAAACCTAAATAATAAACTGAAATAAAGAAACCAAAACTAAAAAAAATAGACATAAAATAAATAAAATAAACTTAAAAAAATAAAAAATAAACCTAGATAAAAATAAAAAATAAAGTAAACTAAAAAAACTAGATTTACAAAATAATCCTAAACTTATCGATTTACTTAATTTAAAAAAACCTTAAAGCCTAAATCCTAAACCCTAAACTTTAAACCCTAAACCCTAAACACCAAACCCTGACTAAACCACCCAAACCCTAAAACCCTAAATCTTAGGCCACAAAAAATCCTGACAGGCTTAAACCACAAGTAAAAACTGAGCCAAAACTAGGCCACACCCACTCTAACCACCTAAACCTAAACCCAACCCTCTCTAATCCCCACCACAAACACTAAACAATAATTAAACTAAACTAAACTAACAATGGCTCTACCACTAAACTAAAGACCCTAAACCCTACCCTCCTAAAAACTAAACCCTAAAATCCTATGCCCCAAACGCCATAAAACCTAAAACCTAAAACTAAACTTAATAAAACCTAATAAATAAAATTTATAAAAAACATAAACCTAAATAAAATAAAAATTAAAATAAACTAAAACCTGAACCTTAACCAAAATATAAAATACAATAAAATAAATAAAAAACTAAACTAAACTTAAAAATAAAATAAAACTAAGAATAAAATACCTAAATAAAATTAAAACTAAATGTAAACTAAAACTAAAATAAACCTAAAATAAAATAAAATAAAAACTAAATAAAAACCTAAACCTAAGAAATAAACCAAAAAATAAATCCTAAAAATAAATAGAAAATATAACCTAAACCCTAAACTAAAAAAAACCTAAACCTAAAATAAAAATAAAATAAACAAAATAAAATAAAATAAACATAAACTAAAATAAACTAAACTAAAGTAAATAAAACCTAAACCTAAAAAGTAAAACTGAACTAAAAAATAAACTGAAACCTAAACCTAAACCTAAAAAATAAATTAAAATAGAAAACCTAAACTAAAATAAATAATCCTAAAATAAATAAATTAAACTAAGAAAAAATATAAAAAAAACCTAATTAAAAATTAAAAATATAATTAAAAAAATAATCAATTAATAAACT
This sequence comes from Cymbidium sinense, assembly GCA_021442155.1. NCBI lineage: Eukaryota > Viridiplantae > Streptophyta > Magnoliopsida > Asparagales > Orchidaceae > Cymbidium > Cymbidium sinense. Next base: position 63,747,791 of record CM038214.1, on the reverse strand, counting down.
AAAAATACTTAATAAACCTAAACCTACCGGTTTATTTAATTTTAAAAAAAAAGACCTTAAACCCTAAATCTTAAACCCTAAAACCTAAACCTATAAAGAAGTAGTAGTCCCTCATAAGGAAAGGCTAGGCACCTGGGTACTTTACATATCCTAGATCCTTGATTCATAGAAGAAAAAGAATATGTGAATTGGTCACGCCCTTCTCAAAGGCTAGAACTTGCTACCACACTGCCTAAACCTTAAAAGAAACCCTAAAGCCCTAAACTCTAGGCACTGTAAACCTACTTGCCCTAAACCAACAGCCACTAAACCTAAAATGTAAACCTTAAACTACACTAAAACCACAACCACAGACCCAAACCCAAACCCTAAACCCACAAATCCTAAAATGCATGGCAGTAAAACCACAAAATCTTGAGCTAAACCCTAAACCTAAACCTAAAGTAACTAAATAAATTAAAAATAAAACTAAACCCTAAAACCTAATAAACCAAAACCTAAACCTTAAGAATGGAACCTTGATGGTAGGAACATCACCATCAAAAACTCAGAGATCAGAGGTGGAGGCTAAGCGAGGCGGCTATCATAGTGGTGGTGGGGATTTGGAGGTGTTGGTGGATATGGAGGTGGTTGTCAAAGGTGGGGAAGGGAGGAGCGATGGAGGTTATAGCCACGGTGGTCGGGGAGCGAGAAATTGGGGATTTGATGGTGGATAATGCTACTCAAGAGGTTGGGGTGGTTCTGATGGGAACCTGAGAACCAAGAACGATGACCGATAATCGCTTATGGAACTATGACTTTATAATAGAGATGATTCTAGTTATCTAGGGATTTTTATTTGCTCTATGCATGCACATTTTTAATATATGTTGCCACTTGTGTCTTAGAAAACTTAGTGTGTTACTTGGTTGATGAAATCAAAAAGATGAAATATTGAATCTGAATTTGTTCTCTGTTAAAAAAAATAAATAAAACTCTAAACGCTAAACTAAAACTTGAACCCTAAACCTAAAGCCTAAACCCTAAACCTTAAACCCTAAACCCTAAAACCCTAAACCAAAAACCCTAAACCCTAAAATCTAAACCCTAAATCCTAAACCTTAAACCCTAAACCCTAAACCCTAAACACTAAACACTAAACCCTAAATGCTTAACCTTAATCAACCCAACTCCAAAACTAAACCTAAACCCTAAAAGTCTAAACCTAAACTCTACACTATCCAAAACCCTAAACCTAAACCCTAAAACTAAACCCTGCTTAAACTAAACTCGAACAACTATAAACCCTCAATCTTAAACCCTAAACCGTAATACCTAAAGCATAAACACTAAACCCTAAACCCTAAATCTTAAACCCTAAAAGCATAAACCCTAAAATCCTAAACCCTAAACATTAAACCCTAAACACAAAAACCTAATGCTAAACCCTAAACCATATACCGTAAACTCTAACCCTAAACCATAAACCCTAAACCACAAACCCTAAACCTAAGCCATAAACCCTAACCCTAACACTAAACCCTAAACCCTAAATCTTAAACCCTAAAGCCCTAAAGCCTAAACTCTAAACTAACCCTAAACCACTAAAAACCTTAAACTCGAAAGCCTAATGCCTAAACTCTAAAACTTAAACCCTAAACTAACCCTAAACCCTAATCTAACCTTAAACCCTAAAAATTATAAACCCTAAACCCTAACCCTAAACCCCAAACCCTAAAACCTTAAACCCTAAACCCTAAAACCATAAACCCTAAACCCTAAAATCTAAACCCTAAAAACTTAAAAACCTGAACCTAAACTAAATAAAACCTAAAAATAAAATAAATAAATAAAATCTAAACCTAACTAAAATAATAAAATCAAATCAAATAAAAAGCTAAACTCAAACCTTAACCTAAGCTTAAAAATAAAATAAAATTTAAAATTTAAAATAAAATAAAATAAAATAAAAACTAAATATAAATTAAAAATAAAATAAACCTAAGATAAAATAAAATAAAAACTAAATAAAAACCAAAACCTAAAAAATAAACTTAAAAATTAAACAAAAAATAAAACCTAAACCCTAAACTAAAAAAAAGGTAAACTTAAAATAAAATTAAAATAAATAAAATAAAGTAAACCTAAACCTAAACTAAAATAAATTAAACTAAAATAAATAAAAACTAAGCCTAAACCTAAAATAACTAAAACCTAAACCCAAAAAGGAAACTAAAATAAAAACCCTAAACTAAAAATAAATAAACTAAACTAAAAAAAAATAAAAAATAAACCAAAATGAAAATAAAAAAATAAAATAAACTAAAAATAAACTTGAAAAACTAAATAAATGAAAACCTACCGATTTACTTAATTTAAAAAAAAACCTTAAACCCTAAACGCTAAAAAACCCTTAACTCTAACCCTAAACCCTAAACCCTAAACCCTAAAACCTAAACCCTAAATCCCAAACCCTAAACCTAAACCTAAAGTAACTACATAAATTAAAAAATAAACATAAACATTAAAACCTAAACATAAACCTTAAGAATGAGCATAACCTAGACAAAGAAAATCACCACAACGTCTAAGATCTAGAAAGGCTAAGGAGGAGGAAAATTACAAATTGGGGTGTGGGATCTAGAGGTGTTGGTGGATATGGAGTGGTAAAAGCAGTAAGGGAGGAGCGACGGAGGTTATAGCTATGGCGGCGGCAAAGGGAGAGATAAGGATATGATGGTGGATCCCGCTACTCGAGAGGCTGAGGTGGTTCTGATGGGAACTAAAAAAACTGAAGAATGACCGATTCGATCTATTGCTTATTAATCTATTTCTTTACAATAGATACAGTTCTAGTTATCTAGGGTTTTTGATTTTCTCTATGTGTGCTCATATTTAATCTATGTTGTCTTTAGTGTCTTAGAAAACTTGGTGTGTTACTTAGTTGATCAAATTGAAAAAAAGAAATGTTGAATCTGAATTTGTTCTCCATTAAAAAAACCCAAAAACCCTAAACCCTAAACTAAAATTTGAACACTAAACCTAAAACTTGAACCCTACACCCTAAACTTTAAACCATAAAACACTGAACCATAAACCCTAAACCTTAAACCCTAAAACCCTAAACCCTAAACCCTAAAACCTAAACCCTAAACCGTAAACCATAAACCATAAACCCTAAACCCTACACCCTAAAATACCCTAAACCCTAATCCCTAAACCCTAAACACTAAACCTTAAACCCTAAACCCAAAACCCTAAACCCTAAACCCTAAACCCTAAACCCTATCCTAAAACCCTAAACCCTAAACGCCAAAGCCTAAACCTAAACCTAAAGTAAATAAATAAATAGTAAAATTAACCTAAACTCTAAAACCTAGTAAACACAAACCTAAACCTAAACCCTAAGAGTGGGTAGAACCTTGATGGCAGGAACATCACCATCAACCAGACTTAGTGTAGATCTATCGGTGGAGGTGAAGGCAGAGGCGACGGTTATCTCAGTGGTGGTGGGGGATCTAGAGGTGCTGGTGGATGTATGGTTGTATGTTTCACATCATGCATACATATTATTTCTCTCTTGAACATGAAGGATCTTCACCCTTGCACTATAAAGGAATGTTTGACCTGTGAGGGCATCCCTTGTGGTGGAGAACACCTTCTTCTAGTTGATTTGACCCATAACCTATTTCATCATGCATTTAAGCATACAAAATCCTAAATCCTCTATCAAAATAATATGTCTAAAATGAAATAAAACTTGAAAAGATTTTGCATCTATAGATTAATTCATATGCTCATACCACTCATGCTCTAGTTTCATAGGGAGTGTGTTTAGGACTTTAGTCTCATTCTAATTAAATAACTACCCTAGCTATCTTTCAATTCATAAGACTGGACTACATGGTTTTAAATCATAGGTGGAGTTAGCTAGTAGCCACTCTATATGATTATAACTCCAGAAGTTAGACAATTTATTCTCTCTTGTGGAGGTAAACCCTTATGTCCACCTGTAACTTAGATTTAGGTTGTACTTTAGCTCATACTAAAGCTCCCTAGATTTAGGATCCGAGGTAGCAATTCTGTTCGGCCTACGAGCATTAATCCTCACCTCTTAGGCATTCCCACAACCTTGTGTTAGTGGATTATAAACCCTAGTAATCTAAGTACATTTTAAATCAAAACATATAAATCTCTTAAACTTTAAAATTATAAAGCCCAACCATATGATTGATTGGAATGCTCACCAGGCTTCCTAGTATCATGAGCATTTCCTATTTATTTCATTTGGATTCTAAAAATAAGTCTTCTCCTTGAACTTTCCCAATTGATTTACCAAATACAACAAATCCTTTGATATTCTATACTTGAAATATTTGGAGATGATAATTATCTACTTTAATCGAGAGTATTCTTAAGAAATTTCATTTCCTAAAATGTAATTAACTATGGAGGCTTACCTCCATAGGGAATATAAGAACCTGGTTTAATATAAACCATACTTTATTCATCCATGTAAAGTAGGGCAAAATTATCAGGTACATTCGAAGACCCAACATGCCTAAGGAGTTCTTATTTTGTGATTAGGTTCATTATATGGTGATGCCTCTATCTTTAAAGATAGTACGTCATTCCTCAATGTTGCACCTGATCACCTCAAAAGTCCCTACGATTTATGCTGTCCCCTCCCCCCCCCCCAATACATCTAAAAATAAACACCACAAGGCCCTCTGGCCTTATTCATTGCCTCTCAACATCATCCTTTCTTTTTGGAGTTTGGAGATGTCAATCCTCAAGTAGGCAAGGGTTCTTAGACTAATAATGTTGACAGATAGACCTAGGTCAACCAGAACTCTTGATAACCTGTAACTACCAAGATCCATTGTAATGTAAACAAGCAGTTGAGCTCAGTTGTCCCTAGGAGTAAGTCTTCATCGGTGAATGTGACTAAATAAAAACCTAAACCTAAAAATAAATCATAAAATTAAATAAAAAAATAAAAACTAAACCCTAAACTAAAAAAAACCTTAAACTAATATAAATATAAAATAAAAAAATAAGGTAAACCTAAACCTAAACTAAAATAAATAAAACCTAAACTTAAACGTAAAATAAACTAAACCTAAATCCTAAACTAAATAAAATAAAATAAACAAAAAATAAACCTAAACCTAAACAAAAAAATAAAACCTAAAAATAAACCTAAACCTAAACTTAAAAATAAAAAAATAAAACCTAAACCAAAAAAATAAAATAAAAATAAAACTAAACTAAAAAATAAACATAAACCTAAACCTAAACCTAAAACATAAACCAAAATAAAAAACCTACACTAAAATAAATAAACATAAACTAAATTAACTAAACTAAATAAAAATAAAAATATAAACCTAAATAAAAATATAAAATAAACTAAATAAACCTAAAAATTCTAGTTTACTTAATTTTTTTTTTAAAAAAACCCTAAACAGAAAATCCTTAATCTTAAACTCTAAATCCTAAACCCTAAAACCTAAACCCTAAAACTAACAATAAATGCTAAACCCTAAACACTAAATAACCCTAAACCCTAATCCCCAAACATTAAACCCTAAACCCTAAACCTTAAACTGACTTTAAATCCTAAACCCTAAACCATAAACCCTAAATCGTAAACCCTAAACTGTAAACCCTAAACCCTAACTAACCTAAACCTAAACCCTAAACCCTAAAACCCTAAACCTTAAATCATAAACTAACCTTAAACCCTAATTCCTAAACCCTAAAAACCCTAAACCTAAAAGCCTAAACCCTGAACCCCAAACCCTAATCGAACCTTAAACCCTAAGTTAACCCTAAACCCTAAACCCTAAACTGTAAACCTTAAACCCTAAACCTCAAAACATAAACCCTAAAGCCTAAACACTAAACCCTAAACCCTAAACCCTAAACTTAACCCTAAACACAAAACCCTAAAACCTGAAACCATAAAACCCAAAACCCTAAACCCTAAACCCTAAACATTAAACCCTAAAACTTAAAAACCTAAAAAACTTAAACCTAAACTTCATAAAACCTAAAAATAAAATAAATAAATAAACCTAAACTTAAATAAAATAAAAAAATAAAAAAATAAAAACCTAAACTAAAACCTAAACATAAACCTTAAAATAAAATAAAATATAATAAATAAAAAACTAAAATAAAATAAATATAAACCTAAACAAAACAAAAGAATAAAATAAACTTCTCAATAAAAACTTAAATAAAATAAAAACTAAACGTAAAATAAAAATTAAATTAAATTAAAATAAAATAAAATAAAAAATAAATAAACCTAAACCTAAAAAATAACTCTATAAATAAAACATAAAAAAATAAAAAATAAAACCTAAACCCTAAACTAAAAAAAATCTAAATAAAAATAAAATAAATAACATACAATAAATTTAAACATAAACTAAAATAAACTAATCCTAAAACTAAACATAAAATAAACTAAATCAAAACCTAAACTAAATAAAATAAAACCTAAAAATAAACCTAAAAAAATAAAATAAAAACCTAAACCTAAACCTAAAAATAAAAAATAAAGCCTATACCTAAAAAATAAAATGAGAATAAAACTAAACTAAAAAATAAACCTAAACCTAAACCTAAACCTAAAAATTAAACTAAAATAAATAAACCTAAAATAAATAAACTAAACTAATTAAAAATAAAAAATAAACCTAAATAAAAATAAAAAATAAAGTAAGCTAAAATAAATGAAAAAAATTAAATATACTAAATAGACCTAAACCAATCATTTTACTTAATTACAAAAAAAAAAACTTAAACCCTAAATCCTAAACCCTAAGCCAACAACCCTAAACCCTAAACCCTAAAAAATCCTAAACCCTAACCGCTAAATCATAACCCTATACCCTAAACCCTAAAAGCATAAACACTAAAAGTATAAACCCTAAAAGAATAAACCCTAAACCCTAAACCCGAAGGTAACCCTAAACACTAAACCATAAATCCTAAACCCTTAACCCTAAAAACTTTAAACCTTAAAACCTAAACACTAAACCCAAAACCCCTAAAATCGAAATATACTAACAAAACCTAAAACCTGGTAAACTTAATAAACCTAAAATTAAAAAAATAAAAAAAACTTAAACTTGAATAAAACAAAAAATAAAATAAAATAAAAACCTAAACTAAAACCTAAAAAAAATAAAATAAAATAATAAATAAAAACCTAAACTAAACTAAATAATAAAATAAACCTAAGTATAAAAAACTTAAATAGAATAAAAATTAAGCATAAAACGAAAATAAAATATACATAAAAAAATAAAATAAGAACTAAATAAAAACCAAAACCTAAAAAATAAACTTAAAAATAATTAAAAAATAAAATCTAAACCCTAAACTAAAAAAAATAAAAACCTAAAATAAAAATAAAATAAACAAAATAAATAAACCTAAAACTAAACTAAAAATAAACTAAACTAAAATAAATAAAATGTAAACCTAAAATAAACTAAACCTAAACCTAAACCTAAACTAAGTAAAATAAAATAAACTAAAAATAAACCTAAACCTAAATTAAAAAATAAAAGCTAAAAATAAACCTAAATAAAAACATAAAACCTAAACATAAAAAAACAAAATAAAAACATAAACCAAAACCTAAAAATAAAAAATAAAACCTAAACCTAAAAAGTAAACTAAAATAAAAAATCTCAACTAAAATAAATAAACATAAAATATATAAACTAAACTATAAAAAATAAAAAATAAACCTAAATAAAAATAAAAAGAAAGTAAACTAAAAAATAGAAACTAGATATATTAAAGAAGCCTAAACCTACCAGTTAAACCCAAAATCCTAACCCTAAACCTTAAACCCTAAACCCTAAACCCTAAACCCTAAACTCTACAACCTTAAACACTAAACCATCAAAAACTATAAACCTTAAGCCCTAAACCCTAAAACCTTAAACCATAAACCATAAACCCTAAACCCTAATCTAACCCTAAACCCTAAACTCACATGCCATAATCACATATAAACCTAAACCTAAACTAAATAAAACCTAAAAGTAAAATAAATAAAAAATGTAAACCTGAATAAAATAATAAAATAAAATAAAATAAAATCCTAAACTAAAACCTAATCCAAAAAATAAAATAAAATAAAAAATTTAAAATAAATAAAAATAAAATAAATAAAAACCTAAACTAAACTAAAAAATAAAATAAACCTAAGAGTAAAAAATCCTAAATAAAATAAAAATAAAATAAACCTAAAATAAAATAAAATAAAAACTAAATAAAAACCAAAACCAATAAAATAAACAAAATAAAATAAACCTAAACCTAAAATAAAATAAATTAAACTAAAATAAATAAAACCTAAACCTAAACCTAAACTAAATATAATAAAATAGACTAAAAATAAACCTAAACCTAATCTAAAAAAATAAAACGTAAAATAAACCTAAAATAAAAACCTAAAACCTAAAGATAAAAAAAATAAAATAAAAGCGTGAACCTAAACCTAAAAATAAAAAATAAAACTTAAAACTAAAAAAATAAAATAAAAATAAAACTCAACTAAAAAATAAACCTAAACCTAAAAAAGGAAACTTAAATAAAAACCCAAAACTAAAAATAAATAAACTAAACTAAATAAAAATAAATAATAAACCTAAATAAAAATAAAAATTAAAAAACAAAAATAAATAATAATTAAACTAGATAAACTAAATAAATCTAAACATACCAATTTACTTAATTTTAAAAAAAAAACTTAAACCCTAAACCCTAAACCTAGAACCCTAATCCTTAAACCCTAAACCCTAAAAACCATAAACCCTAAACCCTAACCATAAACCCTAAACCTTAATCCCTAAAAGCATAAACACTAAACCCTAAATCATAAACCCTAAACCCTAAACCTAAACCTAAAGTAACTACATGAATTAAAAAAAGAACCTAAAACTTAAAACCTAATAAACCAAAATGGAAACCTAAACCCTAAGAATGTGATGAACCTTGATAGTAGGAACACCACCATCAACCATGCTCAATCTAGATCTAGCAGTGGAGGCAAAGGAGGAGGCGATGGTTATTACAATGGTGGTGGGGGATCTAGAGGTGTTGGTGAGCTGGTGGTCAGAGTAGTGGTGGTTATGGAGGCGGGAGGAGCGACGGAGGTTACAGCCATGGTGATGGCGGAGGAGGAAATTAGGATATGATGGTGGATCCCGCTACTCGAGAGGCTGAGGTGGTTCTGATGTGAACTAGAAAAATTTAAGAATGGCCTATCTGATCTGCTGCTTATGCTACTGTCTTTACAGTATAGATAGTTCTAGTTATATAGGGTTTTTGATTTGTTCTATGCATGCTCCAGGCTTTCATTGATTCATTCTTATCTTATTTTCTATTTGATTTTTTATTTTCATCACTAATTTATCTATATTGTCGCTTGTGTCTTAGAAAACTTGGTGTGTTATTTGGTTGATAAAATCAAAAAGAAGAAATGTTGAATCTGAATTTGTTCTCTATTAAAAAAAACCAAAAACCCTAAACCCTAAATTAAAACATGAACCCTAAATTTAAAACCAAAACCCTAAAAACCATAAACCTAAACCTTAAACCCTAAATCCTAAAACCTTAAACCCTAAACCCTAAACCTTAAACCATTAACCTTAAAGCGTACACCTTAAAAAACCCTAAACCCTAAACTCTAAACCCTAATCATAAACCCTAAACCCTAAAAGCATAAACCTTAAAACCCTAAATCCTAAATCCTAAACCCTAAACCCTAACCCTAAACCTTATACCCTAAACCACAAACCCTAAACCTAAACATTAAGTAAATAAATAAATAAACTTAATCTCTAAAACCTAATAACCATAAACCTAAACCTAAACCCTAAGAGGGGGTAGAACTTTGATGGAAGGAAAATCACCATCAACCAGGCTCAGTCTAGATCTAGTGGTGGAGGCGAAGACAGAGGCAATAGTTATCACTGTGGTGGTGGGGGATCTAGAGGTGTTGGTGGATATGGAGGTGGTGGTCGGAGCAGTGGTGGTTATGGAGGTGGGAGGAGCGATGAAGGTTTTAGCTGGGGTAACGGTGGAGGGTGAGATCAGGGATATGATGGTGGATCCCACTACTTGAGAGGCCGGGGTGCTCCTGATGGGAACTAAAGAAACGAAAGAACGATAGATCTGATATGCTTATGGAACTGTGTCTTTACAATAGAGTCAATTCTAGTTATCTAGGGTTTTTCATTTGCTCAATGCAAGACAATTTTTATTCTATGTCGTCACTTGTGTCTTAGAAAACTTTGTGTGTTACTTTATTGATGAAATTGAAAAGATGAAATGTTGAATCTGAATTTGTTCTCTGTTAAAAAAAACCAAAAACCCTAAACTCTAAACTAAAAATTGAACACTAAACAAAATGCCTAAATCCTAAACCCTAAGCTCTAAACCCTAAAAACCAAAACCCTAGAACCCCAAACCTTAAACCCTAAACCCTAAACCCTAATTCCTAAACCCTAAACCCTAAACCCTAAACCCTCAGCCCTAAACCCTAAACCTAAAACTCTAAACCCTAAACTAACCCTAAACCCTAAAAACCTAAAAACCTAAACCTAAACTAAATAAAACCTAAAAATAAAATAAATACAAAAATCTAAACCAAAATAAAATAAAAACATAAACTAAAACCTAAACCTAAACCTAAACCTAAGCTTAAACCTAATAAGAAAATAAAATAAAATAATAAAAACTAAAATAAAATAAAATAAATAAAACCATAAAGTAAAGTAAAAAAATAAAAAACTTAAATAAAATAAAAACAAAACCTAAAATAAAATAAAAATAAACCTAAATAAAATAAAATAAAACCTAAAAATAAATAAAAAATAAAGCCTAGACCCTAAATGAAAAATGAAAACCTAAACCTAAAATAAAAATAAAATAAACCTAAACATAAACTAAAATAAATAAAACTTAAACCTACACCCAAAATAAACTAATACTAAACCTAAACCTAATCAAAATAAACTAAAATAAACTAAAAATAAACCTAAACCTAAACTAAAAAATAAAGCCTAAAAATAAACCTAAAATAAAAACCTAAAACCTAAACCTAAAAAATAAAATAAAAACCTAAACCTAAGCTTAAACTTAAACCTAAACCTAAAATATAAAATAAAAATAAAACTAAACTAATAAAATAAACCAAAACTAGAACCTAAACTAAAGTAAATAAACCTAAAATTGTTGAACTAAGCTAAATAAAAATAAAAATAAACCTAAATAAAAATAAATAATAAAATAAACTAAAATAAATAAAAAATAAACTAAATAAACCAAAAAAACCTAAACCTACTAGTTTACTTAATTTTAAAAAAATAAAATAAAAGAAAAAGAAAAAATAAGAAAAAACCCTAACCCTAAACCCTAAACCCTAAAACCTAAAACCCTAAACCCTAAACCCTAAACCTCAAATACCTAAAAACCTGAAAACCTAAACCTAAGTTAAATAAAATGTAAAAATAGAATAAATTAAAAAACCTAAACCTCAATTAAATAAATAAAAAAATAGAATAAAAACTTAAACTAAAACCTAAGACTTAACCTAAACCTAAACCTAAACATGAAATGAAATAAAATAAAAAATAAAAACAAAACTAAGATAAATTAAATAAAAACCTAAGCTAAACTAACAAAGAAAATAAACCTAAAAATAAAAAACCTAAATAAAAATAAAAACTAAACATAAAATAAAAAAACTAAAATAAACGAAAATAAAAACAAAATAAAAAACTTAACCTAAAAAATAAACATAAAAACACCTAAAAATAAATTTTAAAAAAACCTAAACCCTATACTAAAAAAAAACCTAAACCTAAAATAAACAAAATAAAATAAACCTAAACCTAAACTAAAATAAACAAACTAAAATAAATAAAACTTAAACTTATACATAAACCGTAAACTACATAAAATAAAATAAAATAAAAATAAACTTAAACCTAAACTAAAAAATAAAACCTACACCTAAAATGAAAAATAAAAAATAAAACCTAAACCTAAAAAGTAAAATAAAAATAAAACTAAATAAAAGATATATGAGTGGGATGTGTATGATGCAAATAATTTTTATTAAATGTTTTACTTGATGAAGCATTATAATGAACTTGTGATTTCAAACATAATTCTAATCTTGGTTTCAACAACATCTTCTCTATTTCAAGTTTTCATACAAAGAACAATTTAATAAAGAATTATTTTTACATTTTAAATTATCACATACATTTTTTAAATCACAAAAATGCATATCTAAATTTTTATGTTCTTTTTCTAAGGTTTTGTATTTTTTTTTAATTTTTTTAAATTCGATAACTAAATCATTAAAAGCATCATCTAATTCATTATAAGATATATCATTACATACCTCTTGAGAATCTAAGCCAGATTATCCATTTGCCATAAGACATATGTTGACCTCTTCATCGAATGAGCAAATACTTGATTCTTTTTAATCTCGATTGGCCCATAAAGCCTTATTCTTCTTATGATGGCTCTTTTTCTCCTTCATATGTTTTCTTCTTTCCACATCAACCTCTTTCTTCTTTGATTCAGTAAGTTCTAGTCAATCACCTCTTATGTGTCCAAGCTTTTTACTCACTTGTAAGAAATTTCTTAGTCTGAAATTTATAGTTTTTAGATTTTTTATATCTTTGATTCTTCTTCCTTAGCAAGTTCCCAAGCCTTTTGGATAGCACGAGCACCTCATCATTATCACCATCCGAGCTTGAGGTGTTATGCTCATCACTATCATCAACTTGTAATGCAATGGCTTTTCCTTTCCCCTTCTCCCTTTTTGCTGAGTTATCCACCTTATCCATTTAAGCAATAACATGTTCATGTGTTATCAAAGAACCCAAAAGCTTATCAAGTGGATAAGTAGATAAATCCTTAGCTTCACTAATAGCTATTACTTTAGCTTCCCATTCTTTTGGAAGACATCTAAGAACCTTATAGACTTAGTCTTGATTCCTATATGTTTTTCCAAAAGAATGTATTGTGTTTATTATTTTCATGAATCATACATATCAGAAATTGACTCAGAAGGAGACATATGAAATAACTCATATCTATAAACAAGTCTCTTTATGTGAGCATATCTAACTTCACTAGTGCCTTCAGAAGTTATAATGAGTTTATCCCATATTTTTTTTGTTGTACTTAACATAAATTAGGTGATAAAGCACAATGCAAAGTATTACAAGCCCTAGCATTTAATTCATTAAGTTCTCTTTCAGCTATAGTCCATTCCTCAAAAGGTTTTTCTACTTTAATGCCATTTACTTCTACTGTGGGTGTATGATATTGGCGTGTCAACATATACCACATGCGTGCATCTTGACCTCTTAAAAATGTACTAATTCTATTTTTCCAAAAATCAAATGGTACACTATCTAAAAATGGCGGTCTATGAGTGGATTGTTCCTTTAGTAGTGAACCCTTTGGGAAACCTTGTGCCATAGTAAAAAGATCTACTCTTGGATGTTAAGCCAATAACAAAGCCTAGGCTCTGATACCAATTGTGAGTCACTATAGCTCCCAAGAGGGGTGGGGGGGTTAAAAGTACAATAAAGTAAAGAGAGACAATAGGTAAACAATTTTTGTGTGGTTCGGCCAAACCCCAAAACTGGCCTATGTCCACGCCTAGCCACCCTTAGCTAGGAATCCACTAAATGTAAAAAAGCATATAAATAGTACTCTCCTCTCCTATAACGGGGCGAGTACAACCCCTACAATAATATGCACTCTCCAACAAAGGGGCGAGTACAAGCCCAATATAAATTAGCACGAAAAGAAAAATACAGAATAATAAATTTGATAAAATATATCTCTCATGAATATACCAAGCTATCCAATTCAAAAAGTGATCTCACAACTTATAAATGATCACTTTACAACTTAAAATTTTGGCAAGATAAAATGCTCACTTAATATTGATCGAAATAATAAAATAAATATCTTAAAGTGATCTTACTAAGATGTTTATGTTATATTATAGACTAATATAAAAATGATTTCAAAATAAATTCACAATATTCTTTTATACAATAAAATAAATTTCAGAAAGGAATAATTTATTTTATTTTAAACAAAAAGATGCTTTCAAATAATTCAAATGATCATAAAATACTTAAATAAACTTAGTATATGATAGATCTAAGTAGGCTAGTAAGCTTTTAATTAAAAAGAAAGATCTAGCAAATATGAAATTAATTTTAGTTCAATAAATTAATTTAAAATTGTTAAAATGTACTTTTAAAATAGATCTAAGAATAAATGATCTTTCAAATAAGACTAATGAAGAAATATTTTAAAAAACCATAAGAAATTTGTAGGAAGATAAAAATTTCAACAAGTTGAAATAAATCCTACAAACTATCACAAGAGTTTTTCATAAAAAAATGATTGAAAAAAATTTGATGTGAAAAACATAGACTTTGATGTCCAAAGACTAATCCACCAAAAAAGTATAAATTGGAAAGAATAAATAGATGGTAAAAATAGTATGAACAACTAAAAAGAGATTAAGATCAAGAAAACAAACTCAATTAATTTGAGAAAGCTTGCTTAGTTGAAGATGTTGAAGCTTCCAAACCAAGGATTTGATCTTGCAATATTTGGAGAACACTTGGAAGGAAAATCAAGGAAATTTTCTCTTAGATTTGTTGGAGGGATTTTGAATTTGAACGAGGAATGCTTTCATGAAGAGAATGAGGGCTATTTATAACAAGAAGGTCATTTTGAATTATTTAAAAAAATATATTATTTTAACATCATTTTATCATATAATAATTTAATATTCAATAAAAATATAATTTATATTAAATAAATATTAAATTTAAATAGCCAAAATTTAGCTATTCACATGGGCAAGTGAAAAATAATCAAATATGGCTCTTAGTATATTCAAAGCATGTAGCATGCATTTATTAATAAAATGAGCTAATGTTTGAAAAGTCATATTAAATTCAATTTTAATCAAACGTGGGTCATGTAACCTATCAAATTAATGGACAAAATCCAAGGAATCCATTGGAGATGAAATCAAATATAAATTCCTTGATTATAAAATGACTTTGGCAAAAATACAAAATTCCACATATTTTTGTTAATTTTGAAATATGACATTTAGATATTATGATATAATGTATATATAATCATACATATGTTAGTTATCATATAACCTTAAAATTAAATTAAAATTTTTAATTATATTAAATATATAAACTAATTACACTTAATAGTCATAATTATTATCATTTATTATTTTGACAATTCAAATGCTATGTACGAAACATATAATTGAATGTTAATTAGATAGAGATTTATATAAATTAACCTCATTATCATTATTTAAAATAAATAAAAATAATATGTTAAGTTGTGAACAAGTTGATTCATGCCAATGAACTCATATGAATTTCTAAGATAGTTATAAATGCATATAACCTAAAATATTGTATCTTGAGCTTCACATTATCCATTTTGATCTATCTTTCATTTTTCTATTCTTGCAATTTTCTCAAACATATTGTGAGATGTATTGGATATGTAATTAGTAATTAATATATCTAAAACACATAAAACATACATTACAGCATCCAAGCATTCATTTATTATCATCAAAATTGATCAGATTGAACATGAGGCTCATTAAGCCAACAAGAGGTGGCAGTTATCAGAGTGGCAGTGGGGGATCTGGAGCTACTGGTGGATATTGCGGTGGTGGTCAGAGTAGTGGTGGTTATGGAAGTGGGAGAAGCGACAGAAGTTACAACCGTTGTTGTGGCAGACATAGAGATCGAGGATATGATGGTGGATCTCGCTACTCGAGAGGCCGGGGTGGTTCTGATTGGAACTGGAGAAATTGAAGAATGGCCGAACCGATCTGCTGCTTATGGAATTGTGTCTTTACAGTACAGACAGTTCTAGTTATCTAGGGTTTTTGATTTGCTCTATGTGTGCTCATTTTTTATGTATGTAGTCATGTGTATCATAGAAAACTTAGTGTGTTACTTAGTTTATGAAATCGAAAAGAAGAAATGTTGAATCTTAATTTATTTTCTGTTAAAAAAAACTAAAAACCCTAAACCCCAAACTAAAACCTGAACCCTAGACGTAAAACCTAAACCCTAAACCCTAAGCCCTAAACCCTAAAAAGCCTAAACCTTAAACCTTAAACCCTAAACCCTAAAACCCTAAACCCTAAACGCTAAACCCCAAAATATAAACCCTAAACCCTAAACATAAAAAAGCCAAAATAAAATAAAAAACTAAATAAAATAAAAACCTAAACTAAAACCTAAACCTAAATCTAAATCTAAACCTAAACCTAAAAAAAAAATAAAATAAAAAATAAAAGCTAAACTAAAATAAAATAAATAAAAACATAAACTAAACTAAAAAAAAAACCTAAATAAAATAGAAACTGAACCTAAAATAAAATTAAAATAAACCTAAAACAAAATAAAATAAAAACTAAATAAAAACCTAAACCTAGAAAAGAAACCAAAAAATAAATAAAAAATAAAACCTAAATCCTAAACTAAAAAAAAAATTAAACCTAAAATAAAAATAAAGTAAATGTAAACCTAAACTAAAATAAATAAAACCTAAACCTAAACCTAAAATAAACTAAACCTAAACCTAAACCTAAATCCTAAATAAAATTAAATAAACCAAAAATAAACCTTAACCAAAGTAAAAAAATAAAACCTAAAAATAAACCTAAAATAAAAACATAAAACATAAACTTAATAAAAATAAAATAAAAACCTAAACCTAAACCTAGAAATAAAAATAAAACCTAAACATAGAAGATAAAATAAAAATAATACTACATAAAAAAAATTAACTTAAACATAAACTTAAACCTACAAAATAAATTAAAATAAAAAACCTATACTAAAATAAATAATCCTAAAATAAGTAAACCAAACTAAATAAAAATAAAAAAATAAACCTAAATAAAAAAATTAAATAAACTATAATAAATAAAAACTAACTAAATAAATTAAATAAATCTAAACCTATCGGTTTACTAAATTTTATTTCTTTTTTAAAAAGAAAAAGCATAAACTCTAAACCCTAAACCATTCTACTTACCTAAACCCTACCCTAAACCAAACCCTAATAACCTAAACCCTAAACCCTAAACCACACCAAACCTAAACCCTAAACCCTAAACCACTAACCTAACTAACCCTAAATCCTAAACCCTAACTACCATAAACCCTAAATTAACCATATCACTCCCTAAATCTAAACCCTGAAGCTAAATTAACCCTATAACCCACACTTAACCTCTCTAAATCCTAAATCAAAACTTTTAAACTAAACTAAACACCCAAACACATATAACCCTAACTCTAAATCCTAAACCTCCACCATAAACATTAAACCACTAAACACCTAAATGTAAACTAAATAAAACCTAAAAAAATAATGAAAACCTAAACCTAAATAAAATAAAATAATAAAATAAAATAAACTAAACTAAACCTAAACCTAAAATAAAATAAACTAAAATAATAAAGAAACCTAAACTAAACTAAAAAAATAAAATAAACCTATGAATAAAAAAACTTAATAAAATAAAAACTAAATGTAAAATAAAAATAAAATAAACCTAAAATAAAATTAAAATAAAATAAAAACCTAAACCTAAAAAATAAACCTAAAAATAAAACCTAAAAATAAATAAAAAATAAAACCTAAATCCTAAGAAAAAAAATATAAACCTAAAATAAAAATAAAATAAACAAAATAAAATAAACTTAAAGCTAAGCGAAAATAAACTAAACTAAAATAAATAAAATGTAAACCAAAGCCTAAAATAAATTAAACCTAAACTTAAACCTAAACTAAAAAAACTAAACCTAAAAATAAAACTAAAATAAAAACCTAAGTCTTAAGACTAAATAAATAAAATAAAAACCTAAACCTAAACCTAAAAATAAAAGTTAAAACCTAAACCTAAAAAATAAAATAAAAATAAAACTCAACTAAAAATAAACCTAAACCTAAACTTAAACTTAAAAAAAACTAAAATAAATAAAACTAAAATAAATAAACTAAACTGAATAAAAATAAAAAATAAACATAAATAAAAATAAAAAATAAAATAAACTAAAATAAATAAATAATAAACTAAATAAACTTAAACCTGCTGGTTTACTTTATTTAAAAAAGAAAACTCTAAACCATAAATCAGAACCCCTAAACCCTAAATCGTAGAAAACCCTAAACCCTAAACCCTAATCCAAAACCCTAAATCCTAAAAGCATAAACCCTAAAACCCTAAACACTAAACCCTAACCCCTGCACCCTAAACCCTAAACCTAAACCAAAAGTAACTAAATAATTTAAAAAATAAACCTAAACTATAAAACTTAATAAACTTAAACCTTATGAATGGGTAGATCCTTGTTGACAGGAACATCACCGTCAACCAGGCTCAGTCTAGACCTGTGGTAGAGGCGAAGGCGGAGGCGGTGGTTATTGTAGTGGTGGTTGGGGATATAGAAGTGATGGTGGATATGGAGGTGGTGGTCAGCGCAGTGGTTATTATGGAGGGGGGTGGAGCGATGGAGGTTATAGCTATGGTGGTTATGGAGGGAGAGATCGGGGATATGATGGTGGATCTCACTACTGGTGAGTTCGGGGTGGTTCTGATGGGAACTAGAGAAACTAAGAATGGCTGATCCGATCTGCTGCTTATGGAATTAGTGTCTTTACAGTGGAGATGATTCTAATTATCTAGGGTTTTTGATTTGCTCTATGCGTACTCATTTTTTATCTATGTCATCGCTTGTGTCTTAGACAACTTGGTGTGTTACTTGGTTGATGAAAATGAAAAGAAGAAATGTTGAAACTTAATTTGTTCTCTATTAAGAGAAAAAACCAAAAAGCCTAAATCTTAAACTAAAAGCTAAACCCTAGATGTAAAACTTAAATCATAAATGCTAGGCCTAAATCCTAAAAACCCTAAAACCTAAACCCTAAACCCTAAACACTAAACCCTAAACCCTAAAACCTAAAACCCTAAACCCTAAATGCGAAAGCCTAAAACCTAAACCCTAAACCCTAAGTCCTAAACCCTAAACCCTAGACCTTAAACCCTAAACCCCAAACACTAAACCCTAAACCCTAAACCCTCAACTAACCCTAAACCCTAAACCCTAAAATGCTAAAAACCTAGACATAAACTAAATAAATCCTGAAGATAAAATAAATAAAAAAACTTAAACCAAAATAAAATATAAAATATAATATAAAATAAAAAGATAAACTAAAACCTAAACCTAAACCTAAACCTAAAAAGAAATATAAAAAATAAAAACTAAAGTAAAATAAGATAAATAAAAACCTAAGCTAAACTAAAAAAAACCTAAATAAACTAAAAAATAAACCTAAAATAAAAATAAAATAAACCTAAAATAAAATGAGATAAAAACTAAATAAAAATCTAGACCTGAAAAATAAGCATAAAAATTAAACCTAAAAATAAATCAAAAATAAAACATAAACCCTAAACTAAAAATCAAAATCAAAGCCTAAAATAAAAATAAAATAAACCTCAAACATAAACTAAAATAAACTAAACTAAAATAAATAAAACCTAAGCTTAAACCTAAAATAAACTAAACCTAAATATAAAGCTAAACACTAAATAAAATAAAATAAATTAAACTTAAACCTAAACTAAAAAATAAAACCAAAAAATTATCCTAAAATAAAAAACTAAAACCTTTAACTTAAAATATAAAATAAAAACCTATACCTATACCAAAAAATAAAAAATAAATCCTAAACTTATTAAAATAAAATAAAAATAAAACATAACTAAAAAATAAACCTAAATTGAAACCTAAACCTAAAAATTAAACTAAAATAAAAAACCTAAACTAAAATAAATAAACCTAAAATAAATAAACTAAACTAAACTAAATTAAAAAAAATAAACTGAAATAAATAACAAAACTAAATAAACCTAAACCTACCAATTTACTTAATTTAAGAAATAAGAAAATAAAAATAAATAAATAAAACCCTAACCCTAAACTTAAAACCCTAAACCCTAAACCCTAAACTCTAAACACAAAACCCTCAACCCTAAAACAGTAAACCTTATACCCTAAGTGCTAAACCATAAACAATAAACCCTAAACCCTAATCTTTAACCGTAAACCCTAAACCCTAACCCCTATACCCTAAACCCTAAACCCTAACCCCTACACCCCAAACCGTAAACCCTAAGCCCTAACCCTAAATCCCAAACCCTAAACCCTAAACCCTAAACCTAAACCTAAAATAACTAATTAAATTAAAAAAATAAACCAAAACCGTAAAACCTAATATAAACCTAAACATTAACCTAAACCCTAAGAATGAAAAGAACCTTGATGACAAGAACATCACCTTCAACCACGCTTAATCTAAATATGGCAGTAGAGGCGAAGGTGGAGGCCGTGGTTATCGTTGTGGTGGTGGGGGATATGGAGGTGCTGGTTGATATGTAGGCGGTGGTTAGAGTAGTGGTGGTTATGGAGGTGGGAGGAGGGACGAATGTTACATCCATGGCAGTGACGGAGGGAGAGATCGAGGATTTGATGGTGGATCAAGGTACTCGAGAGGCCGAGGTGATTCTGATGGGAACTAGAGAAATTGATAAATGGTCGATCCGATCTGCTGGTTATTGAACTATGTCTTTATTGTAGAGACGGTTCTAGTTATCTAGCATTTTGATTTGCTCTATGCATGTACATTTTTTATCTATGTCGTCACTAGGGTCGTACAAAATTTGGTGGGCTGCATGGTTGATGAAATCAAACAGAAGAAATGTTGAATGAGAATATGTTCTCTATTAAAAAAAACCAAAATCCCTAAACCCTAAACTAAAACCTGAACTATAGACCTTAAACCTAAACTATAAACCCTAAACCCCAAACACACTAAACCTTAAACCCTTAAACCTAAACCCTAAACCCTAAAGCACTAAACCCTAAACCCTAAACATTAAAACCTAAAACATAAACCCTAAACCCTAAACCCTCAACTAACCTTAAACCCTAAACCCAAAACCCTAAACCATAAAAACTAAAAACCTAAACTTAAACTAAATTAAACCTAAAAATAAAATAAATAAATAAACCTAAATAAAAATAAAATAAAAGAAATAAATTAAAATAATAACCTAAACTAAAACCTGAACCTAAACCTTAACCTAAATAGAAAATAAATTAAAAAATAAAAACTAAACTAAAATAAAATAAATAAAAATCTAAACAAAACTAAAAAATAAAACACCTAAATAAAATAAAAATGAAACCTAAAATAAAATAAAATAAAATAAAAACTAAATAAAAATCTAAACCTAAAAAAAATCTATATATAAAACCTAAAAAAAAACCTAAACCCTAAACTACAAAAAAAAAACCTAAACTTAAAATAAAAATAAAATAAACCTAAAGCTAAACTAAAATAAACTAAACTAAAATAAGTAAAACCTAAACCTAAACCTAAAATAAACCTAACCTAAACATAAACTTAAACCCTAAATAAAATTAAATAAACAAAAAATAAACTTAAACCTAAACTAAAAAATAAAACCTAAAAATAATCCTAAAATAAAAACCTAAAACCTAAACCTAAAAAAATAAAATAAAAACCTAAACTTATACTTAAAAATAAAAAATAAAACTTAAACCTAAAAAATAAAATAAAAGTAAAACTAAACTAAAAAGTAAACCTAAACCTAAACTTAAACTTACAAATTAAACTAAAATAAATAACCTAAACTAAAATAAATAAACATAAAATAAATAAACTAAACTAAATAAAAATAAAAATAAAAATAAACCTAAATAAAAATAGAAAATAATTTAAATTAAAATAAACAAAAATTAAACTAAATAAACCTAAACCTACTAGTTTACTTAATCTATAAAAAATAAAAAATTTAAAAAACTTCAAAAAAAAATTAAGAAAAACCTAACCCTAAACCGTGAACATTAAACCTACAATCCTTAACCTTAAAACCCTAAACCTTAAATCCAAAAAACCCTAAACTCACCTAAAATAAACCTAAACCTACTTACAATCTAACCCCAAACTACCCTAAACCCTAAAACCATAAACCCTAAACCCTAAAACTAAACCTACCCAAATCACATCCTACCCTAACCTAAACCCTAACTAAACCTAAACCTAAAACCCAAACCCTAAACCCAACCTAAAACCCTAAACCATAAACTGACCATAAAACCCAACTCTTTAATCCTAAACTCTAAAAAAATGGTAAACTAAACCACAAACTAAACTAAACCAAACCCAAACCTAAATTAAGCCTAAACTCCTAAAGCAAACACTAAACCTAACCTAAACTCTAAATCCACAAACCTAAAACCTAAACCATGAAACCAAACCTAAACCTAAAACCTAATACCCTAAACCCTAAAATCATAAACCCTAAAATCCTAAATCCTAAACCTTAAATCCTAAACCCTAAAATCCTATACCCTATCCCTAAACCCCAAACCCTAAACCTAAACCAAAAGTAACTAAATAAATTAAAAAATATTACCTAAACATTAAGAACAGGCAGAACCTTGGCAGCAAGAACATCATGGCCAACCACGCTTAGTCTAGATCTAATGATGGAGGTGAATGCGAAGGCAGCGATTATCACAGTGTTGGTGGGGGATCTGCAGGTGTTCGTAGATGTGGAGGTGGTGGTCAGAGCAGTGGTGGTTATGGAGGAGAGAGGAGCGATGAAGCTTACAACCGTGGTGGTGGTGGAGGGAGAGATCGGGGATATGATGGTGGATCATGCTACTCGAGAGACCAAGGTGGATTTGATGGGAATTGAAGAAACTGAAGAACAACAGATCAGATCTACTTCTTAGGGAAATGTGTACTTACAATAGAGACGATTTTAGTTATCTACAGTTTTTGATTTGCTCTATGCATGCTCATTTTTTATCTATGTCCTCACTTATGTATTAGAAAACTTGGTCTGTTACTTGGTTGACAAAATCAAAAAGAAGAAATTCTGAATTTGTTATCTACTAAAAAAAATTAAAAACCCTAAACCCTAAACTAAAACATGAACCCTAGACATAAAATCTAAACTCTAAACCCTAAACCCTCAACCTAATCCCTAAACCGTAAACCCTAAACCCTAAAACCTAAAACCTACCATAAACCCTCAACCCTAAACCCTAAACCCCAAACCCTAAACCCTAAACCATAACCTGTAAAAAGCTAAAAACCTAAAACTCAACCAAAATTAAAATAAATAAGTAAACCTAAACCCTAAACAAAAAAACCTAAACTTAAAATAATAAAAAAATAAACCTAAACTTAAACTAAAATAAACTAAACTAAAATAAATAAATCCTAAACCTAAACAAAAATAAACTAAACCTAAAACTAAACCTAAACCCTATATAAAATTAAATAAATTAAAAATAAACCTAAACATAAAATAAAAAATAAAGCCTAAAAATATACCTAAAATAAAAACCTAACCTAAACCTAAAAAAATATAATAAAAAACTAAACCTAAACCTAAAAATAAAAAATAAAACCTAAATCTAAAAAATGAAATAAAAATAAAACTCAATTAAAAAATAAACATAAACCTAAACCTAAACCAAAAAATATACTAAAATAAAAAACCTAAACTAAAATAAATAAACTAAACTAAATAATAATAAAAATAAACCTAAATAAAAATAAAAAATAAAATAAACTAAAATAAATAAAAAATAAACTAAATAAACCTAAAAATATCAGTTTACTTAATTTAAAAAAATAACCCATAAATCTAAAACCCTAAACCCTAAACTAACCCTAAACCATAAACTTAAACTTAAACCCTAAACCTAAAACCTAAATCGTAAACCCTAAATCCTAAACTCTAAACCGTAAAAAGAAAAAAACCTAAACCCTAAACTAACCCTAAACCCTAAAAATGGGCAGAACCATGATGGAAGGAACATCACCATCAACCAGGCTCAGTTTAGATATGGTGGTGGAGGCGAAGGCGGAGACAGTGGTTATCATTGTGGTGGTGGGGAATCTAGAGGTACTGGTGGATATGGAGATGGTGGTCGAAGTAGTGGTGGTTATGGTGGTGGGAGGAACGACGTAGGTTACAACCGTGGTGGTGGAAAAGGGTGAGATTGGGGATATGATGGCAGATCATGCTACCTAGAGGCGGGGGTGGTTTTAATGGGAACTAGAGAAAATAAAGAATGGTCGATCCGATCTGCTGCATATGGAATTATGTCTTTATAGTAGAGATAGTTCTACTTACCTAGGGTTTTTTATTTTCTCTATGGGTGCTCATTTTTTATCTATGTCGTTGCTTATGTCTTAGAAAACTTGGGGTGCTACTAGTTGATGAAATTGAAAAGAAGAAATGTTGAATTTGAATTTTTTCTCTTTTAAAAAAAACCCTTAAACCCTAAACCCTGAACACTAAATCCAAAACCCTAAATTAGAACTTAAACCCTAAACCTAAAACTGAAACCCTAAACTGTAAACCCTGAACCCCAAATTCTAAACCCTAAGCCTTAAATCCTAAACTAACCCTAAACCCTAAACCCTAAAAAGCTAAAAACTTAAACCTAAACTAACTAAAACTAAAAAATAAAGTAAATAAAATAACTTAAACCAAAATAAAATAAAAACATAAATTAAAACCTAAACCTAACCCTAAACCTAAAAAGAAAATAAAATAAAAAAATAAATACATAAAAACCTAAACTAAACTAAGAAATAAAACACTAAACTAAAATAAAATAAAATAAACCTAAAAAAAAATAAAATAAAACTAAATAAAACTAAACCTAAAAAATAAACCTAAAAAATAAAACCTAAAATTAAATAAAAAATAAAACATAAACTTAAAATAAAAATAAAATAAACAAAATAAGATAAACCTAAACCTAAACTAAAGAAAACTAAACTAAAACCTAAAATAAACTAAAAATAAACCTAAACATAATCTAAAAAATAAAACCTAAAAATAAACATTAAATAAAAAACTAAAACCTAAACCTAAAAAAATAAAATAAAAACCTAAACCTAAACCTAAACCTAAAAATAAGAAATAAAATCTAAACCTTAAAAATAAAATAAAAATAAAACTCAACTAAAAAGTAAACCTAAACTTAAAAAATAAACTAAAATAAAAAACCTAAACTAAAATAAATAAAGCTAAACTAAATAAACTAAACAAAATAAAATAAAAAATAAACCAAAATAAATATATAAAATAAAATAAACTCAATTAAATATAAAATAAACTAAATAAACCTAAACATACACCATACTTGCCCACGAAAGGATAGGAACTACCAGAGCTATTATTTTTATTTAGAATCAGAGAGCCTTCAATAAGAATAAAATCAAGAGCATCAGAAGTAGACAATATATATGTAGAATTAGCTTTCTTCATTAATTTCTTTTTGGGTGGAGGTACATGATATAGATCAAGTAAAGAAAGCGAATTAAGGGATTTTGTGCTCTTATCAGCAGATACAACGCTCCTGCCGGAAGAAGTGGAGTTAGCAGAAGAGGTGGTAGCTGCAATGGTGGAGGGAGTATTGGACTCAGACGGTGGCTACACTACTGAACTATCCCAGGCAAGTATGGTGAGCTGTTGCTGCTGCTCGGCTGTCACCCTACCTGAGTTGTCCTTTGCAACTAGAAAACCTTCCTTGGTGTTGGAGGTTTGAGCAACTTCAGACACCTACAAGAAAGCTTCTTGATCTTAGAAATGATCTTCTTAGAGGTTGAAGATAGGGAGATATCCTAACCTTCTTTGGTCTTAAGAGGATCATAAGTATCCTCAAGGATTACTCTAACAGAACTAGATGGTTGTTCTAATAAGTATTTTTTAGAGATAACTATGGCTCTCAACTTGTAGCTGTGCTCAAGCTAGTCTTTAAAAGTGATATAATCCTCTACGACATGGCCTAACATGCGGTGGTAGGGGAAACATCTTGGATTATCGCTCTTGCCCACTTCTTTCGTCCTCTTCGGTTCTAGTAACTGAAAGTCAGGTTTCTTTAAGAGATTCTTAAAGATATTCCTAACTACCTCCTTCTTGAGTGAATATGGCTTATTCAATATATTGACATTAGAAGGTGGAAAGTAGTTACTTGGTGACGGATATGAATATCGCTGCTGGGTAGGCTACTGAGGTGGTGGAAATGGTCATAATGGCGAATGTGGTGGCTGGTATGATGGCTGAGGTGGTGGAAGAGGAGGTGGAAAATGAGGTTACTGAGCTCATAGTCTCTCACACTGAACTCTAGCTGGCTGCTTCCCTCTGTCCACTGACATAACTATCCCTATCTTCTTCTCAAACACCTTCTCTAGCATGGGCCTAGATGATTGGTCGAGAAAGGGCAACTGTTTTGCTTCTTCTTGTAGGCTCCGCTTGTTGATTAATATCTCAAATGTTTTGATGGTAAAGCCCTTAAGCATGAAAGCGACTCAGCCATGGATATTTTTGAGAAGAATCTCAATGGCGTACTATTCGGATAGCTATGGTACAAAAGCATAAATAAAATAAAAACCTAAACCTAAAATAAACCTAAAAATAAAACCTAAAAAAAATAAAAAAATAAAACCTAAATACTAAACTAAAAAAGAACTAAACCTAAAATAAAAATAAATAAATAAACATAAACCTAAATTAAAATGAACTAAACTAAAACAAATAAAACCTAAACCTAAACCCTAAACTAAATAAGATAAAATAAACAAAAAATAAACCTAAACCAAAGCTAAAAAAACTTAAAACCTAAACCTAAAAAAAAATGAAAACCTAAACCTATACTTAAAAATATCAAATTAAAATAAAACTAGACTAAAAATTAAACATAAACCTAAACTTGAAAATAAACAAAAATAAAAAAAACCTAAACTAAAATAAATAAACCTAAAATAAATAAACTAAACTAAATAAAAATATAAAATAAATATAAATAAGCCTAAAGCTACTAGTTTTCATAATTTTTTTAAAAAAAAACCTAAAATCCTAAACCCTAAACCCTAAACCTTAAATCAAAAACCCTAAACCCTAAACCCTCAACCTATAACCCTGAACCCTAAACCCTAAACCCTGAAAAACCCTAAACCCTAACCCTAACACTAAATCCTAAACTCTAGACCCTAAACTGTAAAACCCTAAACCCAAAATAGTAAAACCCTAAACCCTAAACCCTAAACCTACAAGCATGTTAAATCCTAAAATGTTGAATCTGAATTTGTTCTTTATTAATGAAAAAAACTATAAACCCTAAACCCTAAACTAAAACTTGAACCCTAAACCTAAAACTTAAACTTTATACTCTAAACCCTAATCCCTAAAAACCCTAAATGCTAATATCCTAAATCCTAAACCCTAAACCCTAAACCCTAAACCCTAAATCCTAAAACTTAAACCCTAAACACAAAAAAACCCAAGCCCTAATCCCTAAACCTTGAAAAGCTAAAACCTAAACCTAAAGTAAATAAAAGCTAAAAATAAAATAAATAAAAATATAAACCAAAATAAAATAAAAAATAAATTAAATAAAAACAAAAATTAAAACCAAATCCAAAACCTAAACCTAAAAAGTAAATAAAATAATAAATCTAAACTAAAATAAAATAAATAAAAACCTAAACTAAACTAAAAAAATAAAAAACCTAAATAAAATAAAAACAAAACCTAAACTTAAATAAATTAAAAACTAAATGAAAACTTATACCTAAGCAAAAACCTAAAAATAAAACCTAAAAATAAATAAAAAATAAAACCTAAACCCTAAACTAAAAAAAACCTAAACCTAAAATAAAAATAAAATAAACCTAAACCTAAACTAAAATAAACTAAACTAAAATAAATAAAACCTAAACCTAAACCTAAAAAATAAACTAAAATAAATAAACTAAACTAAATATAAATAAAAATAAAAATAAACCTAAATAAAAAATATAATAAACCAAAATAAATAAAAAATAAACTAAATAAATTTAAACCTACTAGTTTACTTAATTTAAAAAAAATTAAAAATAAAAAAAATAAAAAATAAAAAAATAAAAAAATAAAAAAATAAAACCCTAACCCTAAACGCTAAACACTAAAATTAACCATATGCCCTAAGCCTTAACCCCCAAACCCTAAACCCTAAAAAACCTAAACCATAAACTCTAAACCCTAAACCCTAAGCCCTAAACCCTAAACCCTAAACCATAAACCCTAAACCCAAAACCCTAAACCCTAAACCCTAGACCCTAAATCGCTAAACCCTAAACCCTAAAACCTAAAAACTTTAACCTAAACTAAATATAATCTAAAAATAAAATAAATATTAAAAAACCTAAACTTAAATTAAATAAAAAATAAATTAAAATGAAAACTTAAACTAAAACATAAACCTAAACATAAAAATAAAATAAACTAATAAAATTAAACAAAAATAAATAAATAAAAACCTAAACTAAATTAAAAAATAAAATAAACCTAAGAATAAAAAACCTAAATGAAATAAAAATAAAACCTAAAATAAAAATAAAATAAGCCTAAAATAAACCTAAAATAAAATATAAAACTACATAAAAAATAGAACCTAAACCCTAAATTAAAGAAAAACCTTAAACCTAAAATAAAAATAAAATAAAATAATAAAATAAACCTAAACCTAAACCTAAAATAAACTAAACCTAAACCTTAAACTAAATAGAATAAAAAATAGAAATAAACCTAAACGTAAACTAAAAAATAAAACTTAAAAATAAACCTAAAAGCTAAACCTAAAAAAATAAAATAAAAACCTAAACCTAAAGCTAAAAATAAAAAATAAAACCTAAACATAAAAAATAAACTAAAATAAATAAACTTTAAATAAACAAACTAAACTAAATAAAAATAAAAATAAACATAAATAAAAATAAAAAATAAATTAAACTTAAATAAATAAAAAGTCAAATTAAATAAACAAATTGAAGAAACATTAAATTTGAATTTGTTCTCTATTAATTAAAAAACCAAAAACCCTAAACCCTAAACTAAAACTTGAACCCTAAACCTAAAACCTAAACCCTAAACCCTAAACCCTAAACTATAAACCCTAAACCCATAACCTAAACCCTAAACCCTAAACCCAAAAAAACCCTAAACCCTAAACTAACCCTAAACCATAAACCCTAAAAACTTAGAAACCTAAACATAAACTATATAAAACCTAAAATTAAAATAAATAAATAATCAAAATCTAAAATAAAATTAAAATAAATAAATGAACTAAACTAAAATAAAATGAAATAAAACCTAAATGAAACTAAAAAATAATAAAAAACCTAAATAAAATAAAAACTAAACATAAAATAAAAATAAAATAAACCTAAAATAAATTAGAAAAAATAATATAAAAACTTAAACATAAAAAATAAACTTAAAAATTTAAACATAAAAATAAATAAATTATATAACCTAAACTCTAAATTAAAAAAAAAAACCTAAACCTAAAATAAAAATAAAATAAACCTAAACCTAAACTAAAATAAGTAAAACCTAAACCTAAACCTAAAATAAACTAAACCTGAACCTAAACCTAAACTAAACAAAGTAAAATAAACTACAAAAAAACCTAAACCTAAACTAAAAATTAAAACCTAAAACCAAATCTAAAAAAATAAAATAAACCTAAACCTAAACTAAAATAAAAAAATAAAACTTAAACCTAAAAAATAAAATAAAAATAAAACTAAACTAAAAAATAAGTCTAAACCTAAACCTAAACCTAAGATATAAACTAAACTATAAAACATAAACTAAAAAAATAGACCTAAAATAAATAAACTAAACTAAATAAATATAGAAATAAACTTAAATAAAAATTATAAAAGATAAAGCAAGATAAATAAAAAATAAACTAAATAAACCTAAACCTACTAGTTTACATAATTTTAAATAAATAAATAAAATCCTAACCCTACTCCTTAAACCATAAAACTAACCTTAAACCCTAAACCCTAAACCTACAACCCAAAACTCAAAACCCTAAACCCCAAAACTCTAATCCCTAAACTCTAAACCTTGAACCCTAAACCTTAAAACCATAAACCCAAAACCTTAAACCCTATACAATAACCACTAAAACTTGTAACCCAAAACCTAAAACCCTAAAACCTAAACCCTAAAATCCTAAAAATATAAACCTGAACTAAATAAAACCTTAAAATAAAATAAATTAAAAAACCTAAACATAAATTAAATAAAAAATTAAAATAAAATAAAAACCTAAACTAAAACATAAACCTAAACCTAAAAATAAAATAAAATAGACTAATAAAAATAAACTAAAATAAAATAAATCAAAACCTAAACTAAACTAAAAAAATAAAATAAACCTAATAATAAGAAACCTAAATAAAATAAAAACAAAATGTAAAATAAAAATAAAATAAATCGAAAATAAACCAAAAATAAAATATAAAACTAAATAAAAAAATAAAACCTAAACCCTAAACTAAAAAAAAAACACTAAACCTAAAATAAAAATAAAATAAACAAAATAAAATACACCTAAACCTAAACTAAAATAAATAAAACGTAAACCTAAACCCTAAATTAAATAAAATAAACTAAACTAAAAATAAACCTAAACCTAGACTAAAAGATAAAACCTAAAAATAAACCTAAATGCTAAACTTAAAAAAATAAAATAAAAAACTAAACTAAAAGCTAAAAATAAAATGTAAAACCTAAACCTAAAAAATAAATTAAAAATTAAACTCAACTAAAACATAAACTTAAATGTAAAAAATAAACTAAAATAAATAAACCTAAAATAATGAACTGAACTAAATAAGAATAAAAAATAAACATAAATAAAATAAAAAATAAATTAAATTAAAATAATTAAAAAAATAAAATAAAATAAACTAAAAATAAAACTAACCCTAAACTTAAAAATAAAAACTTAAAATAAACTTAAAATTAATACCTAAAACCTAAACCTAGAAAAATAAAATAAAATTATCAAAATAAAAAATAAAACCTAAACCTAAAAAAGAAAATAAAAATAAAATAAAACTATAAAAATAAACCTAAACCTAAACCTAAACCTAGAAAATTAAATAAAATAAATAAACTATACAACAACAACAACAACAAGCCTTAATCCCACTAGGTGGGGTCGACTACATGAATCCTTCGCTCCATCATTGTCCTATTATGTGTCAAATTGTCATCTAATTCAAGTATACTAAGATCATTTTTATACATCTTAACCAAGTCTTTTAGGTCTACCTCTACCTTTCTTAACATAAGGCAAATCTAATGCATCTACTCTCCTAATCGTCATCGGACGCCGACGCTTTATGTGGCCAAACCATCTAAGACTCTCCCTAATCTTATCTACCACTGAGCTACTCCAACTTTTTCTAACATACTCATTTTGCATTCTATCTCTAGTAAAGCCACTCATCCACCTAAGCATCCTCATCTCTCGAACACTTAACTTAGTCTTATGCTTCTCTTTTATTGGCCAACATTCGCACCATAAGTCAGGTGTCTTACCACCATCTTATAAAATTTTCCCTTAAGTTTAAATGGAACTTTTCTATCACATAATAGGCCAGATGTATTCCTCCACTTCAACCATCCAACTTGAATTCTACTAATAACATCTCCATCTATTTCACCATCATTTTGAATAATAGAGCCTAAATATCCGAATCGCTCACTCTTATTAATGACTTGATCACCTAAAGTCACAACACTATCACTAAAACTTCTACAACTAAAATTACACTCCATATATTCAGTTTTAGATCTACTTAAACAAAAGCCTTTAGACTCTAAAGTTGACCTACATAATTCAAGTTTCTATTCGACTCCCTCTCTAGTCTTATCAACAAGAAGAATGTCATCGAAAAGCATACACCAAGTTACATCTTCTTGTAAATGCCTCGTAAGAACATCCATAACTAAAGTAAAAGATAAGGGCTTAATGTTGATCCTTGATGTAATCCAACCGAAATAGGAAAATATTTTGTCAATCCTCCTTGTGTTTGGACACAAGTAATACTCTAGTATACATATCCTTAATGACTTGAATATAACCAATATTAACTCCTTTCTCGTTCTAGAACTCTCCAAAGAACATCTCTTGAGACTTTATCATAAGCTTTCTCTAAATCAATAAATATCATATGTAGATCCTTCTTACTTTCTCTATGCTTCTCCATTAAACCTCTTAACAAATGTATAGCATCCATAGTAGATCTACGGCATGAAACCAAACCGATTGTGAGAAACTTTATCACATCGTAACCTATGCTCACTATTTCTCTCCCATAATTTTAATGTATGGCACATTAACTTAATTCCTCTATAATTTGCACACTCTTGTGCATCACCTTTATTCTTAAATATAGGAACCAATAGACTCTTTCTCCACTCATCGGCATCTTTTAGTCTTTAAAATAACATTAAAAGATTTATAAGCCAAGAAATTCCTTGATCTCCTAAACATTTCCACACATCTATTGGAATATTATCCGTCCTATCGCTTTTCCACATTTCATTTTTTTTAAAGCTTCACTAACTTCGATTTACTAATAATGATGATAGAAATGAAATTCTCTATTTTTGTTTAGGGTATTAAGGTTGCTAAAATCAATCGTATCTTTCAGATCCTTCATTGAAAAGTTTATCAAAATATCTCATCCACCTATTTTCAATAACTTTTTCTAAGAAAAGCACTTTATTATTTTCATCCTTAATACCCCTCACTTGAACTATGTCTTTACTTCTCCTATCTCTTTGCTTGGCTAACTTATTCATACATCTTTCACCTTCTTTGGTATCTAATCTATTATATAAATCATTAAAAGCTAAATTTTTGCATCATATATTGCTTTTTTAGAATCTCTACAGGCCACTTTATATCTTTCCCAATTCTCCAAATTTTTACATCTAAACTAAGTTTTATAACAATGCTTCTTATTTCTTATCTTTTCTTGCACACTCTGACTCCACCACCAACTATTCTTATTAAAAGAAGCTTTTCCTTTTGATTCTCCAAGCACATCTTTAGCAACTTGGTTAATTTCACTTGATATTTTTTCCCACATAACGCTTTCTTTATGAACACCCCAAATTCTAATATCTTGTAGCTTGCTCTTAAAAATATTTTATTTGTGTTCTTTAAGTGTCCCCATCTAATCCTAGGGCAATTTAGTTTATTTTTTCTCTTACAATCCTTTCATCTTAAAATCTAAAACTAATCGATGTTGGGTACTTAAAATTTCACTTGGTATGACCTTACAATCTTTACAATTTAAACGATCTATTTTTCTTATCGAAAAATAATCAATCTGGTTTTACTAGATCCATTTTATAAGTAATAATATGTTCATCTCTTTTCTTAAATAAAGTATTAGCAACTACAAAATCATGTTTAAAGCAAAATTCCACATTAGTCTTACCTTCTTCATTAGTCACTCCAAATCCATAACCACCATGAATACTTTTAAAATCTTCTACTCTACCAACATGTCCATTTAAATCTCCTCCAATAAATACTTTTCTTCAAGAGGTATCTTTGTATTAATCCTCTAATTCATTCCAAAATTTTTCTTTTAAACACCTCCAAACCTACTTGAGGAACAGACACTTATAACATTGATAATCTTAGTATCAACAATAATCTTTAAAGCTATAATTCTATCTCCACATCTATTGATACTTATAACATTATCCTTCAAACTTTTATCTATAATCACACACCATTTCTAGTTTGACTTTTAGAATACCAAAGTTTAAAACCTAAACTATCAATCTCCTTGGCCTTCTCATTTAGTTTCTTGAACACATAAAATATTTATCTTTCTATGAACCATAATATCTATTAATTCCATTAATTTACTGTAAAATACCTATATTCCAAGATCCTAACCTAATTTTAGTTTCATGGACTAACTTCTTTTTGCATCCATCCAAAATGTGGGAACCTACTTATTTAACTGCACACAGGTAATCGCTCTAGCACATTTTCCTTCAACCATACTGTCGTTGCTTCAGGGACCTAGCATTAACACAATGATTTAAAGGATTCATGTCATGATTATTTCGACAAATTTTAACTTGCTTCATTACTAGCATGACCCTCCACTTTTGCATCCGACTTGGGACCGAATGGTGTTAAAATAAATAAACTATACCAAATAAAAAATAAACCTAAATAAAAATATAAAATTAAATAAACCAAAATAAATAATAAATAAACTAAATATAACTAAACCTACCGATTTACTTATTTTTTAAAAATAAAAACCATAAATTCTCATTCCTAAACACTAAACCATAAACCCTAAATCTACAATCCTAAACCCTAAAACCTAAACCATAAACCATAAATCCTAGAAAAACCCATAACCCTAAACCCTAAACCCTAACTCTAAACCATAAACCCTAAAACCCAAAACCCTAAACCCTAAACACTAAAACTTAAACCGTAAACCCTACACTCTAAACTTTAGCCCTAAACCCTAAACCATAAACCCAAACCCTAAACCTAAACCTAAAACAACTAAGTAAATAAAGAAATAAACCAAAACCATAAACCTAATAACCCTAAACCCTAAACCTGCTACTTGAGAGGCCGGGGTGGTGGCGAAGGGATAGATTGGGGATATGATGGTGGATCCCGCTCCTCAAGAGGCTGGGGTGGTTCAAATGGGAACTAGAGAAACTAAAGAATGGTTGATCGATCTCGCTTATGGGCTGTGTCTTTCTGATAGAGATGATTCTAGTTATCTAGGGTTTTTGATTTGCTCTATGCGTCCTCATTTTTTATCTATATCATCGCTTGTGTCTTAGAAAACTTGGTGTGTTACTTGGTTGATGAAATCAAAAAGAAAAAATGTTGAATTTGAATTTGTTTTTTGTTAAACAAAAAAACCCTAAACCCTAAACTAAAACCTCAACCCTAAACCTAACACCTAAACCTTAAACCCAAAACCATAAACCCTAAAACCCTTAACCCTAAACCCTAAAACCTAAAACCTAAACCCTAAACCCTAAACCCTAAACCTTAAACCCAAAGCCCACCCTAAACTAACCCTAAACCCTAAACCCTAAAAAGCTAAAAATTTAAACCTAAACTAAATAAAACCTAAAAATAAAATAAATAAATAAACCTAAACCTAAACCTAAAAAAAACTAAAATAAAAAATAAAAAACCTAAATAAAATAAAAATTAAACCTATAATAAAAATAAAATAAACCTAAAATAAAATAAAATGAAAACTAAATGAAAACCTAAACAAAAAGATAAACCTAAAATAAAACTAAAAAATAAATAAAAAATAAAACCTAAGCCCTAAACTAAAAAAAAATATAAACCTAAAATAAAAATAAAATAAACCTAAACCCAAACTAAAATAAACTAAACTATAATAAATAAAATGTAAACCTAAACCTGAACCTAAACCTAAACAAAATAAAACAAAATAAACTAAAAAATAACCTAAACCTAAACTAAAAAATAAAACCTAAAAATAAACCTAAAACCTAAACCTAAAAAAATAAAATAAAAATCTAAATTTAAACCTAAAAATAAAAAATAAAACCTAAACCTAAAAAATAAAAAAAAAATAAAACTAAACTAAAAAATAATCATAAACCTAAACCTAAACCTAAACCTAAAAAATAAATTAAAATATAAAACTAAACTAAAATAAATAAACTAAACTAAATAAAATAAAATTAAACATAAAATAAATATAAAATAAAATAACCTAAACCTCTGGTTTGTATTTAAAACAATGATCCTACCTTAACCTACAGATCCTAAACTCTAAAGTAACTACCACTACATACAGCACCATGAGCCTTTAAAAACCCTACTGATCCACTGAATAAACCATGAGCCTTACCCTAAACTAAAAAGGCCCTCAACCTGGCGTAAATCCTGGGCCTTAACTGACACCCTGACCCACTTACCCTAACCTCACTGATCTGACCTAAAACTTTGACCTAAACTGAGGCTGGGCCCTGGGCCTAGGCTGGGCGTTCAAACTGGGCCAAATGAGGCTGACCTACCATAACTGGCACCTGAGCCAAACCCTAAACTCTCCTAAATGTTAAGTACATACAAACCACTAAGAACCTAAAATGTAAACCTAAACTAAATGGACCTAAAAATAAAATCAATAAAAAAACCTAAACCTAAATAAAATAAAATAAAACCTATAAAAAATCCTAAACCTAAATAAAATAAATTTAAAATAAGAATAAACTAAAAATAAAATAAATGGAACCTAAACTAAACTAAAATTAAATAAACCTAAGAATAAAAACCTAAATAAAATAAAACTAAGTGTAAGATAAAAATAAAAATCAAATAAAATAAAGTAAAAAACTAAATAAAACCTAAACCTAAAAAATAAAACTTAAAAATAAAAAATAAAACATAAACCTAAACTAAAAAAAAATCTAAACTAAAATAAAATAAAAATAAACCAAAATAAAATAAACTTAAACATAACCTAAAATAAACTAAAGTACAATATATAAAACCTAAACCTAAACCTAAAATAAACTAAACCTTAACCTAACTCTAAACCTGAAAAACAAAATAAAATAAAAATTAAACAAAAAATGAAACATAAACCTAACCCTAAAGCTAAAAAATAAATTAAAATAAGTTAAAAAAGAAAACTAAACTAAAATAAATAAACTAAACTGAACAAAAATAAAAAATAAACCTAAAAAATAAAATAAACTAACATAAATAAACTAAATTAAACTAAACTGTCGGGTTTGCTTGTTTAAAAAAAACCTAAACCCTAAACCCTAAACTAGGCCCTAAACCCTAAATCCTGGCCAAACCAAAACTAGTGAACCACCCATGCCTGACCATTCATGAACTGAGTGCAAATTAAAATTAAAATTAAAACCTAACTAACCTCTATGTAAATCTTTGAGGCAAATCCCAAACCCTACCCTAAATCTTCCTGGGCCAACCCCAGGCCTAAACAGGCCCTAAACAGTGACTAAACCTCTGAAACTCCACAGGCCCTACCCACTCACACCTAAACAACCTAATGAGCCTAAAACCCACCTGACCTAAAGACAAACTGATCATAAACCTAAACTAAAAACCTTAAACCCCACTGACACCTAAATCCTAAACTCCCAAAAAACAAAAAAACCTAAACCTAAACTAAATAAAACCTAAAAATAAAATAAAAAAAATAAAACCTAAACCTAAATAAAATATAAAAATAAAAAATAAAAACTTAAACTAAAACCTAAACCTAAAACTAAAATAAAATAAAAAATAAAAGCTAAACTCAAATAAAATAAATAAAAACCTAAACTAAACTATAAAATAAAATAAACCTAAATAAAATAAAAACAAAATGTAAGATTAAACCTAAAATAAAATCTATAATAACTAAATAATAACCTAAACCAAAAAAATAAACCTAAAATAAATAAATAAAACTTAAAAAGATAAAAAACTAAACCTAAAATAAACAAAATAAAATTAACCCAAACCTAAACTAAAATAAATAAAACCTAAACCTAAAATAAGCTAAACATAAACGTAGACCTAAACTAAAATAAAATTAAACAAACTAAAAATAAACTTAAACCTAAACTAAAAAAAAATAAAACTTAAAACTTATACCTAAAAAAATAAAACCAAAACCAAAACCTAAACCTGAAAATAAAAAAATAAACGTAAAGCTAAAAAAAAAAAACTCAACTGAAAAATAAACCTAAACCTAAAAAAGCTAACTAAAGTAGAAAAACTTACCAAAAAAAATAAACCAAACTAAATAAAATAAATAAATAAACCTAAATAAAAATTAAAAATAGAATAAACTCAAATAAATAATAAATAAACTAATTAAACTAAATAAACCTAAACCTCTTGTTTGTATTTAAACCAAAACCTAAATCCTCCCTAAACCCAGATCCTAAACTCCCTGACCTCTAACTCCTACCCTAAATTACTCTACACCCACCCAAACATAACTGACCTGACCCAGGCCACTGACCTCTACCCAGGCTAAAACCTGGGCCTGCTAGCCTGAACTCCTACCATGACCTCCAACTGACCCCTGACCTGATCACTGAGCACTCCTGAGCTAATCTCTAATCCTACCTCAAAAATCTACCACAAAACTAAAACCATCTGACCTTACACAAACCTGAACCCTGATCCTAAATCTAAATTCTCAAACCTAACCCTAATGACAAAATAATGGGCCTTAAGCCAATACTAAATCCTAAACCCAACCCTAAAAAAAATAAAACTAAACTTAAAATAAATAAAACCTAATAATGGATAAATAACTAAACCTAAACCAAAAATAAAATAAACATAATAAAATAAAACTTAAACTAAACCTAAAGCAAAATAAATCATAATAAAATAAAATAAACTAAGATAAAATAAATAAAAACATAAACTAAACTTTAAAATAAAATAAACCTAAGCAAAAAACCTAAATAAAATAAAACAAAATGTAAAACAAGAATAAAATATATCTAAAATAAAATAAAATTAAAATTAAATAAAAACCTAAACCTAAAAAATAAACATAAAAATAAAACATAAAAATAAATAAAAAATAAAACCTAAACCTTAAACTAAAAAAATTCATAAACCTAAAACAAAATTAAAAAAAATAATCTAAACCTAAACTAAAATAAACTAAACTAAAATAAATAAAACCTAAAGCTAAACCTAAAATAAATAAAATAAAATAAACCTAAACCTAAACTAAAAAAATAAAACCTAAAATAAACCTAGAATAAAAACTTAAAACCTAAACTTAAAAAATAAAATAAAAACGTAAACCTAAACCAAAAAAATAAAAAATAAAATGTAAACCTAAAAACTAAAATAAAAATAAAACTTAACTAAAAATAAACCTAAACCTAAAAAATAAACTAAAATAAAAAACCTAAACTAAAAAAAATAAACAAAAATAAATAAAAATAAAAAATAAACTTAAATAAAAATAAAAATTAAAATAAGATCAAATCAATAAAAAATAAACTAAATAAACCTAAACCTACCGTTTACTTCATTTGAAAAAAAAAACTTAAACCATAAATCCTAAACCCTAAACCATAAACTTTAAAACACTAATCCTAAACTCCTAACTACCCTAAACCACAACCCAACTCTAAACACTAAACCATAAACCATAAACCCTAAACCCAAAAACCCTAAGCCTAAACCCTAACCTAAACCTAAACCCAAAACCACAAACAAACCTCAAACCCAAAAACCTAAACTAACTCTAAACCCTAAACCCTAAACTAACCCAAAACCTTGAGAATGGGCATAAACTTGATGGCAGGAACATCACCATTAGCTAGGCTCAGTCTAGATATGGCAGTGGAGGCGAAGGCGGAGGTGATGGTTATCACTATCGTGGTGGGGGATCTGGAGGCTGGTGGATATGGAGGTGGTGATCAGAGCAGTGGTGGTTATGGAGGTGGGAGGAGCGATAGAGGTAATAGTTATGGTGGTGGTGGAGGGAGAGAATGGGGATATGATGGTGGATCCTACTACTTGAGAGGCAGGGGTGGTTCTGATGGGAACTGGAGAAACTAAAGAACGGCTGATCCGATCTATTAATTAATGGAACAGTGTCTTCACAGCATGGATGGTTCTACTTATCTAGGATTTTAGATTTGCTCTATGGGTGCTCATTTTTTATCTATGTCATCGCTTGCATCTTAGAAAACTTGGGGTGCTACTTAGTTGATGAAATTGAAAAGAAAAATTGTTAAATTTAAATATGTTCTCTGTTAAAAAAAAACTTAAACACTAAACCCTAAACTAAATCTTAAACCCTAAACCTAAAATGCAAAACCTACAGCCTAAAATCCCTAAACCCTAAACCCTAAACCCTAAACCTTAACCTCTAAACCCTAAACCCTAAAACTCTAAATCCTAAACCCTAAGACCATAAACCCTAACCCTAAAACCTATAACCCTAAACCCTAAACCCTAAACCCCAAACCCCAAACCCTAAACCCTAAACCCTAAACTCTAACCCTAAACACCTAAACCTTGATTAAAGATGTCTTTAGGAGTATATCTAAAAAATGACCTAATCCTAACATAGTTATGGTATCTAAAGTAAATGTTTTCAAGAAACTTTCCCTTGACTATTAGAGATTTGAATACCCTAAATCATATTATAATACCATATATTATAGTGCAATGTAGCATCATATATTTGAGCATGTAGTGATGTGTTTTAGAATGTAATAAGATGTTTTGAAATGTTCTAGTATATTATGGTATTGTTCCCTATTGTCTATATTAATATAAATCATAAAAATATTAATTTAATAAATTACATGATGAAATTTGTTAAATTTGAAGTGGGAATTAGGTTGTAGTACCAAAGGTGTTCTATGCCACTTGTAGTCTAAAAAGTAAGATTTATTGTTCAAAATAAATATTATATGTTGTTGCATAGTATAGCATCATATATCATAGTATATTGTTCTATGCATTTTAAATTTTTTTAATATTTTACAATCATCCAGTCAAGCCTACACTAACATTATTTATAA
Source organism: Cymbidium sinense (assembly GCA_021442155.1). Lineage (NCBI taxonomy): Eukaryota > Viridiplantae > Streptophyta > Magnoliopsida > Asparagales > Orchidaceae > Cymbidium > Cymbidium sinense. The sequence continues at coordinate 63,707,101 of CM038214.1, read as the reverse complement.
AAATGTTGATTTAGACTTTAAAATGGTGGAATTTGGCCAAATTCATAATTGGTAGAGCATGGCATCATAATATATTATTTCAATTTTAAATATGTAAGTGATACGACTAAAATATATAGATTTATATTGTTTAGACTAATTTTATGATTTTTTATCTTAAGCAATCCCTTGTGATGTGATATGCAATATAATATAATATAATATAATATAATATGTTGTAGTGTATTATAATATAGGATGTCATAACATAGTGTAGCATCATGCATGATAGCATACTATTGTGTATTACTACTTATTGTTTAGCATATTTTAGTTGATTATAGTATGACATAGTAGAGTTTGTACTGGTATAATTCATAAAAATATTGATTTATAGGATGAGATGATGGGATTTGGCCAAATTTAAGGTAAACTTTAGGGAACATCATTGGGGTGTGCTATGGTGTGTCATTTAATCAAAATAATGGAATTTTGCATCCAAAATAAATATTCATTTTTCAATAAAATTTAATAATTTTTTTTCTTAAAGTGATTCAATTTAAGGTCTAATGTAAGATAATATATTATATAAAAGTATATTAAAATATAATGTATATAATAATATAACTTCACATATATATGAATGTGGTGGAGTGTTATTTAATGTTATTGTACATTTTAGTATGTTTTACTTTTGTTATAATACATTGTGTCAAAACTCACATAAATGTTAATTTGAAGGTTGAGATGGAAGAATTTTGCAAAATTCACGGCACACACAAAGAAGCAACACCAAAATTATGTTATTTTCTACCATTTCTAATCGAAAAATAATAATGTTACATCCAAAATGAACATTATTCATATTTTTAGAAAATTTTGTTATTTGTTCTTTTTAAGTGATTCTAATGAGGTGCAATGTTAAACAATATATTATATTATAGAAAATTATAATATAACATCATATATTATTATATATTATGGTGTGTTAATTCACACTATAATATGTTTAGCACTAAATTGTATATTTAGTTAGAGCTTGCACGATCACAAATCATAAAATGTTGATTACAATGTTAAGATGTTGTGATTGGAATGAATACATTGTTAGGATTTTGGTCGAAGTATTAAAGGTGTGCATAAGAAAATAAATAAGATTTGATGAGAATTCTATGTTTGGTTGGATTTCTTTGATTTAAACTCTACTGGGGGAGTTGGTTTAATTTGGCTCCACTAGAGTGGTTGGTTTTGAATTTGATTTGTTTGCTTTACTTGTTTATATCTGATTTGGGGCTCCATTGGGGAGAAGGGTGTGATTTTTCTTTCCCTTATTTCTTTATACATCCATGTGTGTCCAAGAAATGCAAGTATATAGTTTGGACATTCAGAGAATATGAGGCTTTAGTTAGACCCAAGAAGGTCATTTGATTACCTCACTTCCCTAGTTTAATAATGGCACGTACTTGCCTATATTTTTGTACATGTATATGTATATGCAATTAGTTAATAAAAATCCTATTTTACATTAAAATTGCATGCATTCATAATTGGCTAGGTGGTTGAATTAATTGTCCATATGATTTGGAGCTTACTTTCTATGTTCATGTATACAAATTAACATAGGTTTGAATGCAAATGGGTATATAGTCTGAACATCTTGAGAATACGAGGCTTTGGCTAGATCCATAAAGGTCATTTTGATTACCTCACTTCCTTGGTTTAACAACGGCACATGCCTATTTAATTTCATTCTTATGTCCTTTTTGTATAAGAATTTGCATAAAGTTTTAAATTAATATGGTTAAAAAATTCAATCAAATAAAATATAAATTCTAATCATACACATACATTCATCATTTAAGTATGCTAAGATATGTTACATGTATAGATACACTTAGGATTAAATCATATGCATGTTACATGTGATAGAAAGGAATGATTTAATATATGGCATGTAATAGTAATTCAATTAAATTAATATTAAGATGCCTTTCATTTTGAATAGGATTATTTAAAATGAACCTAAACTTAGGATTAATTAAATCATTTAATAAGCCATTCACTAAAGAGAACTAAATCAAATTAATATACTTTAGAAAGTGACTTAAGGTAGGGATAAAAAGGGGAAATCCTCTTTTCCTCTATTTATAACACTTAGTTTCTTTGTGTAATCAAATGAAACTAAAGAAAATACAAATTAAAATTCTCAAATCAATTAAACTACTCAAGTGAAATCAACCTTTCATGTTAAATTGAATCCTTCTACACCTAGAAAATACAACACTAATGCCTAACAAGACTTACCGCACAAGCCTTAATACATACATTAGAATTAAGTCACCACTTCTACCTCTAAGTTAGGACAGTGCATGATGTGATGTATGTTTTATTTTATGATGTATTATTTTAGATTGGATGTTAGGGTGTGTGCTTCGTAGACTAGATGATAGGACAATATTAGCATAATCATGTTTTTTGCGGTGGATTATGCTTAAGGGATGCTTAAAAATGAATGTGAATGCTCTTTTTCTAGGTTGCTTAATTTCTTAAGCATAATCCAAGTTATGATAGGTGGGCATAGTTACCTATGTGTAGAGTGCTAAGTCCAAATTATAAATACAACTGCTTGGGATTATATGTATATGTAGCTAACCTCTATTTGGAGGTGTAATTAGATTTACTTTTCCCACATAAATGTAATTTTTGTAATAGGAATTAGGATTAGTGCTATGGGGGATTACGATAAGCAGTGGCTAGAAGGCTTTGTCATGGGGTGCCCTGAGATGCCTTCGAAGCAAAGCACCATCCAAATCAAAAAAGGAACCAAATCAGAAATTGAGATATGAAGAAAGAAGACCGCAATAGCTTTTAATACAATTATAATTATTCTTTCATATTCTAGGTTGTATAAGGGTAGAGCTCGACTACCCATCTTTTCTCTCTTTGGGTTGTACAGTGGTACCCGATCGCACCGACCTTTTATCCTTTTATAATAGTTTATATAATTTTTTGATGTTTTGTTTACATTGTGCATTAGGATGACATTCTTTTCATAGTTTTTTAAATGATTGAAGCTTTAATGTGTGGCTTGTATACTATTAGGCTCATAGGATAAAAGTAACTTTTTTGCCCAACTAATCACTCATAACTAAATTTTAAACAACTCATAACCTCATCACAAAGCCTAAGACATAAATAAAATAATTAATATATTTAGCAACCCCTTAGCTATGTGGTTGTATATTTCATGTCATGCATGCATATTCTTTCTTTCTTGAACATGAAGGATCTCCATCCTTGCACGATAAAGGAATGCTTGACCTGTGAGGGCATCCCTTGTGGTGGAAAACACTTTGTTCTAGCTGATTTGACCCATAACCTATTTCATCATGCATTTAGGCATAAAAAATCCTAACGCCTTAGTCAAAATGATTTGTCTAAAATGAAATTAAATTTGAAAATATTTTTCATCCATAGAATAAGTCATATGCTCATACCACTCATGCTCTAGTCTCTTAGGGAGTGTGTTTGTGACTTTAGTCTCTTTCTAATTAAATAACTACCCTAACTATCTTACAATTCATAAGACCGAACTACATAGTTTTAAAATCATAAGAGGAGTTAGCTAGCAGCCACTCTAGGTGGTTATAAGTCTAGAAGACATACAATTTATTCTCTCTTGTGGAGCTAAACCCTTATGTCCACTTATCATTTAGATTTAGGTTGTGCTTTAGCTCATACTAAATCTCCATAGATTTAGGGTCTGAGGTAGCTATTTCGTTCGTGCTATGAGCATAAATTGTCACCTCTTAGGCATTCCCACAACCTTATGTTGGTGGATTATAAGCCCTAGTAATCTAATTAAATTTAAACTCAAAACATAGAAGTCGCCTCAACTTTGAAATTATAAAGCCCAACCATAAGATACATTGGAATGCTCACTAGGCTTCCTAGTATCATGAACATTTCTTAATTATTTCATTTGGATTCAAAAAATAAGTCTTCTCCTTAACTTTCCCAATTGATTTTCCAAATACAACCAATCCTTTGATAGTCTAACCTTGAAATCTTTGGAGATGATAATTGTCTACTTTAATCGAGAGTATTTTTAGGAAATTTAATTTCATAAGAAGTAATTAACTACGAAGGCTTTCCTCCATAGGGAACTTAAGAACCTGAGTTAATATAAACCCTACTTTATTCATTCATGTAAAGTAGGGGAAAAATCTCTGGTACATTCAAAGACCCATCATGCCTTAGGAGTCCTTATTATATGATTAGGTTCATTGTAGAGTAATGCCTCTATCTTTTGAGATAGTACATAATATTGATTGATACACCTAGGTCAACCAGAACTTTGGATAGCCTGTATCTACCAACATCCACTGTAATGTAAAGAGGCAGTTGTGCCCAGTTGTCCCTATAAGTCTTCATTGCTAAATTTAACTCCTAAGATGTCCTTCGATTGACATACCTCCTCTTTAATAGCGATCAGCTAAGCTAAGCATATCTTTAGATAAAATAAGGCCTTGACTAGAGATTCCCTCATCTCTTTGGATAAGACATGGGCGTCGTATATTCTTAACTTAGCTGAAAACTTTCTAAGGTGAGCTAGGACATCGTAATCAATTCTAGCTTGGTCCTCCACAAGCATATCAATGGGGGAGTATCTTATGGATAGGCTATCTGCTCATTAGAACCAATGACTTGCTTACCCTTATCCTGAAGTGCTACCCTAAGAGGTAGAACTTTGCCACTGTGTAGATTGACTTCAGTGACTTCTTAGAATGATGAGCTTGTGGAAAGTTCTACCGTCTCATCAGGCATACCTATAGCTTCTCCTATGGGATCCTCAGAGTCAGTTGACTCCAAGTCAATCTCAAGAGGTGAACCTGATTGATTCAAAGAAGGATAGCCTGACTTTGAATTAGAATAGAAAGATTTGAAACTACTAGAGCTATTATTTTTATTTAGACTCAGAGAGCTTTCAATAGGAATAAAATCAAGAGCATCAGAAGTAGATAATATATGCATAGAATTAGCTTTCTTCATTAATTTTTTTTTTGGGTAGAGGTACATAATAGAAATAAAGTAAAGTAAGCGAGTAAGGGATTTAGTGCCCTTATGCGTAGATACAATGCTTCTGCTGGTAGAAGAGGAGCTAGCAGAAGAGGTGGTAGCTCCAACGGTGGAGGGAGTACTAGACTCTGATAGTGGCTGCCCTACTAGACTATTCCGGGCAAGTATGGTGAGTTGCTGCTGCTACTAGGCTGTCACCCTCCCTGAGTTGTCCTTTGCCACTAGCAAACCTTCCTTGGTGTTGGAGGTTTGATCTATTTTAGGGACCTATAAGAAAAGTTTCTTGATCTTAGAAATGATCTTCTTAGAGGTTTGGGATAGGGAGATATCCTAACCTGCTTTGGCCTTAAAATGATCACAAGTATCCCTAGGGATTACTCTAATAGAACTAGATGGTTGTTCTAATAAGTATTCCTTTGGGATAATTATGGCTCACAACTTATAGTTGTGCTCAAGCTAGTCCTTAAACGTGATACAATCCTCTAAGACAGGGCCTAACATGTGGTGGTAGGAGCAATAGCTAGGATCATCACTCTTGCCCACTTCCTCCGGCCTCTTAGGCTCTGGTAACTGAAAGTCAGGTTTATTTAAGAGATTCTTTAAGATTTTTCTAACTACCTCCCTCTTGAATAAATATGGCTTATTCAATCTATTGGCAAGAGTAGGTGGAAAGTAGCTATCTGGAAATGGATATGAATACCGCTGCTGGGTAGGCTGGTGAGGTGGTGGAAATGATCGTTGTGGAGGCTGCAGTGGCCAGCATGATGGCCAAAGTGCTGGAAGAGGAGGTGGCAAAGGAGGTTGGTGAGCTCATAGTCTCTCATACTGAACTATGGTTGGTTGCTTCCCTATGTCCACTGGCACAACTGTCCTTAGCTTCATCTCAAACACCTTCTGTGGCTTGGACCTAGATGATTGGTCAGGAAAGGGCAACTATTTGGCTTCCTTTTGTAGGCTAACTGCCTTGTTAATTAATTTCTTGAATGTTTTGATGGTAAAGCCCTTACGCATGAAGGCGACAGGGCCATGGATATTCTTGAGAAAATCTCAATGGCATGCTGTTCAGATACTTGTGGTTCGCATTTAATGCTCAGGTTGTGCCACCTAAGAATGTAATTAATAAGGGACTCGTTGAGTTTCTGTTTCACTTCAATGAAGTCACCTACAATCACTCTTTGCTGAGATCCAACAATCCTCTTGATGAAGAGGTGCTCCAACTCAGCAAAAGTCTTCACCAAACTGTTCGGCATACCAATCAAATACAACACGCGTGATCGCTAACTAAAAGGCGTAAGAAGAGGAGTGCATTACCACCTGCAATAGCAAAGTGTGTAATATGTTATCATGGGTTCCACTACCATCAAAGATCTTGAAGGATGGTAGCACAAAACCTTAAATAAAATAAAAACTAAATAAAAACCAAAACCTAAAAATATAACGAAAAAATAAATAAAAAATAAAACCTAAACCCTAAACTAAAAAAAAAAAAACTTAAACCTAAAATAAAAAAAATAAAAAAAAAATATACGAAAACTAAAATAAACTAAACTAAAATAAATAAAACCTAAACCTAAACCTAATATAAACTAAACCTAAACCCTAAACTAAATAAAATAAAATAAACTAAAAATAAACCTAAACCTAAACTAAAAAAAAAAAACCTAAAAATAAACTTAAAATAAAAACCTAAAATATTAAAATAAAAACCTAAACCTAAAACTAAAAATAAAAAATAAAACCTAAACCTAAAAAAATAAAATAAAAATCAAACTAAACTAAAAAATAAACATAAACCTAAACGTAAACAAGAAAAAATAAACTAAATAAAAAAAGCCATAAACTAAAATAAATAAACTAAACAAATAAAAATAAAAATAAACCTAAATAAATATAAAATAAACTAAACTAAACCAAAAATAAACTAAATAAACTTAAACCTACTATTTTACTTAATTTTAAAAAAATAACCCTAAACTCAAAACCCTAAATCCTAAAGTTTAAACCCAAACCCTAAACCATAAAACGAACCCTAAACCTATAATCCTAAACCCTAAACCCAAAACCTTAAACCCTAAACTAACCCTAAACCCTAAAGCCTAACCCAAACCCTAAATCATAAACCCTAAACCATAAAACCCTAAACCCTAAAATCTAAACTAACCCTAAACCCTAATCCTTAACCCTAAAAACCCTAAACCCTAAACTAACCCTAAACCCTAAGCTAACCCTAACCACTAAACACTAAACCTACAACCCTAAACCCTAAACCTTAAAACCTAAATCCTAAACCCAAAACCCTAAACCCTAAACCCAAAAAACCTATAAACCTAAACCTAAACTAAATAAGTGCTACAATAGGTATGCTGGGAATGATGGCCATGATGTGTCTCACTTCCTCATTTGGTTGGTAGTGTTATATGTAATTAAAACCATTCACTCGAAGTCTGGATGTTACATATGGTGCTGCTCCTTAAGACATTTATAATTGAGCTGAAGCCTTTTCTTCATTCGTTGTCTTCTATCTACTCTTATTTTCTATGCTTATTTAACTGTCTCATTATCTATACTAATCCTTTTTCTAGCTTCTTGTAGATCTCTGGTCTAGGTTGGGAGGCTTTTGCTACTTGATTGGGCCGGTTTCATAAGATCTATAGTACAGGCTGGGAGACTTTTGTTGCAAGGGTATGCTGCTTACAAAAAGAGCAGAGGAAGATTTTTGATGATTTCAAGGAATTGGTTTTGTGGATTTTTGTTTCCTTTTTTATTAGCATTTTGTTATTATCAATTATATTAGCTAGGGGGCTTACCTCCTTAGGACATTTTGTAGCTCTTTGAGCTTTAGCTTAAAGATTTGCCCCCTCTAAGGACTTTGTACCTTTTCTTGTGGCAATAAAACTTTCTTATTTCCCTAAAAAATCCCCTAAACTAAATAAAACCTAAAATAAATAAATAAAAAAGCCTACACCTAAATAGAAGAAAAAAATAAAATAAAATAAAATAAAATAAAAACCTAAAACTAAAACCTAAATCTAGACTAAACCTAAACCTAAACCTCAAAATAAAAAAATAAAAAAAACTAAACTAAAATAAAATAAATAAAAACCTAAACTACAATAAAAAATAAAATAAAACTACAAATAAAAAAAAAACTAAATAAAATTAAAACTAAATGTAAAATAAGAATAAAATAAACTTAAAATAAAATAAAATAAAAATTAAATAAAAACATAAACCTAAAAAATAAACCTAAAATAAATAAAAAATAAAACCTAAACCCTAAACTAAAAAAAATCTAAACCTAAAATAAATGAAATAAAATAAACCTAAACCTAAACTAAAATAAACTAAACTAAAATAAATAAAACATAAACCTAAACCTAAAATAAACTAAACCTAAAGCCTAAACTAAATAAAAGAAAATATACTAAAAATAAACCTATACATAAACTAAAAAATAATACCTAAAAATAAACCTAAAATAAAAACCTAAAACCAAAACATAAAAAAATAAAATAAAAACCTAAACCTAAACCTAAAATTAGAAAATAAAACCTAAACCTAAAAAATAAAATAAAAATAAAACTAACATAAAAAATAAACCTAAACCTAAAGCATAAACTAAAATAAACAAACCTAAAATAAAGAAACTAAGCTAAATAAAAATAAAAATAAACCTAAATAAAAATAAAAAATAAATTAAATTAAATTAACTAAGTAAACTAAGTAAACGTAAACATACCATTTCACTTAATTTAAAAATATAATAAAAATTAAATTAAATAAAAAAACCCTAAACGCTAAACCCCAAAACCCAAACCCTAAACACTAAACACTAAACCCTAAACTCTAAACCCTAAACCCTAAACCCTAAACCCCAAACCCTAAACCTTAAACCCTAAACCCTAAAAACCTAAACCTAAACTAAATAAACCCTAAAAATAAAATAAAAAAAAAACTTCAACCAAAATAAATAAAATATTAAATAAAATTATGAAAAAAACTAAAACCTAAAACTAAACCTAAACCTAAACCTAAAAAGAAACTAAAATATAAAATAAAAACTACACAAAAAGAAAATAAATAAAAACCTAAACTAAAGTAAAAACAGAAAAACAAAAAAATCTAAATAAAATAAAAACTAAAGCTAAAACAACCATAAAATAAACCTAAAATAAAATAAAATAAAAACAAAATAAAAACCTAAACATAAACCTAAAATTAGAAAATAAAACCTAAACCTAAAAAACAAAATAAAAATAAAACTAACCTAAAAAATAAACTTAAATTTAAACCTAAACCTAAAGCATAAACTAAAATAGACAAACCTAAAATAAATAAACTAAGCTAAATAAAAATAAAAATAAACCTAAATAAAAAAAATAAACAAAAATAAATAAAAAATAAACTAAATAAATGTAAACCAACCATTTCACTTAATTTAAAAATATAATAAAAAATAAAAACAAATAAAAAGAACCATAAGCTCTAAACCCCAAAACCCCAAACCCTAAACTCTAAACCCTAAACACTAAACCCTAAACCCCAGAACCCAAACTCTCTAAAACCTAAAAAAAAATAAAAAAATAAAAATATAAAAAAAATTAAAAATATAAAAAAAATTAAAAAAAACAAAAAAAACCCTCAACCCTAAACCCTAAAAACCTAAAAACCTAAACCTAAAATAAATAAAACCTAAAAATAAAATAAATAAATAAAACTTCAACCAAAATAAATAAAAAATTAATTAAAATAAAAACTAAAACTAAAACCTAAACCTAAACCTAAAAAAGAAACAAAAATATAAAATAAAAACTATGAAAAAAGAAAATAAAAAAAAACCTAAACTAAACCAAAATAACAAAAAAACCTAAATAAAATAAAAACTAAAGCTAAAATAATAAGAAAATAAACCTAAAATAAAATAAAATAAAAACTAAATAAAAACCTAAACCTAAACAATAAACCTAAAATTAAATAAAAAATAAAACCTAAACCCTAAACTAAAAAAAACCTAAACCAAAAATAAAAATAAAATAAACCTAAACCTAAACTAAAATAACTAAAACCTAAACCTAAACCTAAAATAAACTAAACCTAGACTACATAACATAAAATAAACTAAAAGTAAACCTAAACCTAAAATTAAAAATAAAACTTAAAAATAAACCTAAAATAATAACCTCAAACCTAAACCTCATAAAATAAAATAAAAACCTAAACCTAAACCCAAAAAATAAAAAATTAAACTGAAACTTAAAAAATAAAAAATTAAATTGAAACTTAAAAAATAAAATAAAAATAAAACTAAACTAAAAAATAAACCTAAACCTAATCCTAAAAAATAAACTAAAAAGAAAACCTAAACCAAAATAAAAAACATAAAATAAAATAAACTAAAATAAGATAAACAATAACCTAAACTAGAGTAAAAAAATAAAATAAACCTAAGAATAAAAAACTTAAATATAATAAAAAACTAAACGTAAAGTATAAATAAAATAAAATATAAATAAACCTAAAATAAAATAAAATAAAAACTAAATAAAAACCTAAACCTAAAAAATAAACCTAAAACTAAAACCTAAAAATAAATAAATAAAAACCTAAATCATAAACTTAAAAAAAACCTAAACATAAAATAAAAATAAAATAAACAAAATAAAATAAACCTAAACCTAAACTAAAATAAGCTAATCTAAAATAAAGAAAACCAAAACCTAAGCCTAAAATGGACTAAACCTAAACCTATACCTAAACTAAGTAAAATAAAATAAACTTAAAATAAACCTAAACCTAAAAAAATCAAATGAAAACCTAAAATTAAACCTAAAAATAAAAAATAAAATCTAAACCTAAAAAATAAAATAGAAATAAAACATAACTAAAAAAAAACCTAAACCTAAAAATAAACTAAACCAAAACTTAAACTAAAAAAAAATAAACCTAAAATAAATAAACTAAACTAATTAAAAAAAAATAAACATAAATAAAAATAAATAATAAAATAAATAATAAAAAATAAACTAAATAAACTAAATAAAGATAAACCTATTGGTTTACTTAATGTTTTTTTAAAAAAAAACTCTAAAACCTAAACCCTAAACCCTAAACCCAAAACACTAAATCCTAAATTCTAAACTCTGGCCTAAACCCTGAGCCCTAAACCCCAAACCTAAATCTAAAAGCCCTGAGCCCTAACCTAAACTACAGTAACCTACCCTACCCTACCTATGGCCACTGACCCACAAACCCCTAAAACCAGACACTCCATAAAGTGACACCACTGGATCTTAAAACCATACCAAAGCTGGGCCACAACCCTAAACCCCAGACCCTGAAACTACCCAACCCCCAAACCAACCCCAAACTGAGCCTTAAACTCTAAACCACAAAATCACTAAACCCTAACACAAAACATTAAAACCTTAACCCCAAAACAAGCATAAACCATAAAATCTCCATAAACCACGAACCTAAACCTAAACCAAAACCACTGAACTAAACTAAAGTAAGTAAAATTAAAAAAATAAACCTAAAATAAGCGTAATAAACCTAAACCATAAGAATGGGTAGAACCTTGACGGTAGGAACATCACTATCAACCAGGCTCAATCTAGACCTACGGTGGAGGCGAGGGCGGAGGTGGCAATTATCACAGTGGTGGTGGGGGATCTGGAGGTGCTGGTGGATATGGAGGTGGTGGTCAGAGCAGTGGTGGCTATCAAGGCAGAAGCAATGATGGAGGTTCAGTCATGGTGGTGGTGGGAGAGAGATCGAGGATATGATGGTGGATCCCTCTAGTTGAGAGGCCAGGATGGTTCTGATGGGAATTGGAGAAATTGAAGAATAATTTTTGATTTGCTCTATCCTTGCTCATTTTTGATCAATGTCATCATTTGTGTCATAGAAAACTTGGTGTGTTAATTCATTGATGAAGTCAAAAAGAAGAAATGCTAAACCCTAAACTAAAACTTGAACCTTAAACCTTAAACCAAAGCACTAAACACTAAACCCTAACACCCTAAACCCTAAACCCTAAACCCTAAACCCTAAACCCTAAACCCTAAATCCTAAAACCTTAAACCCTAAACAATAAACCCTAAAACCTAAACCCTAAACCCAAAACCCAAAACCCTAAATCCTAAACCCTAAACCCTAAATCCTAAACCCGAAATCTTAAACCCTAAACCCTCAACTAACCCTAAACCTTAAAAAACTAAAAACTGAAACCTAAACAAAATAAAACCTAAAAATAAAATAAATAAAAAAACATAAACCAAAATAAAATAAAAAAATAAAATAAAATAAAAAATTTAACTAAAACTTAAATCAGAACCTAAAAAGAAATTAAAATAAAAAATAAAAACTAAAATAAAATAAAATAAATAAAAATGTATACTAAACTAAAAAAATAAAGAACTAAACCAAAAATAAAAATATAATTAACCTAAAATAACATAAAATAAAAACTAAATAAAAATTGAAACCTAAAAAATAAACCTAAAAGGAAAACCTAAAAATCAATAAAAAAATAAATCCTAAATGCTAAACTAAAAAAAAGACCTGAACCTAAAATGAAAATAAAGTAAACCAAAACCTAAACTAAAATAAACAAAACTAAAATGAAAAAAAAATAAAAAAAAAACCTAAACCTAAATTAAAAAATAAAATCAAAAAATAAACCTAAAATAAAAACCTAAAACCTAAACCTAAATAAATAAAATAAAAACCAAAATGTAAAAATAAAATAAAAATAAAACTAAACTAAAAGATAAACTTAAATCTAATCCTCCAAAACTAAAATAAAAAAAAAATAAAAATAAATGAACCTAAAATAAATACAGATAAAATAAAATAAGCCAAAATAAAATAAAACTAAAATAAATAAAAAATAAAAAATAAACTAAATAAAATAACTGTGGGTTTGTTTTGAAAATTAAAATAATTAAAATAATTAAAATAAAACTAAAACCTAAACCCAACCCAAAAAAAACCCCAAACCCTAAACTCCTAGCCCTAAACCACTAAACCTAAACCCTAAACCTACCACAACCCTAAACCTAAACCTTAAACCCAAACCAAACCTTAAACCTAAAATCTAAAAAACATAAAACTAAACCTAAGCTAAATAAACCTAAAATAAAATAAATAAATAAACTAAACCAAAATAAAATAAAATAAAATAAAACCTAAAACTAAACCTACCTAAACCTAAACCTAAATGCAAAAATAAAATAAAATAAAAAATATAAACAAAACTAAAATTAAATAAATAAAAACCTAAACTAAACTAAAATAAAATAAACCTAAAATAATAAACCAAATTAAAATAAAAACTAAACATAAAATAAAAATAAAATAAACCTAAAATAAAATAAAATAAAAACTAAATAAAAAGCTAAACCTAAAAGTAAACCTAAAAATAAAACCTACAAATAAATATAAAATAAAACTTAAATCCTAAAATAAAAAAAAAATTAAACTTAATATAAAAATAAAATAAACTAAACCTAAAACAAAATAAACTAAACTAAAATAAATAAAACCTAAACCAAAACCTAAAATAAAAAAAAAACCTAAACCTAAACCTAAACTAAAAAATAAAACCTAAAATAAAAACCTAAAACCTAAACCAAAAAAGAAAATAAAAACCTAAACCTAAACCTTAAAATAAAAAATAATACCTAAATGTAAAAATAAAATTAAAATAAACTCAACTAAAAAATATGAACCAAATAAATAAAAGAAACACCTAAAAATATAAATAAACCTAAAATAAAGAAAATAAACTAAATAAAATAAAAAAATAAACTAAAATAAATAAAAATAAAATAATAAAATAATAAACTAAATAAATACACCTAAACCTGCCGGGTTTCCTTAATTTTCTTTTTTTTTAAAAAAAACCTAAAACTAAATCCTAAACTCTAAACCCTAAACCCTAATCCTGCCAAACTTAAACCCTCAACCCTAACCCTACCAACCACAACCCCAACCCATGCCACTGAGCCTAAACCCTAAACACTAAATCTGACTAAACCCCTAAAAATAAACCACAGGCCAAATCTTAAAAAATCCTAAATCTTAAGTTAACCTAAAATCCCTAAACCCTCAAAATCCTGAACCCTAAAGTCTAAACACTAAACTATAAACCATAAACCCTAAACCCTAAACTGTAAAACCTTAAAACTTAAACCCTAGATCTTAAACTCTAAACCCTAAACCATAAAAACCTAAACTAAATAAAATCTAATAATAAAATAAACAAATAAATCTAAACCTAAATAAAATAAATAAAATAAACTAAAACCTAAACCTAAACCAAAAAAATAAAATAAAATAAAAAATAAAAATAAATAAAAATCTAAACTAAACCAAACAAATAAAAACCTAAATAAAATAAAAATTAAACCTAAAATAAAAATAAAATAAAAAATAAATAAAACCTAAACCTAAAAAATAAACCCAAAAATAAAACCTAAAAATAAATAAATAAATAAAACCTAAACCCTAAACTAAAACAAAACTAAACCTAAAATAAAAATAAAATTAATAAAATTAAATAAATAAACCCTAAACCTAAACCTAAAATAAACTAAACCTAAACCAAAACTTAAACTTAACAAAATAAAATAATCTAAAAATAAACCTAAGCTTAAACTAAAAAAATAAAACCTAAAAATAAACCTAAAATAAAAACCTTAACCTTAACCTAAAAAAATAAAAACCTAAACCTAAAAAACCTAAAAAAAAAAATAAAACCTAAATAAAAAATAAAAGAAAAATATAACTGGGTTAAAATAAACCTAAACCTAAAAAATAAACTAAAATATAAAACCTAAACTAAAATAAATAAACTAAACTAAATAAAACCTAAACCAAAACTTAAACTAAATAAAATAAAATAAAATAAAAATAAACTAAAACCTAGACTAAAAGTTGAAACCTAAAAATAAGTCTAAAATAAAAACCTAAACCTAAACCTAAAGAAATAAAATAAAAACCTAAACCTAAGCCTAAAAATAAAAAATAAAATCTAAACATAAAAAATAAAACAAAATTAAAACACAACTAAAAATAAACCAACACCTAAGAAATAAACTAAAATAAAAAACCTAAACTAAAATAAAGAAAACTATAATAAAAAAAACTAAACCTAAATAAAAATAAAAAATAAAATAAACTCAAATAAATAAAAGATAAACTAAATAAACTAAATAAACCTAAACCTACTGGTTTACTTAATAAAAAAACCCTAAATTGTAAATCCTAAACCCTAAACCCTAAACTCTAATCCCTAAAACTAATTCTAAACCCTAAAACCTAAACTAACAACCCTAAACCCTAAACCCTAAACCCTAAACCCTAAACCTTAAGCCCTAAAACCATAAACCCTGAACCCTAGACCCTAAATCGTAAACCTTAAAACCTACAACCCTAAACCCAACACCCTAAACCCTAAACCCAAAATAAACCCTAAGCCCTAAACACTAAGAATGGGCAGAACCTTGATGACGGGAATACCACCCTCAGCTAGCCTCAATCTAGATTTGACAGTGGAGGAGAAGGTGGAGGCAACGGTTATCTCAGTGGTGGTCGGGGATTTGGAGGTGCTGGTGGATATGGAGGTGGTGGTTGGAGCAATGGTGGTTATGGAGGTGGGAGGAGCAACCTAGGTTATAGTCGTGGTGGTGGCGGAGGGGGACATCGGGGATATGATGGAGGATCTTGCTACTCGAGAGGCCAGGGTGGTTCTGATGGGAACTAGAGAAATTGAAGAATGTCTAACCTGATCTGCTGCTTATGGAACTGTGTCTTTACAGTAGAGACGGTTCATGTTATCTAGGATTTTTGATTTGTTGTATAGGTGCTCATTTTTTATCTATGCCACCACTTATGTCTTAGAAAACTTGAGGTGCTACTTGGTTCATGAATTCAAAAAGAAGAAATGTTCAATCTAAATTTGTTCTCTGTTTAAAAAAAAAAACCTCAAACCTAAACCCTAAACCCTAAAAACCATAAACCCTAAATTCTAAACCCTAAACCTACAACCCTAAACCCTAAAACCCTAAACCCTAAACACTAAACTCTAAAACCTATAACCCTAAACCCTAAACCTCAAACCCTAAACCCTACTCTAACCCTAAACCCTAAACCATAAATTAACCCTAAACCTTAAATCCTAAGATTGGGCAGAACCTTAATAGTAGGAACATCACCATCAACTAAGCTCAGTCTAGATCTAGTGGTGGAGGCGAAGGTGGAGGCGACGATTATCGTAGTGGTGGTGGGGGATCTCAAGGTGCTCATGGATATGGAGGTGGTGGTCAGTGCAGTGGTGGTTATGGAGGTGGGAGGAGCGACGTAGGTTACAGTTGTGGTGGTGGTGAGAGAGATCGGTGATATGATGGAAGATTCTGCTACTCGAGAGTCAGGGTTATTTTGATGGGAACTAGAGAAACTGAAGAATGATTGATCCGATTTGCTACTTATAGAACTATGTCTTTACAGTAAAGACGGTTCTATTATCTAGGGTTTTTGATTTGCTCTATGGGAGCTCATTTTTTATCTATGTCGTTGCTTGTGTCTTAGAAAACATGGGGTGCTAATTAGTTGATGAAATCGAAAAGAAGAAATGTTGAATATGAATGTGTTCTCTATTAAAAAAAAGACCCTTAAACCTTAAACTAAAACTTAAACCTATACATATAACCTAAACCCCAAACCCTAAGCCCTAAACCCTAAACCCTAAAAACCCTAGACCTTAAACACTAAACCCTAAACCCTAAACCCTAAACACTAAACCATAACCCTAAATCATATTAAAATACCAAATATTATAGTATAATGTAGCATCATATATTTGAGCATGTAGTGATGTGTTTTTGGATGTTATAAGATGTTTTGAAATATTTTAGTATATTATGGTATTGTGCCCAATAGTCCATATTAATATAAATCATAAAAATATTAATTTAATAAATCAAATGATAAAATTTGTAAAATTTGAAGTGGGAATTAGGTTGTAGTACCGAAGGCATGCTACGCCACTTGTAGTCTAAAAGGTAGGATTTTATGTTCAAAACAAGTAGTATATGTTGTAGCATGGTCTAGCATCATATATCATAATATATTGTTCTGTGCATTTTAAGTTCTTTTAGTATTTTACAATCATGTAGTCGAGCCTACAGTAGCAATATTTATAAAAATGTTGATTTAGACATTAAAATGGTGGAATTTGGCCAAATTCATAATAGGTTGAGCATGGCATAATAATATATTATTTCAATTTAAAATATGTAAATGATACGACTAAAATACATAGTTATTTATTGTTTAGACAAATTTTATGATTTTTTTTATCTTAAGCAATCCCTTGTGATGTGATATGCAATATAATATAATATAATATAATATGTGAAAGTGTATTATAATATAGGATGCCATAACATAGTGTAACATCATGCATTATAGCATATAATTGTGTATTACTACTTATTATTTAGCATATTTTAATTTGTTATAGTATGATGCAAAAAATTTTATACTAGTATAATTCATAAAAATACTAATTTACAGGCTGAGATGATGGGATTTGGCCAAATTTAAGGTATGTTTTAGGGTTTGCTATGTTGTGTCATTTATAGCCTAAAATTAAAAAAATAAAAACCTAAACTAAAGTAAAAAATAAAAACTAAGCCTAAAATAAAAATATAATAAACCTAAAATAAAATAAAATAAAATTAAAACTAAATAAAAACATAAACCTAAAAAATAAAACTAAAAATGAAATGTATAAAAAATTAAAAATAAAACCTAAACCCTAAACTAAAAAAAAAATTAAACCAAAAATAAAAATAAGATAAACCTAAACCAAAACTAAAATAAACTAAACACAAATAAATAAAACCTAAACCTAAACTTAAAAATAAAATAAAATAAACTAAAAATAAACCTAAACCTAAAACTAAAAAAAAAAAAAAAAAACTAAAATAAATACCTAAACTAAAACCTAAAAATACAATAAAACAAACCTAAATCTAAAAAATAAAAATAAAACTAAAATAAAACTAAACTAAAATAAGCATAAACCTAAACCTAAACTAAAAATAAACAAAAAAATAAAACCTAAACTAAAATAAATAAAACTAAAATAAATAAATACTAAATAAAAATAAAATGGATTAAAATAAACTAAAATAAATAAAATAAATTAAAACAAACTAAATAAACTAAACTGTGGGTTTGCTTGATTTAAAAATAAAGAATTAAAACCCTAACCATACCCTGACACTAACTCCCAACCACCTAGGCCACAATCTGACCCTGACCTACAGGCCTGACCACAAGCCACCCAAACCACAAGCCACTGACCCTGAGCCTAACCATGACCCAGGCCCTACCCTGACTGACCCTACCTATCTTCCCCCAGACCCTCGACCCCACCCTACCCTAACCCCAGGCCACACCCTAAACCTAAAACTAAACTAAACTAAATAAAACAAAATAAAATAAATAAACTATATAAATTAAATTAAATTAAATTAAAACCTAAAACTAAACCTAAACTAAAAATAAAATAAAATAAAATAAACTAAAATAAAATAAATAAAACCTAAAATAAAATAAAAAAATAAAACCTAAATAAAATAAAACTAAACATAAAATAAAATCAAATCAAATAAACTAAAATAAAATAAAATAAAAACTAAATAAAAACCTAAACATAGAAAATAAACCTAAAAATAAATAAAAATAAAACCTAAACCTAAAATATACAAAATAAACCAAAACATAAACCTAAACTAAGGGGATGTTTGGTTGCATGAATCAGGGGTGTAAAGTAAAGTAAATGCATGGATTTTTTACTTTTTTTATGTTTGGCACAGTGCAAAGTAAAATTTCCAAGCTAAAGTAATGTATTTAGAATACATTACATAAGTCATTTTTGGTGTATTTGGAATTCGCCCAATTTGGATGAATTGTAAATACCAATCTTGTTGCGTAAATTCATACCACCAACCCACCACCATCGCCTGACATCATCGTCGCCATCATAATCGTCGCTGGACATCAAAATCTTAAAAATACTTTACATTATATTTTTTTACCAAATAGAAAAAAGCAAAGTCATGAATTCGTAAAACTCTCAACCAAACTATAAAGTAATGCTTTTACATTGTATTCTTTTTACATTGTATTTCTTTTACATTGCATTCCTTATTCAGCCAACCAAACAGCCCCTAAAAGAAGCTAAACTAAAATAAATAAAACCTAAACCTAAAATAAATAAAACCTAAACCCAAAACTAAATAAAATAAAATAAACTAAAAATTGAAACCTAAAAATAAACCTATAATAAAAATTTAAAACCTAAACCAAATAAAAAACCTAAACTAAAAAATAAAAAAAAAATAAAACCTAAACCTAAAATATAAAATAAAATAAAACTAAAAAAAAAAAATAAACCTAAACTAATCTAAAAATAAATAAAAGAAATTCTAAACTAAAATAAATTAACTAAAATAAATTAATAGATTAAATAAAAATATAAAATAAACTAAATAAAAATTAAATAAATTAAATTAAATTAATAAAAAAATAAATAAACCTAAACTGGGGTTTACTTTTAAAAAATTAAAGCCCTAGGCCAAACCACCCTAAATCTGGGCCCAAGGCCCAGGCTAATACAACCCACCTACAGAGGCCCCTAATACCACCTACTCCATGACCTGGGCCACTGAGCCCAGGCCTAAACCTGGGCCCTAAATCAACCAGCCCACGGACCACTGAAACTCCCTGAGCTAAGCACAGGCCTACACTGGCCTTAGCCACTAAACCCCTGAGCCTTATTATATAAATCCACAGGCTGGCCTGAGTCAAATCATGGGCCCTGACCTAAAATGACACTGACTGGGCTAAGCACCAAAACAAAAAACACACTAGGCTGACTATAAACCTAATATAAATAAATAAACATAAACTTAAATAAATCAG
The DNA here is from genome assembly GCA_021442155.1 of Cymbidium sinense. Lineage (NCBI taxonomy): Eukaryota > Viridiplantae > Streptophyta > Magnoliopsida > Asparagales > Orchidaceae > Cymbidium > Cymbidium sinense. The sequence continues at coordinate 63,687,046 of CM038214.1, read as the reverse complement.
ATAAATAAAAATAAAAACTAAACTAAAACTAAACCTAAAATAAAATAAAATAAAAAAATAAAATAAACTAAAATAAAATAATAAAAAAACTAAACTAAAAATTAAATAAACTAAGGAAAAGACCTAAATAAAATAAAACTACAATAAAATAAAATAAAATAAACCTAAAAAATAAATAAAATAAAGACTAAATAAAACCTAAACCTAAAAATAAACCTTAAAATAAAACCTAAACTAAATAAATAAAACCTAAAAACTAAATTAAGAAAACCTAAGCCTAAAATAAAATAAAATAAATAAAATAAAATAAACCTAAACTAAAATAAATTAAAACTAAAATAAAATAAAATCTAAACTAAACTAAAAATAAAAGTAAACCTAAACTAAACAAAATAAAATACTAAAAATAAACCTAAACTAAAAAAATAAATTAAAATAAACCTAAAATAAAACCTAAAACCTAAACCTAAAAAAATCAAATAAAACCTAAGCTAAACCTAAAAAAAAAAAAAAACCTAAACTTAAAAATAAAATAAAAATAAAACTCAACTAAAAAATAAACTAAACTAAACCTAAAAATAATATAAAACCTATACTAAAATAAATAAACATAAACTAAATAAAATAAAAAATAAACCTAAATAAAAATAAAATATAAAATAAACTCAAATAAATAAAACAAACTAAATAAACCTACAACCCAAACCCAAAAAAAATAAACCTAAAAAAATGGGCAGAACCTTGATAGCAGGAACATCACCGTCAACTAGGTTCAATCTAGATCAGGCAGTGGAGGTGAAGGCGAAGGTGGCGGTCATCGTAGTGGTGGTTGTGGATCTGGAGGTGCTGGTGGAAATGGAGGTGGTTGTCAGAGCAATGGTGATTATGGAGGTGGGAGGAGCGACGGAGGTTACAGTCGTGGTGGTGGAAAAGGAAGAGATTGGGGATATGATGGTGGATCCACTCGAGGAGGTGTTGATGGGAGCTAACTATAGAGCGTGTAATTGATCTACTTATGGAATTATGATTTTATAGTAGAGAGAGGTTCTGCTTATCTAGCATCTTTAATTTGCTCTATGGGTGCTCATTTTTAATCTATGTCCTCGCTTGTGTCTTAGAAAATATCGGTGCTACTTGTTTGATGAAATTGAAAAGAAGAAATGTTGAATCTAAATTTATTCTCTGTTAAAAAACCCTTAAACCATAAACCCTAAAACAAAAAAAACCCTAAATCAAAATCTAAATCAAACCTTGAAAAAACCTAAACCACAAAAGCTAAAAACTTAAACTAAAATAAAACCTAAAAATAAAATAAATAAAAAACTAAACAAAATTAAAATAAAAAATAAAATAAAATAAAACATAAACTAAAACTAAACTAAACCTAAACTAAACCTAAAAGAAAATAAAATAAAAAAAATAAAATAAATATTAAATAAAATAAACTAAAATAAAACTTAAATAAAATAAAAACTAAACCTAACATAAAAATAATAAACCTAAAATGAAAAATATAAAATAAATAAAACCTAAACCTAAATAAAATAAATAAATAAAACCTAAACTACTAAAAAAAAAACTTAAACTATAAAATAAATAAACTAAACTAAACTAAATAAAACTAAAATAAATAAACCTAAACCTAAAACTAAAACAACAAAATAATAAAATAAAATAAAACTAAAATAAACCTAAACTAAAAATAAAATAAAAAAATAAAAAAAAATCCAAAAATAAAATAAAACCTAAACAAACCAAAAAAAAAACAATAAGCATAAAATAAAATTAAACTCAACTAAAAAATAAACTATAAATAAATTAAAATAAAAAAATAAAGTAAATAATCCCTAAATAAACTAAACTAAATAAATAAAATAAACCTAAATAAAAATAAAATTTAAACTCAAATAAATAAAATATGCAAAATAAACTAAATAAACTAAATGTGGTTTGCTTGATTAAAGAATAGGCCCCACTATGCCTTACCCTAGGCCACTGGGCTAGATCCAGGCTCAAACCCACTGATCCACAACCTAGGCTAAACACTGGGCCACTGAGCCTAAGACCACTGGGCTACTAGACAGGCATAAACTGGGCAGCCATGAAAGACAGGCTAAGGCCCAGACCACTGGGCACTGGGCCACAGGCCCACTGCACAGGCCTGGGCCCTGGGCCCTAAGACCTGGGCCTATAAGGCCCCAGACCCTGAATACTGAGCCTGAGGCCACTGAGCTGGACTGAGGCCCTGGTGACCACTGCCCTGAGGCCACAGGCTTAGACTGGGCCCCAGGCCACTGAGCCGCAGACCCTGGGCTGGCTGGGCCCAGGCCCTGAGTCTAAAGGCCCTGGGCCAGCCTAGGCAGGCCTGAAGGCCCTGACTGGCCACTGGGCTCTGACCTGACCCTGGAGTCTGGGCCCAGGCTAACCATGGATCATGAGCTAGGCATAATGGATAAAGGCCTGGGCTTGAGTAAGATAGATAAATAAAGGCTTTAGGCTGAGCTAGGCAAGTAAAGATAGATGAATAAAATATAAATGGCATAATAACTTGGATATATAAAAAAATAAAATAAAATAAAATAAAAATAAATAAAAACTTAAACCTAAAAGTAACCCTAAACAAATTCTAAACCCTACCTAAAACCCACAAACCCACCTAAACCTAAACCAACCCCCTAAAACCTAAACCACAAACCTAAAAACCAAACCTAAACCCCAAAACCTAAACCCAAAAATAAACACTAAATCCTAAACCCAAAACCACAATGCTAAGCCCTAACCCCAAACTAAAACCCTTAACCATAAACCCTAGACTAACCCTAAACCCTAAACCCTAAGAATGGGAAAAACCTTGACTACAGGAACATCACCGTCAACTAGGCTCAATCTAGATCAGTCGGTTGAGATGAAGGTGGAGGTGGCGATTATCGCAGTGATGGTGGGGGATCTGGACTTGTTGGTGGATATGGAGGTGGTGGTCAGAGCAGTGGTGGTTATGGAGGTGAGAGGAGCGATGGAGGTTACAGCCGTGGTGGTTGTAGAGGGAGAATCATGGAAGATCCATACTTGAGAGGAAGGGTGGTTGATGGGAACTAGAGAAATTGAAAGAATGATCATCCAGCTTATGGAGATGTCTTTCTGAGAGACGGTTCTACTTATCTAGGGTTTTTTATTTTTTTCTTTATGGTGCTCATTTTTATATGTCATAAACATGTCTTAGAAAACTTGGGGTTGCGGTTGATGAAATCAAAAGAAGAAATGTTGAATTTGAATCTATTCTCTATTAAAAAAACCTCAAATCTAAACTAAAACTTAAACCTAAACCTAAAACCAAAACCTAAACCCTAAACCTAAAACCTAAACCCCACAAAACTAAATCTAAACCACAAACCTAAAACTAAACCCTAAACCCTCTGATCACAAAACCCCACAAAGCCCTAAACCCTAAAACCATAAACCATAAACCACAAAACCTAGACCCCAAAACCATAAACCCTAAACCCCAAACCACAAACCCTAAACCCTAAACTAACCTAAACCTTAAATCTAAACCTTAAACCCAACAAACTAACCAAACCAAACCTTGAACCCCAAAACCCAAAACCCTAAACCTTGAATAAAGATGTCATTGGGGTAGATCTAAGAATGACTTAATCCCCATAGTTATGGTAGAGAAAGTGTCTTCAAGAGACTTTCCCTTGACTATTATTTGAATACCCTAAACCCTAAACCTAAATCATATTATAATGCCACATATTATAGTATAATGTAGCATCATATATTTAGCATCGAGATGTGTTTTAGATGTTATAAGTTGTTGAAATGTTTTATTATATTATGGTATTGTTCCAATAGTTTATATTAATATAAATCATAAAATATTGATTTAATAAATCGATGATAAAATTTGTTAAATTTGAAGTGGGAATTAGGTTGTAGTACTAAAGGTGTGCTACACCATTTATAGTCTAAAAGTAAGATTTTATGTTAAAATAAATATTATATGTTGTAGCATAGTATAACATCATATATCATAATATATTGTTCCAGGCATTTTAAATTATTTTAGTATTTACAATCATGCAGTCGAGCCTACACTAGCATTATTTATAAAAATGTTGATTTACACTTTAAAATGGTGGAATTTGGCCAAATTCATAATAGGTTGAGCATGGAATTATAATATATTATTTTAATTTAAAATATGTAAGTGATATGACTAAAATATATATTTTTATTATTTAGACTAATTTTATGATTTTTTATCTTAACCAATCCCTTGTGATATGATATGCAATATAATATAATATAATATAATATAATATGTTAAGTGTATTATAATATAGGATGCCATAACATTAACATGCATTATCATATCTATTGTGCATTACTACTAGTTGTTTAGCATATTTTATTTTGTTATAGTATGATGTAGTAGAGTTTGTACTAGTATAATTCATAAAAATCTGATTTATAGGTGAGATGATGGGATTTGGCCAAATTTAAGGAAAGCTTTAGGAACATCATTGGGGGTGTGCGATGGTGTGTCATTTAATCAAAATGGAATTTTGCATCCAAAATAAATGTTCATTTTCAACCAAATTTTATTAATTTTTTGCTTAAAGTGATTCCTTTTAAGGTGTAATGTAAGATAATATATTATATGAAAGCATATTAAAATATAATGTACATAACAATATAACTTCACATATATATGAATATGGTGGTGTGTTACTAAATGTTATTGTGCATTTTAGTATATTTTACTTTTTTTATAATACATTGGGTCAAAACTCACAAAAATATTAATTTGAAGGTTGAGATGGAAGAATATTCCAAATTCAACCAAGCAACACCAAAATTATGCTATTTTGTACATTTCTAATAGAAAATTAACAATTTTACATCCAAAATGAACATTATTCATATTTTGAGAAAATTTTTATTATTTGTTCCTTTTAAGTGATTCTAATGAGGTGTAATGTTAGACAATATATTATATTATAGCAAATTATAATATAACATCATATATTATAATATAATATTGTGTGTTAATTCACATTATAATATGATATTATGATATTGAGTATAGTTAGATTTTGAGCTTGCACCATCATAAATCATAAAATGTTGATTACTATGTTAAGATGATGTAATTTGAATGAATAGATTATTAAGCTTTTGGTTGAAGTATTAAAGGTGTACATAAGAGAAGAAATAAGATTTGATGAGAATACCATGTCAAGGACATGGAGGGAGATCCGCTAGGGGATCGCACATGCGTTGGACATGACATGTGAGGGGTCTATGTCGAGAGCATAGAAGAAGAAAATTTTCTTGGGATAAGGTTTGAATTTGATTTGATTATATGATTTGTTGAAAAAACATCCACTAGGAATAAAAATCTATAATCCATCAGGGATTAAGATCGAATCAACTTTATTTTGTTTTATTTTAATTGATGTGGAGGCACATATTTTATAGATTTGGGCTCAAGTCCACTAGGAATTGGGTATATGAACCTTCCACTAGGGAAGCAGGTTTGGGCTATCCAATGGGGATTGAGATTTGAGTTTGATTTCATAGATTTATTTGGGGATGTATCCAATGGGAATAAGATTTTGGTTGGATTTCTTTTCTTTAAACTCTACTAGGGGAGGTTGGTTTTGAATTTGATTTGTTTGCTTGACTTATTTATATATGATTTGGGGCTCCACTAGGGAGAAGGGTGTGAATTAACTCCACTAGGGAAAATCATATTAGGTTTAATTTAATATGAGTTAATGTATGGACCCTAAGAGATGGACCCATTCTATATCAACCTTTACCTACCTCAAGTTTACAAATCCAAAGGGATAGTCTTTGTGGGTAGAGCTAGCCAACCTAAAGGGATGCCTTTTCGGTGTGCAATGCTAGGGAAAGCCGTAGTAGACTTACATCTTCTGGCGAACAACGCTAGGGTGACACTGTTGGATGCACATAAATCAAATCGACTAGGGAGACTGAGTGAATGTCGTTGGAGACTTATGTCAACTCAAAAGTAGTCAAGATTAATTTCATATTAATTTCATGTGATTTTATACGGTTTATTTGGTTTAGTTTGATTTCGAATTGAAGGCATATCCGCTAGGGATGTGAGATCAAATTTGATATATTTAATGTATGATGGACCCATTGAGAAGGGGCTATATCAAACTTTTCATATCTCAGATTTACAAATCCAAAGGGATAGTCTACTAGCCGTGGGGTAGAGCTAGCTAACCTAAGGGTTTGCCTTTCGATGTTCAATGGTTGTGCTAGGAAGGAGTAGCAGACTTACATCTTCTAAAGTAGGGAACATCCGTGAAGGTGACATTGGTAGCACAACAAGTAGAACCTGACTTAGGGGCCACTATTGAGTAAATGTCATTGGGAACTTATATTAACTAAAGAGAAGTCATGTGATTCCTATAAAGAGTTTTGCTGATAATGCCCTAAAGATAGGATGTTTTCTTAAGAAAATGTACCACTAGGGGTGTCCTCTAATCTATAAGTCAATATATTTTTGTTTATATGTTTTGTGGACCTGTTGGTGTGAGGACCACTGAGAGCTATATCGCTTACCTATCTGATTTACTAGACCAAGGGAGAATATGCACATCCACAAGATGGATTTCTCCAACCAGGTGGTTAGGAAAGGGAACTGTAATTTGATTAAGTAGTGTATAAATGGGTTCGCAAAAGATCCAAATATAGTGCCCGCAAGGGAGATGCTTCTAGAGTTGTTATACTGAGCCCTGGAAAAGAAAGCCTATAGGTGTATGGTAGCCAACTCAAGGATAAAGCATAGCAGACTTACATATTCTATGAGTGGTGTATCCTAAGGTGCGAAAACTAACCAACCTAAGGTGTATTCGTCAGCATGAGTGGTGTATCCATCAGTATAGTGAGAACTAACCAACCTAAGGTGCCCATCGATGTGCAACGATCAATCTAGAAAGAAAGTGTGTAGGCTTACAACTTTCCAAGTGGAACTAATCATCAAGATAGTTTGTTGTCGATAATAGATGCTATCTATCCTAAGACTGAGGAGCCCGTGAGCGACCCAGACTTGAAGCAGTTAGGAGGGAAGGACCTGCTAGGGGACTTATCCTAAATCTCAAATATACTCGACCTAGTCAGTGCACGAAGGCTAATCTAAGAAGAAAGTGCAGAAAACTCTCATCCTCTTAAATGAAACCAATATGAGGTAGCTTACCGACCATGCAATAAGGCCTACCAAACTAACAAGGTGCTCATCGGTGAGCAGTGGCCAAGTAAGGAAAGAAAGTATAGCAAACTTAAATCCTCCAAAGCAAGAAGACCACTAGGGTGACACACTAGAAAGGTAGCACATCATCTCGACCTAGAGCAGCTACTAAGTGAGTGCCACTGGGGATGATATCTCAACTTAGAGTAACTCGAGATAAAAGATATGTATTTTTTTTATATATTTGTGTGTAGTTTGTGTTTGTGTTATGTCGATGAAGGATAGAATGCTTCTCGGGTTTCTTACACCTACCCTAAACACATTATGGCAGATTCACAAATAAGAATATTTTCAACATAAAAGAGATTGAATTTGAAATGAAATTTTCATTGATGATAATTATTTTTAAACATGATTTATAATATTTCTTTAAGTAGAGCCCATTGATTGGAAGCATTGAGTGCTCACTCTAATGATTAATAAGCTGATAAGATCCTCCTTGGAAGGCCTTCTCAAAGGCAAAAGCACTTTCCCAAGCGGGTTCAAACTTGCCTCCTATCTTGCGACAGGCAACAATTATTCTCCTTAGAACTAAAATAAGCTCTCATACTTGAAAAGCTCTAGAATGGACCAACTTATTATGAGCTTGAATCATTTTAGCTTTGTATAACTTGAGGTTTTGTCATGCTCATAGGCGTCTCTCTTCCAAACCTTTGAGCTCTTCTAACCTCAACTTGGCATTCAGCTCTGTTGTGATCTTGCTACCCATAGATATCCTTAGTGATGGGAGTTGGACTTCTAATGGTAGAATGGCTTCGGACCCATACATTAAGGGGAAAAAAATAGACTGAGTTGGAGATCTATATGTGATGTGGTAGGCCCATAAAGCTTCAACTAACTGCTCATGCCACTGTCGAGTGTCTTCTTCAGTATTTGAATGAGAGTTTTATTGAAGGCTTCTGCTAAGAAATTTTCCATTGGGTATTTGATGGTAGAATATCTCCAATCAATGATGTATCTCTAGGCAAAGTTCCTGATCTCGGTGCTCTTGAATATAGTACCATTATTAAATATAATTCTTTGAGGAACTCCAAACGTATATACTATATGGTTCCTAAAAAATTGGAGCACATCGTGACCTCTCGAGAATCACCTGCCATTTTGAAAAGTATTTAGTAGAAGCTAAGATGAACCATGGCCCTTAGAAGGAGGATCAATTGGACCCACTATGTTGGTATCCCAACACTTTCGAATGGCCATGAGGTCAATGTAGGATGTAGAATGTTGGGTGGTTGGTGTGACCACACCGTGTATTTACATTGGTGGCATCGCATATCCATGCATTCTTTGATTCATCGATGGTAGTATCCTAGTCTCTTGAACTTGGCTTTCATCTTGGAGTTGGTTTGCTCCATATAATTTTGAGTGTAACTCGACCAAGATTTTTACGATCTTTGTCTTGTCCCATATGACTTGAGACTTCTCTTGAGTATTTTCCTTCTTTAGGTAATTATGAATGGTTGCCTCTAATCCTCATCTTCTTGGCAATGGAAACCTCCCTTCAAAAACTTTTTTTGAGATATCATTAAGGGATAAGACTTGTTTATTTTGGTCCTTTATTGAAATAGACTCATCCTCGGACATACTCCATGGCAAGCTTGGCTAGCATACAACATTCTCTCCTCGAATCTTATAAATGTTAACCTTTGGGATTTGGGCCAACTCCATGGTGTTCTTATGGTAGTGATGGAGCTTGGGCTTTATAACCCAATGATTTTGTTGATAACTAGCCAAGAATCCTCAAAGATGTTGATGTTCTAGATGCTTATAGTAATACCTAATTCCAGACTAGCAATCAGACACTCATATTCAGCTTTGTTGTTGGTGCAAGGATAGGAAAGATGATATGTGAATCTCATCACATCACGATCCAGAGTTAAGAGAACTATTCTACCCTTACCTTTTCTAGAATAGTAGATTGTGGTTCTTCTCCTCTTTGAGAGGAAGCCACACCATCAAAGTACATCTCCCAGTGGTGAATGCTAATATCCCCTAAGTTCATGATTTGTTCATCAGGGAGATCATCACTAAGCAGAGAGTCAACAGGAAGTGGGTGTGATGCCAAGAAATCTACTAGCGCTTGTCCTTTCACTACACAAAGGGGTATGAAGGTAATGTCAAACTGTGAGAGGATCATGGACCATCATGCCAACCATCCATATAGCATCAGCTATGTCATGAGATACTATAGTGGATTGATCTTAGAGATTAAGTTCACCTTATGAGGAAGCATGTAGTGTTGTAGCTTTTGGGATGCAAAGATTAAAGCTAGGCATTGCATCTCAATGGGTGGATAATTAGCCTCAGTAGGGATTAGATGATTGAGGTAGAGTGTTTTCCTTCCCTTCATCATTGGCTTGGGCCAACAAAGCACCAAGGGGTCATAATGCATAGTGTAAAGTCAGTGGCATGCGGGGATAGAGGCTTGAAGACATCATCAAGTACTTGATGTCTTGAGCATCTCAAACTTATCATCCCACTTAAACTTGGCATCCTTTTGACAAGTGAGAATGGTGACATCTTCTATATAGGTTGGATGTAAAGCCTCTTAGATACTCCAACCACCTTTGGAATGATCTGAGTTGAGTTAAACTTTTACGGGGTGGCATTTCTAATATTGCCTTGATCTTCTACGGATCAATTTTGATTTCATGGTGTCGAACAATAAACCAAAGTAAATTCCTTGAAGCTACTCCGAATGCACACTTAGGAGGTTCATTTTGAGGTTAAATTGTCTTAAATATTTAAAAACTGCTCTCAAGTAAAAGAGATGGTCTTCTTTTTCTCTACTTTTGACCATGAGATCTTCGACATAGCACTCGTCATGATGATGAATGAGTTCATCAAAGATTGTCATAGCCCATATGTAGCGGCATTTTAATGTTGAAAGGTATGACCTTATAGTAATAGATTTCGATTGGGGTTCTAAAAGCAGTGTTTCTTTGATATTCAGGGGCCATCTTTATTTGGTTATATCTAGATGAGCCATCCATGAAAGAGAAGACTGCATGAGATGAAACAATGTCCACCATCAGCTCTGGGATTGGTATTGGAAATTCATCTTTTGGACATGCCTTATTTAAATCCCTTAAATCAATGCATATGTGAATTATCATTATTTTTCTTAACTAAGATGAAGCTGGCTAACCAGGTAGGGTATTTTTCTTCCCGGATGAAGTTAGCATCGATCAGTTTCTTGACTTCATAAATGACCACTTATTTTATGTCTAATTGCATGCGCCTAGGAGCTTGCTTGATAGGGTTAACAGTAGGCTCTATTGCTAGTTTAGGGACTACTACATTAGGCTAATCTATCTCATAACTCCATGCAAAGTCCTTAAACTTAATCAATATCTTAACTAAGTCATTGGTTTCAATTTCATTCAACAAAGAATTGATGTCAAGCGTGGATCTTCTTTAGTTCCTAAGTTGATTTGCTTGAGCTCTTCAGACTTCTGGCAGTGTATCTTTAACTTTAAAATCATCTAAATCATCTGAAGTTTCCAAGCACAGCTCCTCATATGAGTTAATGTGATTTGAAAAGAACCTATCATATTTGAAATGAATGGTGATGACTAAGCAGTGATCGTCATCTTCGACTAGACCCACTGTACTAAATTCTAGTCTTGGTCTTGATTGAGAGGTTTTGAATTTGTTCTTCCATATTCTTTTGAGGCAATCTAACCTATTGACCAAGTATGTGGGATTATCCCTTTCTTTTCTAAATTATGAACACAAGGAAAGCACAAATCAAAAGATAATTCTATTAAATCTATATATGAATCATCCTCAAGTTCTACATCAACTTCTTGACTTGAGGATGATGCTCCCAAAAAGAACCTCTGAGTCTTTACACTTCTGGATGACTTAGGGGATTCCTTAACTACCAAACCCTCAACTTTTTGAGAGAAAAGTGGGTTTAGAGCTAAGGTTCCCAAGCGATGCCTATTTTTATATAGACTTGGATGCACTTATGCTTTGCTTTGGAGGCTGGTCTTCATCACTATCTGGCTCAAGTGTCACCTCCAAGGGTTTCTACTACTGAGAAGAGCTGGATAGTGTGCTAACCATATAAGACTCATCCTATGAACTATATTCTAAGTCTATGGATAGTGTGTACTCTAGTATGGGACATATCTTTATTGGGTGGATAATAAAGATTTTCCACCCTAGGGGCTACGGCCTCTTCCTCTACCTAGTGGAGGTCAGATCGTCCAACCCATATGTTTGAATGGAATAACAAACTGTGGGTGGATTCTAATGTTGGGCTCCACTTCCTCCTCCAAATCTATTTTCGCTCCCTTTTATTTTCTTTTTCATTTTCTCATTTCTTTTTTTTTCTTTTTCTCATTCTTTTTCTTTTTCTTTTTCTTTTTTTATTTTTAAACTTTCGCCAAGTTCATGAGAATAGACTTGTTGATTTTTAGGGAGGTAGTAAGCCGCATCCTCATATATGCCAACCTCATGAACTGTAAATGGCTTGAGATCTCATTTGACATAGTAGACGATCCCACCACTCATGAACTTCATGCACTAATGTAGAGAGGATGGAACTATGTTGTTCTCATGTATTGATGGTCTCCCAAGCAAAGTGTTGAAAGATGTATCCGAATCTATAATGTGAAACTTGGTTTCGATCTTCCAATCATCTATCTCCAAGGGCAACACTACAAAGCCTAAGGCTTGTTGATCTCACTTTTGGAGTGTAGATTCAATCTTCCCAACATAGACATAGGAGTCTTGTAGACACTAAGACTTCCCTTGTCATAAGACACTTCTAACAATTAGGTAAACACTTAACCAAAGACTAAAGACTTAGAAGGGTTGACCATAGGATTTGGTCATTCCTTAGGTATTAGGATATTCCACCTACCTTACAACCCAAATCTAATCCATGTTAACCTTCTCTAACCAAACCTCAAGTTTAATTCAAACATCAAATTCAAATCCAAATCCAAACCCAAATTTCAAAACCAAATGATTGAAGCCCATGATCAAATCCAAACTTGAAAACCTTTTTATACAATATGACCTATCCCATGAACTTAGCCAAACCTAAATCCAAATGAATCCAAAATTAATTTCTCATAATCAATTCATATCTTCAATCATCTTTCTAAATATAAATCAAATCTACATTCAAATGATCAAAACTAAATCAAACTAAATCAAATTAAATCAAAACCCTTCTTAAGCCTTATGACCTAACCCATGGACTTAGCCAAATCTTAATCCAAATCAAGTCAAACTCAATTGATTTTCTCACAAATCAATCATATTTTCAATCATCTTTACAAATTTAAATGAAATATACATTTAAATCATCAAAACTAAATCAAACCAAATCAAAATTCCAAGCCTAAGCCACAAGACCCAACTCCATGGACTTAGCCAAATTCCTTCATTCCAAACCTAAATTCAATTGATTTTCTCATGAATCAATCATACCTTCAATCATAGTTACATATAAATGAAATCTACAATCATCAAGCTAAACCAAAATCAAGTCCCAACTTAACCCTTTTGACTTGAAATGTTCAAATGAACCAAAACCCATTTGAACCCAAGCCAATTGCAATTGGATTTATATATCAATCCCAAATCCACATATAAACTCAACTAAATCAAACTCAACCCAAAATCAAGCCAACTAAACCCAATTGGTTCACATGACCCAAAGTGGCTAATTTGACCTATTTGAGCCAAGTTCTAATCCTACACAAATTAGATTGAACCAAGCCAATCAAAACCTCCCATCATGATTGTTGATCACCTTAGGTTGATCAATTGTTACAAATTGGGTCAAACCAAGTCATTTTATTCATTTTACCAAGTCAACTCCTTAACCCATATGAACCCAAAATAGTCAAATTACAAGCCAAATCCCCTTGAAACCAATGATTCATACCAAATCAAAATCAATATTTGAATATGACCTTCAATTGAGTCAAACCAAACCCAATTGGCCCTCAAGTTGACCCAAATTGACCTAAAAGACAAATTGGCTCAAATCAAAATATAAACAAATTGCAATGGCTCAAGTTCATTATAAATTGATTGTTGAACTTGACCAAAGCCTTCATTGGACCCAATTGACCTAAAGGTTCAAGTTGGCCTAAATCAAAATTATATCCAAAATAATTGAAACCAAATACTACTAGCATCTTCAATTGGTCAACTAAACCCAAACCAACACCCAACCCAAGCCAATTTGGTCAAATTTGTCAACTTAAACCATTTGACTCAAATGAATTCTAATGTGCCAAAATCAAATCTAAGCCAAACTAAATGAAACTAATTGAACCACAACATCCCAAATTATCATATGAACTTGACCCAACCCTTGGTTTGAGCCAATTTGACCAATTGGTCAGCAACTAACTCAATTTGACCTAAATGAGTCAAATTGAGACAAACCTAACCAAATGAACTCCAATTGACTTGAAATTTGGGCTAACTCACTTTTGGATCATTTCAAATTTTCCCAAATCAAATCAAATGCCAAATGATCATTCTACATTTGGTCCAAGGGAATCACATGAGACAAATCATCCATGTAAGTGGTCATTTTAATTCCTTGGCCACTTGGTACTCTCACAATGGTCCACCTAGGTATGTAGGACATTGTCTAACTTGACCCAAGGGGTGGTTGGGTCGGCCATGACCCATGGGAGGTGAAATTATATAACCCTCCCCATTGGAGCATTTGAAACTCATAGGACACCCATGATTCATCTTTGGTAGCCACCTCCACACCTTCAACCAACCAAGCTGAGCCAACTCACCTCCTCCACGCCGACTCCACGAGATGGTGGGATAGCCACTAGAATCCAATCCCACTATCTGATCAAGATGAATGGGTATACACCCCTCATTTCCACTCAAACACACACAAAAATCATTTTTAGAGCCCTAACTACCACAGAAAAGCTATTGGAGCCATTCCCTAAGCTCCCAAGCTCATTCCTTGATCGAAAAATGCCATTCTCATCCGTCTCGAAACATGACACTCCCATTTTCAACCTAACTTGCCCATTTCTCCATCAAACACAAATTAACTTTGCACGCCCCTTTCCTAGGCCTCGTCAAGTAAGAGCAAATCATCTCCCTAGCTTCTCAAAGGAGGTCAAAGCCAAGCTCCAAATCTTTGGTTAGTGGCTTTATGAGTGAACATCAAGGAATTGATCCAATTTCTACTCAAAAGGGGTTCATCTCCACTAGATGAAGCACCTTCAATTGTTCAAGCCATCGGTTTTGAGCTTTGGCAAGGTATGCTTCCAAAACTGATCCATAGGCAAAAATGGGTCGGAGCTTTTTAAAGAAAACTTGCATCTCATGTGATCTCGATCGTTGGATCCCCTCTGATCGATGTTGTGAAGGTATGGGATTTTTTTGGAGTTGATCCAAGCTCAGGAAAGCTCAGATCAAGAGAACAATGGTGGACAGACTCCATTCTCCCTCACGTGACATTAGATCACACACCATCCATTCCGTGTGATCGAAATGGATGGTCGTGATTAGATCTACTAGATCGATCTAATTTAATCCAATTAAGCTATGGGATTAATCATAGCCGTCTGATCTTATATGGGATGGTAGATGAGAAAGCGCATCTGTCGCCACCATGAGCGAGTGGATAAGTTTTAAGTAGCCAATCCCCGCGTCATGTGGAAAATGCGCATTAGCGCCGCGCCAACAATAGGATTAGACTTTAATTAAGCTTAATTAATCATTTTTAATGGTTAAAACTTCTACAAATCATAAAACATCATAGAGAAATAAAAAAATGCAAATAAATACTCTATTTAAAGGTATTTTAGAGGAGAATTAAATAAAAATGTTCTTAACTAATTTTGAACAATAATTAAAGTTTAATTGCAAAATTAATTAGCTTGGTTACTATTTAATTACTTGAGCAGTTAATCCCAAACTTTGTGCATTAATTTAATGGGATGACCTCTACCTCCTATGATATTTTTAAGATTTATTGCTCACTTAATTTGAAAATTTGACTAATTAAACCTTAACTACTCTTTTAGGTTAATTAATGATTAACTAATCTCATGAATAGTAATAAATTAGTTAATTAAGTTTATTAATCATTGTTCAACAATAAGTGAACTAAGGAATAGGGTTGGGACTACTTTCCCTAAGTTCATTCCACCCTTTTTTTAAATAAAATTAAATTAAGATTTAACTAATTAATTAACTCACTTAATCAAATTGAAATCATGAGGTAGATCTTTAGGTGTTTAATAACTTTAAGAAGTTTATTGAAATTACGGTTAATCCACATGTATGGGAAAACCATAAGAGTAATTAATTAAGTCCCTCAATCTTATTAACTATTCATCATGAGCCAATTACATTAGGCCCCTTTTATTTCCTAGGATCATTGCAAGTTTATTTTACATGCATATCATATTTTCTCATAATTATTTAGTTAATTACTTTAAGATGACATAGGTAAGAGTAATTAATTCATCTAATTAAGGGTTCAACTTAATTAACCCATATAATCAACTTAATTACATTTCCTTAAATTAAATCAAATCACTAATGTGGGAATGGGTTTAAAACATCAAGTGATGATTTCTCTTCTCCTCTTTAAATCAAATCAAATCCAAAACTTAATTAATAAAGAAGCTTTGGTTTGCTTTAAATAATTTGATTTGATTGTCCTTAAGAACTAGTTTGGTTGAATGAATCACATGCTTATATTTTTACCTCTTTCTAATCATTTTAAATTTGGTATGTAATTTGAATTCATACATCCATCATTTCAAAATCAAGTAAAATAAAATGGATTTCCTTTATGTAAGCTTGCATGTGTTGATTTAATTTAATATATGCGTGGCTATTATCACTATTAAATCTAAATGTATTTTTCAAAAGCTTATAAATGAATAATAATATGTGTTATGATGCTAGTTATAAATACATAAGAAATGCATGTGCATATAGCTTATGTGTATGAATGTTAAGTTCTCTTTCCTCTATTAAAGTGTAGATTTATATAAGATTGAATGGTAATGGGTATATAGTCTAGACATCCCAAGAACACTAGGCTTTAGCTAGCCAAATGGATTACCTCACTTTCTGGTTTAACAATGACACGTACTCATTTGATTTCATTCTTATGTATTTCAACATTAGAATTTGGATAGAGCTTTAATTCATAAATATAAATGATTCAACCAAAAAGAATTTATAATCTTTGCATTGTTTTCTTTCCCTCATTTATGTATACATCCATGTGTGTCCAAGAAAAGCAAGTATATAGTCTAGACATCCCGGGAATATGAGGCTTTAGTTAGCCCCAAGAAGGTCATTTGATTACCTCACTTCCTTGGTTTAACAATGTACGTACTTGCTTATATCTTTGCATATGTATATGTATATGTGATTAGTGAATGAAAATCCCATTTTGCATTAAAATTGCATGCATTCATAATTTACTAAGTGGTTGAATTAATTAGCCATATGATTTGGAGCTTACTTCCTATGTTCATCTTTACAAATTTACATATTTTTGAATGCAATTGGGTATATAGTATGGACTTCCCAAGAATATGAGGCTTTAGCTAGCTCCAAGGAGGTCATTTGATAACCTCACTTCCTTGGTTTAACAACGACACATGCCTATTTATTTTCATTTTTATCTCCTTTTTGCATAAGAATTTAGATAAAGTTTTAAATTAATATGTTTAAATAATTCAATCAAATAAAATATAAATTCTAAACATACATACCTTCATCATTTAAGTGTGCTAAATATATGTTGCATGTATAGATACACTTAGGATTAAATCATATGCATGTTACATGTGATGGAAAGAATGATTTAATATGTCGTATGTGGTAGTAATTGAATTAAATTAATCTTAAGATGCCTTTCATTTTGAATAGGATTATTTAAAGTGAACTTAAACTTTGGATTAATTAAATCATTTAATAAGCCATTCACTAAAGAGAACTAAATTAAATTAATATACTTTAGAAAGTGACTTAAGGTAGGGATGAAAGAGGACAATCCTCTTTTCCTCTCTTTATAACACTTAGTTGCTAAGTGTAATCAAATGAAACAAAAGAAAATACAAATTAAAATTCTCAAATCAATTAAAGTACTTCAAGTGAAATAAACCTTTCATGTTAAATTGAATCCTTCTATAAAAAAAAATATAACACTAATGCCTAACAAAACTTACCACACAAGCCTTAATACATATAGTAGAGTTAAGTCACCACTTCTAGCTCTATGTTAGGATAGTGTATGATGAGATGCATGTTTTGTTTTATGATTTATTATTTTAGATTGGATGTTAGGGTGCATGCTTCATAGAATGGATGATACACCAATATTAGCCTAATCATATTTTCTATAGGGGATTATGTTTAAGGGATGCTTAAAAATAAATGTGAATGTTCTTTTTGTAGGTTGCTTATATCCTTAAGCATAATCCAAGTTAAGATAGGTGGGCTTAGTTACCCATGTGTAGGGTGTTAAGCCAAAATTATAAATACAACTACTTGGGATTATATGTATATTTAGCTAACCACTATTTTGCAGGTGTAGTTAGATTTACTTTTCCACATAAATGTATTTTTGCAATAGGAATTAGGATTAGTTCTATGGGAGATTATGGTGAGCAATGGCAAGAAGGCTTTGTCCTAGGATCAACTAGAACTCTGGATAGCCTGTATCTGCCAAAATCCACTATAATGTAAAGAGGTGGTTGTGCTCGGTCATCCCTAAGAGTATGTCCTCATTGCTGAATGTAACTCCTAAGATATCCTTCGTGTGGCATGCCTCCTCTCAGTAGCGGTCAGTTGAGCTAAGCATATTTCTAGGTCAACTAAGGCCTTGATTAGAGATTCCCTCATCTCTTTGGATAAGACAAAGGCTTCATATATGCTTGACTTAGCTAGAAACTTTCTAAGGTGAGCTAGGACATTGTACCACAAGCATATCCATGGGTGGAGCATCCTAAGGAGGGGCTATCTACTCACTATAACCAATGACTTGCTTACCCTTATCCTTAGTTGCTACCCAATGAGGTAGAACTTTGCCACTACATAGGTTGTCTTCAGCGACTTCTTTGAATTATGAGCTTGTGGAAAGTTTTACCTTCTCATCGGGCATACCTATTGCTTCTCCTATGGGATCCTCAGAGTCAGTTGACTCCAAGTCAATATCAAGAGGTGACCCAGATTGATTTAGAGAAGGATAGTCCTACTATGAGTCAGAAAGGAAAGGATCAGAACTATTAGACTGTTATTTTTATTTAGACTCAGAGAGCTTTCAATAGGAATATAATCAAGAGCATCAGAGGTAGACAATATACAAGTAGAATCTGCTTTCTTCATTAATTTCTTTTTGGGTGAAGCTACATGATAAAAATCAAGTAAATTAAGTGGAGTAAAGGGTTTTAGTTCCATTATCTGTAGAAACAATGCTCCTACCATTTAAAGAGGAGCTAGCAGAAGATGTGGTAGCTCCAATAGTGGAGGGAGTACTGGACTCGGATGGTAGCTGCACTACTGGACTATCCCGGGCAAGTATGGTGAGCTGCTGCTGGGCTGTCACCCACCCAGAGTTATCCTTTGTAACTGGCAAACCTTCTTTGGTGTTGGAGGTTTGAGCTACTTCAGGCACCTGTAAGGAAAGCTTCTTGATCTGACTTTAGATAGCCCCAAGGATTACTCTAATAGAACTGGAAGGTTATTCTAATAAGTATTCCTTAGGGATAACTATGGCTCCCAACTTGTAGTTGTGCTCAAGCTAGTCCTTAAAAGTGATACAATCCTCTAACACATGGCCTAACATGCAGTGGTAGAGGCAATAACTAGGATCATTTCTCTTGCCCACTTCCTCTAGCCTCTTAGGCTCAGGTAACTGAAAGTCAAGTTTTTTAAGAGATTCTTAAAGATTTTCCTAACTACCTCCCTCTTGAATGAATATGACTTGTCAACCCATCTAAGAGTAAAGTAGCTACCCAATGATATGAATACTGTCAGCCTATGATGGTGGAAATGGTCGTTGGTGGCCATACTATGATCCGAGGTGGTGGAAGAGGAGGTGGCAGGAGAGCTTGTAGTCTCAACTTGAACTCTCAGCCCTTTATCCACAGACAACCTCCCTAGCTTCTTCTCAAACACCTTCTATGGCTTGAGCCTAGATGATTGCTCGGTAAAGGGAAACTATTTGGCTTCCTCGAGTAGGCAAGCCAACTTGTTGATTAATTTCTCGAAAGTTTTGATGGTAATGCCGTTAAGCATGAAGGCGACCGGGCCATGGATATTCTTGAGAAGAATCTCAAGGGCATGTTGTTCGGCCAACTATGGTTCACATTTTTTGCTCAGGTTGCGCCACTTGAGAATGTAATCCATATAGGACTCGTTGAGTTTCTATTTCTCTACAATGAGGTCGCCACTACTCTGTTCAAAGAACCCTCTTGATGAAGAGTGCTCCAACTCAAAAGTCTTCACCAAACTATTAGTTATGTACCAATCAAATGCAACACCTTATACCTGCTAAACTAAAAGGCTAAGAGGAGTGCATAAATTTGCAATAGACTCTAAAGTGTAATGTGTTAAGGTTCTACCATAAAGATCTTGAAGATGGCACAAAATCCTAAATAAAATAAAAAAACTAAATAAAAACCTAAACCTAAAAAAAAACATAAAAATAACAAAAAATAAAACTAAAAGAAACTAAAACCAAAAAATGCCTAAAATAAACAATAATAAAATAAAACTTAAAATAAACTAAACTAAAATAAATAAAAACTAAAATAAATAAAATAGAACCCCAAATAAACTATACCTAAATGCTAAAATAAATAAAATAAAATAAAAAGCAAAAATAAACTAAACTAACAAGAAAACAAGAAATAAACCTAAAATAAAAACTAAATCTAAACCTAAAAAAAATAATATAAAACCTAAACTAAAAATAAAAAAATAAAACTAAAATAAAAATAAAAGAAAAATAAAATTAAAAAATAAACATAAACTAAAACTAAATAAAATAAAATAAAACTTAAACTAAATAAATAAACATAAGATAAAAATAAATTTGGTATAAAGATAAAATAAGATAAAGAAAAGCTAGATAAAGGAGCTTGGGCTTTTGATTTGGAGAAGAAAGAGCCCTAGCAGAGCCCTAAAGGCCACAAAGATCCTGGGCCCCAGAACAAAGGCTGAGTGACCTGGGCATAGATCTGGGCACTGAGCCTGGAGTAGGCCTGACCTGACCACCTGGGCCATGGCCACTGAGACCATGAAAGGCCCTGGCTCCACTGGGCCAAGCCACTGACCAGGCTGAGCTACAGGCACTGAAGACCTGGGCCCTGATGACTCAGAACTGATCTGAACTGAGTCATGGGCCAAAAAGGCCACTGGTGACTCACAGGCCCTGATCTGAGCCAATCATGGGCCCAACCAAGACTGAGCCACAACCCTACTAGGCCTGAGCAAAGATCCTAAAACTGATCCTGGGCCCAAGCCCAGGCCTGACCCACACTCTGAGGACAAAGCACAACTAAGGCTATAAGGCACAAATTAAGATGTAAAACCTGGGCTAAATAAGATAAATATAAGATCAGATAACCTAAACTAACTGACCTAAAAAAATAATAAAATAAACTAATAGAATAAATAAGAATAAATAAAACCTACTAAACTAAAATAAAATAAACTAGATTAAACCTAAAATAAAACTAATGTAAAATAAAATAAAATAAATGTAATGGATAAAATAAAACTAAATAAAACCTAAACAAAAATAAATAAATTAAAACCTAAAATAAATACAAAATAAACCAAATAAACTAAAACAAAAACCAAAAAAAATAAAAATAAAATAAACAAAGAAAATAAAACCTAAACTAAACTAAAATAAACTAAACTAAAATAAATAAAACCTAAAGCTAATCCAAAATAAACTAAATAAACTTAAACCTAAATTAAAATAAAATAAATTAAAAAATAACTTATCACTAAAATAAAAATTAAACATCTAAAATAAAACCTAAACTAAAAAAAAAAAATAAAACCTAAACTAAAAATAAAATAAAATAAAACTCAACTAAAATTAAACTTAAACCTAAACTAAACTAAAAAATAAAAATAAAACCTAAACTAAAATAAATAAACATAAAATAAATAAACTAAAAGTAAAATAAAAAAATAAACCTAAATAAAATAAAAATAAAATAAATGAAATAAATAAAATAAACTAAATAAACCTAAATACCTACACCACCTAAACCTAAACCTAAAGTAACTAAATAAATTAAAATAAACCCTAAACCTAATAAACTAAACTAAACAACCTATTATGGGCAGAACCTTGATGGCAGGAACATCATTGTCAAATAGGATCAGTCTAGGTCAAGCGGTGGAGGCAAGGCAGGCGGTGGTAGCGACATGGGGATCTAGAGGTGTTGGACATGGAGGTGGTGGTGAGGCATGGTGGTTATGGAGGCGGAGGAGCGGAGAGTTCAGGTGGTGGTGCGAGGAAGGTTAGCTGATGGTGGATCCCACTACTTGAGAGGCCATGGTGGTTCGATGGAACTAGAAAGCGAAGAAGTCGATCCGATCTTATGGAATTGTGTCCTTATAGTAGAGATAGTTCTAGTTATCTAGGCTTTTTGATTTTCTCTAAGTATGCTCATTTTTTATCTATGTCATCACTTGTGTCTTAGAAAACTTGGTGTGTTACTTGGTTGATCAAATAAAAAAAATGTTGAGTATGAATTTATTCTCTGTTAAATAAAAAAACAAAAAACCTAAACCCTAAACTAAATCCCAACCTAAACTAAACCCTAAACCCAACACCCAACCACAAAACCATAAACCCTAAACACTAAACCCTAAACCTAAACCTAAACCTAATAAACCTAAACCCTAAAAACTAAACCACAAAAACCTAAACCATAAACCCTAAACCAACCCTAAACCAATAAGAAAACCCTAAATTAAACTATAAACCCCAGACCTAAAACCCTAAACCTAAAAAGCAACATAAACCTAAAATAAAAAGCAAAAACCTAAACTAAATAAAACTTAAAAATAAAATAAATAAAAAACCTAAACCAAATAAAATAAATAAAACCTAACCAAATAAAATAAAAATTAGTTAAATAAAAACAAAACTAAAATAAATAAAATAAATAAAATAAATAAATAAAAATAAATAAAACCTAAAATGAATAAAATAATAATCTAAATGGCCAAACCTAGCATGCTTTTTTTTTAAACCCTAAACCCTAAACCAAACCTAATCCCTAAACACTTGTACCCAACCTAATGATAAAAAGCATAACCACCCTACCATACCACACCACCTAACCCTAACCAGACCACAACCCAAACTGACTCTAAAGTAACTAAATAAATTAAATGAATACACTAAACCTAAACCTAAACTAAAAACTCTAGAATGGCGAACCTTGACGGGGAACATCATGGTCACAGGGCTCTCTAGATCAGTAGTGGAGGCGAGAGGAAGCGGTTGTTGCTCCGTGGTGGTGGGAGGTGTTGGTGGATATGGAGGTGGTGGTGAGCGATAGTGTGATTATGGAGGCGGGAGGAGTGATGGAAGCTTCTGACAGGTGGTGGCGAGTGAGAGAGGGGATATGATGGTGGATCCCTACTGAGAGAGCTTGTGGTGATGAGGCGGAAAGGAAGAAGGCAGATCGATCCTTACTTATGGAATTGCGTCTTTACACTAAAGGCAGTTCTAGTTATCTAGGGTTTTTGATTTCCTCTATGGGTGCTCATTTTTTATCTATGTTGTCGCTTGTGTCTTAAAAAACTTGGTGTTTTACTTGGTTGATGAAATCAAAAATAAGAAATGTTGAATCTGAATTCGTTCTTTGTTAAAAAAAACTAAAAACCCTAAACCCAAAATTAAAAGATGAACCCTAAACCTAAAACCTAAACCTTAAACCCTAAACCCTAAACACTAAATCCTAAACACTAAACCCTAAACCATAAAACACTAAACACTAAAATCTAAACTCCTAAACCACTAAACCAAAAAAAAACCAAAAACCCCAAACCTAAACCATAATTCCAAAAAAAAAAAACCAATCCTAAATCCTACCCTAAACCTAAACTAACCCAAAGAAAAAAACTAAACTAAATAAATACTTAAAATAAAACAAATAAATATAAAAAAAAATTAAAACATAAACTAAAAAACCTAAACATAAACATAAACCTAACCTAAAGACATAAAATAAAATAAATAAAACTAAACTAAAACTAAAATAAAATAATAAATAAAATAAAATTAAAACTAAACTAAAATAAAATAAACCTAAAATAAAATAAAATAAAACTAAATAAAACCTAAACCTAAATAATAAAAAAATAAAACCTAAAAGTAAATAAAATAAAACCAACCTAAACTAAAATGACCTACCAAAATAAAAAATAAAATAAACTAAAATAAATGAGCTAAACCTAAACTAAATATAATTAAAATAAAAATAAACTAAACCCAAACTAAAATAAAACCTAAAAATAAACCTAAACAAAACCTAAAAACCCTAAAAAAAAAATAAAACAAAAACCTAAACTTAAACTAAAATAAAAAAATAAAACCTAACGTTACAAAAAATAAAATAAAATAAAAAACTAAAAAAACTAACCTAAACCTAACCTAAAATAAACTAAAATAAAAACCAAAAATAAATAAATAAACTAAAAAAGAAACCTAAATCAAATGAAAATTAAAATAAACTAAAGATAATAGATAAACTAAATAAAACCTCTTGGTTTGATTTAAAAAATAAAGTGATTAAAGATAATTAAAGATAATGGCAAAGGCCAGACCACTAACAACTGACCCAGGCCTCTAGGCCAGATGAGCCCTGAGCCCCAGGGCCACATCACTGAGCCACAGGCCCCAAGACCATAGGCCAGTCTGACCCTGGCCCTGAGCCACAGGCCAGCCAGGCCCTGAGCTGACCCTGAGCTGGGCCACTGAGGCCAGGCCAGATCTGAGGCTGAGGCCACTGAATGACCTGGAGTCTGGCCACTGACCCTAGGCCACTGGGCCAGGCCTACTTAGGCCACAGGCCCTGAGCCATAGGCTGGCCAAACCAGGCCTTGGGCCTGGGCCACTGAGCCTAACCACTGAGCCACTGGGAGACCTGAAACTGGGAGGCCTAGTCTTGAGCCCAAACCACTACCACCATGGGCACTGGCCAGCCACTGACCTGGCAAACCTAAAGCCACTGGGCCAAGGCCACTGAGCCACAAACTGAAGCATATAAAAATAAACTTAAATAAACTAAATAAGACCAAATAAAATGGGTTAAACTGAGCCTAAATAAAATAAGATAAAAAAAAATAGATCTAAACTAAACTACTAAACCAAAAATATAAATAATAAATAAACTAAATAAAATAAATAAAACCTAAACTATTAAAATAAAATAAAATAAACCTATAAAACATAAATACTAAAGTTAAATTAAAAATAAAATAAACCTAAAATAAAACTAAAATAAAATAGACAAAATAAAACCTAAACTAAAATAAATAAAATAAAACCTCGAAAAAAAAAAAAAAAACTAAAAATTAAAGTAAATAAACAAATAAAATAAACTAAACTAATTGAAATAAACTAATCAAAAATAAATAAAACCTAAAATAAACTAAACCTAAACTAAACTAAACTAAACCTAAACCTAAACCTAAAATAAATAAAATAAAATAAAATAAAAATAAACCTAAATCTAAAGTAACAAATAAAACCTAAAAATAAACCTAAAACTTAAAACTAAAAAAATAAAATAAAAACCTAAACCTAAAAATTTTAAAAAACCTAAAAGAAAATAAACCTACCTAAAATAAATAAACTACTAAAATAAAATAAACATAAAAAAAATAAAATAAAATACCAAAATGGATCAAAATAAACTAAATAAACCTAAACTTTATGGTTTGCTTAATTAAAAGATCCACTGGGCTAACCCTGATCCATAAACCCTAAAACCATAGCCCTGACCCTAGGCCCTGATCCTAACCACCACACCCTAAATCCACCAGGCCTAGGCCACTAACAACCAAGATCAAAAAACCTGAAACTGAAGCTAAATTAAAACAAAATAAAAAATATATAAAAAAAAAAAACCTAAACTAAAATAAAATAAAATAATAAAATAAATAAAACTAAAATAAAACTAAATAAAAGATAAAATAAAATAAAAAAAATAAACTAAAAAATAAAACCAAGATAAAAGACCATCTAATAAACTAAGCGATAAATAAAATAAAATAAACTTAAAATAAAATAAAATAAAACTAAATAAAACATAAACCTTAAAATAAACCTAAACATAAATAAAATAAAACTTAAAGCTAAATTAAAAAAAAACCTAAACCTAAAATAATAAAATAAACAAAATAAAATAAATAAACTAAAATAAACTAAACTAAAATAAATAAAACTACATAAATCTATCTTAATATAAATAAACTAAAATAAATAAACCTAAACTAAACTAAAAATAAAATTGAAATAAAACCTAATAAAACAAAACTAAACCTAAAATAATAAATAAAACATAAACTATAAAATAAAAAATAAAATAAACCTAAAAGAAAATAAAAATAAAACTCAACTAAAAAAAGTTAAACATTAAAATAAACAAAATAAATAAACCTAAAGAAATAAAATACTAAATAAAAATAAATTAAACCAAATAAAATAATAAATAAAATACAATAAAATAAATAAAAATAAAAGTAAATAAACTTAAACTACCAGGTTTACTTAATTTAAAAAATAAACATAAACCCTAAATCATAAACAAAACACAAACTCTAAACCCTAAACCTACAAACCTAAAATAAAATGCTAAATACAAACCACAAAAACTAAAACACAAACCACAAACCATTAGCATAAAATCAAACCACAAACCTAAACCCTAAACCCACAAACCCTAAACCCTAACCACAAACCCTAAACCTGAAACTAAACCCTAAACAAACCCCAAACCCAAAACTTAAAGCTAAAGTAACTAAATAAATTAAAAATAAACTAAAACAAAACATAATAAAATAAACTAAACTTAAACCACAGAATGGCGGAACCTTGACAGTAGGAACATCACCGTTAACTAGGCTCAGTCTAGATCTAGCAGTGGAGATAAAGAAAGAGGTGGCGGTTATCTTAATGGTGGTGGGAGGGTCTAGAGGTGCTAGTGGATATGGATGTGGTGGTCAGAGTAGTGGTGGTTATGGAGGCAAGAGGAGCGATGAAGGTTATAGTCATTGGTGGGAGGCAGAAGGAGAGATGATGGTGGATCCCACTACTGAGGCGGGGTGGTTAATGGGAGCTGAGCGAAGAATGATCGATATGATTAGCTGCTTATTGAATTATGTCATTACTGTAGAGATGGTTCTAGTTATCTAAGGTTTTTGATTTGCTCTATGCATGCAGCTTTTTTATCTATGTCATCGCTTATGTCTTAGAAAACTTTTGTGTTACTTGGTTGATGACATCGAAAAGAAGAAATGTTGAATCTAAATTTGTCCTATATTAAATAAAAACTAAAAACTCTAAATCATAAACTAAAACCTAAACCATAAACCTAAAACCTAAACCCTAAACCCTAAACCCTAAAAACCTTAAACTCTAAACCATAAAACCCTAAACCATAAACCGTAAACCCTAAAACCTAAATCCTAAACCCTAAGCAGAAAACCACCCCAAAGAAAAAAGCTAAAACCTAAACTGGACCAAATAAAACCTAAAATAAATATAAAAAAAATAAATAAAATAAAAAAAATAAAATGAACTAACTAAAACTGAGCTACAAAATAAATAAAAAAATAAAACTACTAAATAATATAAATAAAACCTAAACTAAATGAAAATAAAACCTAAAATGAAATAAAACTAAACCTAAAAATAAAATATAAAATAGGCAAAAAAAATAAACTAAACCTAAAATAAACCTAAACTAAAATAAATAAACCTAGGCCAAAACAAAATAAACATAAAGCCTAAACTAAAATAAAATAATAAAACTAAAAACTATTAAAAAATAAAACCTAAATATAAACCAAAATGAACCTAAAACCTAAACCAAAATAAAATAAAACCAAAATGTAAACCTAAAATAAAATAAACTTAAAATAAAATAAAAAATAAAAAAAATAACATAAAAAAATAAACATGGTGTTAAAAAATAAACTAAAATAAGTAAACAAAAACTAAAATAAATAAACCTAAAATAAATAAACCAAAATTACATAAACTAAACTAAATAAAAATAAAAAATAAACTAAAAGAAATTGAAATAAATAAAAAATAAACTAAGTAAACTTAAACCTATCGGTTGACTTAATTTTTTTATAAAAAAACCCCAAACCTTAAACCCCAATCCTAAACCCTAAAAACCTAAAAGCCTAAACTGAAACTAAATAAAATAAAAAAATAAAATAAATAAAAAAACCAAAACCTAAATAAAGTAAAAAAATAAAATAAAATTAAAACCTAAACCTAAACCTAAACCTAAACGTAAAAATAAGATAAAATAAAACTAAAAATAAAACTAAAATAAACTAAATAAAAACCGAAATTAAACTAAAAAATAAAATAAACTTAAAAATAAAAACTAAACATAAAATAAAAATAAAATAAAATAAAAATAAAATAAAATTTAAACTAAATAAAAATCAATACCTAAAAAAAATAATTGAAATATAAAACAAAAATAAAAAAATAAAACCTAAAAAACATAAAATAAAACTAAATAAACAAAATAAAATAAACCTAAACCTACATAAAATAAACTAAAATAAACTAAACAAAATAAATAAAACAAACTACTAATATAAATAAACTAACCAAACTAAATAATAAAATAAACTAAAATAAACTAAACCTAAACTAAAAAAAATAAAACCTAAAATACCTAAAATAAAAACTAAACCTAAAAGATAAAATAAAAATAAACTAAAACCTAAAAAATAAAATAAAACTTAAAGCGTAAAAACAAAATAAAAAATAAACTAAAAAAAATAAACATAAACTAAAAAAAAAAATAAATAATAAAACCTAAACTAAAATAAATAAACCTAATAAAAAATAAACTAAATAAATAAAAAATAAATAAAATGAATTTAAAATAAAACTAAATAATAAAAAAATAAACTAAATAAACCAGATAAACTTAAGCCTGGGTTTATTTAATTTAAAAAAAAAGGCAACCAAAACCTACCTAAATCCAGATCCTAGCCCAGGCCCTAAACCTAGAGCTAAAGAGATACAGAGCTGAACCCTAAACTGAGCCACTGAGCTCAGCCCACTAGAGCCACCAAACCACAATCATGGAGTTACCACTACTTGACCTAGGCCCAAAGGCCAAAACCACAAGGACTGAGCCACAGCTTAGGCCAAACCCCAAAATACAAGAGCCTAGGCCTATAACCTAAAAACCTAAAATAAATCTATAACCTATAAATAATAAAATAAACCTAAAATAAAATAAAATAAACCTAAACCTAAAAAGGTAAAATAAGATAAAAAAATAAATTAATATAAAATAAATAAAAAGCTAAAACAAACTAAAAAAATAAAATAAACTTAAGAATAAAAACCTAAATAAAATAAAAACTAAAGGTAAGATAAAAACAAAATAAACCTAAAATTAAAAAAAAATAAAAACTAAATAAAAACCTAAACCTAAAAATAAATAAAAAATAAAATAAAATCCCTAAACTAAATAAAAAACTTATACCTAAAATAAAAATATAATTAACAAAATAATATAAACCGAAACCTAAACTAAAATAAAATAAACTAAAATAAATAAAACCTAAACCTAAACCTAAACCTAAACTAAAGAAGATAAAATAAATTAAAATAGAATTAAACCTAAAAATAAACTTAAAATATGAACCTAAAACCTAAACCTAAAAAAGTAAAATAAAAACCTAAACCTAAACATAAAAAAGAAAAATAAAATGTAAACCTAAAAAATATAATAAAAATAAAACTAAACTAAAAAAATATACATAAACCTAAACCTAAACCTAAAAAATAAACTAAAATAAAAACCTCAACTAAAATAAATAAACAAAACAAAATAAAAATGAAAATTAAACCTAAATAAAAATTAAAATTAAAATAAACTAAAATAAATATAAAATGAACTAAATAAACCTAAAATAAAATAAAATAAATATTGAATAAAACCACAAACCTAAATGATAAAATAAATAAAACATAAAACCTAATCATAAACAAACAAAAAAACCTAAAGTTAAAATAAAAATATAATAAATAAAATAAAATAAACCTATAAACAAAATAAACTAAACTAAAATAAATAAAACCTAAACTAAACTAAACTAAAACTAAATAAAATAAAACAAACTAAAATTAACACAGACCTAAATTAAAGATAATAAAAATAAACCTAAAACCTAAACCTTAAAAAATAAAATAAAAATCTAAACCTAAACCTGAAAATAAAAAATAAAACCTAAACCTAAAAAATAAAATAAAAAGAAAACTAAACTAAAAAATATGCATAAACCTAAACCTAACCTAAAAAATAAACTAAAGTAAAAAACCTAAACTAAAATAAATAAACTAAACTAAATAAAAATAAAAAATAAACTTAAATAAAAATAAAAAATAAAATAAACTAAATAAGCAAAATAAACCTAAACCTACTAGTTTACTTTATTTTAAAAAAACCCCTAAACCCTAAACCTACAACCCTAAACCTACGACGATAAACCCTAAAAATTGTAATGTGCCTATGAATTATAAGAAGATTATTGCTAGCACTAAAGAAAAGTTTTTTTTCCTTACATAAGGCTGCTCTTCTTAGTGGTACTAATTATGGAGGTTGCAAGTTTGTTGCCTCTAAATTGGGTATCTGATTTCTTTATTGTGACTGATCTCCATTTTATAAAATTATTCATTGGATTAAGTCTCTTAATTATTGTATTAAAATTAATACTGATGGCTCTGTTGCACATAACAAGTCGGGTTGTCGTAGTATTTTAATAATAATCTTGGGAATATTATCTTGGTTTTTTCCACTCCTCTTTCTACTAATTCTGTTATTTTTTGTTGAATTGATGGCTATTTATCATGCTCTTAAGCTTTGTTTGGATAAAAATTTTCATACTATTTGGTTGGAATCTAATGCTGAGATGGTTGTTGCTATGATCAATTCTAACCATAAGGGTAATGCTGAGCTTTTTAATTTAACTAGAAATATTAAAGCTATTATCTCTAAACTTTCTTCCAATATTACTCATATTTTAAGAGAAGGTAATGCTTGTGTGAATTTCATAGCTAGTTTGGGGTGTAATTTCTGAGATTTTACTTTGTTTACCTATGCAAATATTCCTAATCAATTAAGAGGGTTGTCTAATTTAGATAAATCAGGCTTACCTTATGTTAGATTTTCTTCTTTATCTGGTTTTAGTTTGCTTTCGGTTCTTGTTAATGGCTTGTCTTGGGGCTTTCTATTCTTGTATTTTTCTTGTACTTTATAGGTTGGAAGGCTAGCTTCTGTTATTTTGGTCATCTAGCTATTGACATTTGCTACTCCTACTTTTAATGTGGTATCTCTTGTAGGATTATTCTTTGGTTTTTGGTTGGTTGGTTTATTTTTATTTGGTGGCTTTATGGTTGGTATCCTTGAGCTTTCTGGTTTTTGGGTGCCTTCTCTGGATGGGGTGTTGGTTGGGCTGATTTGGTTTTGGAAATGGCTGCTGCTTTCCTTTGTGGCTTTTATTGTTTGCTTTCTTCATCCCCCCTTGCTTCTGTTTGTGGTACATCCTCTTTGGTTGGTGGCTTTGTTTATTATTCTTGTTGCTCTTGGGTGGTTGGATGGTTGTGCTGACTTGGATTTTTCTTTGTTGGCTCATTTATTATCTATTGTTGTCCCGCTTTGGCTGGTGACTTTGTTGCTGTTCTTGCTTTCTAGTGGCTGCTTCTAGATCTTTGCTGGTTCTTGGTGTGTGCTTGGGTGGCTTTGTGAGGTTTGTTGGCTATGATGGCTAGGAATTTAAATCTTTTTTGTTGGTTGGTAGCATTATTTGTGACTGTAACTCTCCTTTCAGAGTTTGGCTGCTCATAATTTTTTGTTGCCACTTCTAATTTTTGTGACTAAGCTTGAGCCTTTTCTTTGGCTTTTCTTTCCTTTCTCTTTATCTTTGTTTATTTTCTTTTATTTGTGCTTATCTTTACTTTAGTTTTTTTTTCTTACAGGTTTCCTTCGCTTGTTCTTGTGTCTCTTCAGATGGATTGCTGACCTGCTTAAGGATTCTATGTTATTGCTATTCTTTTCTTAGTTTTTCCTTTTGCTTTTGGCTATCTTTTGTATTAGTTAGGGGGTTTTTTTCTTTAGGTCCTTCTATAGCTCTTTGAGCAGTAGTCTTTGAGTTTTATCCCCTTTAAGGTCATTTTTTGTTTTCTTTTGGTAATAAAATTTCCTCTTTTCCCAAAAAGAAATAAAAAAAACATAAACCCTAAACCCTAAAAACCTAAAAATCTAAACCTAAACTAAATAAAATTGAAAAATAAATTAAATAAAAAACCTAAACCTAAATAAAATAAATAAAATAAAATAAAATATAAACCTAAACTTAAACTAACTAAACTAAGCATTAAAATAAAATAAAATAAAACTAAGAACTTAAATAAAATAAAATAAATAAAACAAAACTAAAAAAAAAAAATAAAATAAACCTAAGAATAAAAACCTAAAATAAAATAAAACTAAAACGAAAATAATAAAATAAAATAAAATAAAAATTAAAAAATCTAAACATAAAAAAATAAACTAAAATAAAACCTAAAAATAAATAATCTAAACTATAAAAAACCTAAACTAAAATAAAATAAGATAAGAGCTGAAGCAAAGAGGACTAAAAATAAAACTGAGCCTAGGCCCTAAATAAGATAAATAGCTAAAAAATAAAAGCTAAACTAAACCAGAAAGAATAAACCTAAAATAAAACCTAAGGCCTGGGCAAAATAAAATAAAACCTAGGACTAAACCTAAAATAAAACAAACTGAGCTGAGGATAGATAAAGATAAATATGCTAAAGTAATGCATGCCTAAGCTAGACTAAAGATAAGGAAACCTGAGCTAAAGATAAATGGCTAAGATAAAATGATGACTAAATAAAATAAATAAAGAATAAGATAGATAAAGGCTAAATATCTGAGCCTGGGTT
The DNA here is from genome assembly GCA_021442155.1 of Cymbidium sinense. Taxonomy (NCBI): domain Eukaryota; kingdom Viridiplantae; phylum Streptophyta; class Magnoliopsida; order Asparagales; family Orchidaceae; genus Cymbidium; species Cymbidium sinense. The sequence continues at coordinate 63,654,521 of CM038214.1, read as the reverse complement.
TTGATTTTGCCACTAGATCTGAAAAAGGCCACTGAAGAGGGTAAGCCACTGAGCCAGGCCTGTACTGCCCAGGCCAGATACTGCCCTGAAACTGGGCCCTAGGCCACTAGGCCCCAGCTGACCTGAAAGGCCACTGGGCCCTGGGCCACACAGGGGTAGATCCTGAGCCCAGAGCTGAGCCACTGGGCCTGATGGGGCCACTGGGCCACACAAGCCCTCTGAGGCCCTAGGCCCTGGTGACCCTGAGTGACACTGAGCCACTGGGCTCTGGGCTCTGATCACTGAGTCGTGAGAGCTGAGACAGGCCTGACAAGGCCCTGAGGCGTGAGACCATGAGTTTAGACTGGGCCCAGGCCTGAGAAGAGGCTGGCTGGAGTAGACTGATATTAGATGGAAGTAAAGGCTGCACTGATAAGATAAGATGGCCAATGGAGCATATGGGCCTAGGCCCTAGGCTTGAGGTGAAAGATGAGATGGATTAAGGCTAAAGATAGAATGAAGTAAGAGCCTAAAATAAGATAGATAAGATAAGATAAAACTGGATAAAGGCCTAGATGAAAGGCTAGACAAAAGATAAAGATAAAATGTGGTACAAATAAAGATAAAAAATATAACTAAATAGCAGCCAAGAAACTAAAATGGGTTTAAAATAAGGCTAAACTAAAATAAAAGAAAGAAATAAACTAAGATAAAAATAAAGATAATAAAGATAAAATAAACCTGATCCTGAATAAGATAAATAAATAAGATAAAGCCTGAGCTAAAAGATAAGTGAAGCAGGCCTTAACCCTAAAAGTAAAAAAAAAATAAAATGGCTGAACTAGCTAAAATAAAGACCTAAAATAAACTAAAATAAAGGCCACAAACCTAAACTAAGATAATAAAACAAAACTAAACTAAACCAAAGATAAATAAGACTTAAACCTTAAAGATAAAATAAAATAAAACTCCTAAATAAACTAAACCTAAATAGGCTAAAGATAAAAGCATAAACTAAAGATAAATGAACACAAAATAAAATCTAGATTAAAATAAAAAAAAAATAAAGTGAATGGGATAAATAAAAGATAAACTAAATCAGGTAAATGATCCTAGGCACATCAGTTTGCTTGGTTTTGAAAGGCCTGAATACCCTGACTCCTAGGCCCTGACCACAGACTGACCTGGGCACTGACTGGGCTTGCAGGCCCTGGGCCTGCCAGGCCACTGGAGCCCTGGGCCACTGAGCCACCAGGCCACTGGGAATCTTCAGGCCACTGAGTCGTGGGCGGGTCACTGAGGCCCTGGGCCCTGGGCCATGAGGCCACTGGGCCACTGGACCACTGGAGTCACTGCGTCACTGGGCCAGCCCCAGGCCAGCCCGGCCACTGGGCCCTAGGCCCTGGGCCCTGGGCCCTGGGCCTGGGCTCTGGGCCACTGAGCCAAAAGGAAGGCCCTACCACTGGGCCCTAAATGGGCTTGGGGGCTAAACTGGGCCAAAACTGCTAAACCACAATAAACTTACAACCCTAAATTGACCTAAACCACAACCACAAACCTAAACCTTTAATCCACAAGCTAAGCTAAACCATAAACCCTAAAAATAAAACCTACATCCCTAAACCTTAAACCCCAACCACTAAACCCTAAACCTTAAACTAACCCTAAACCTTAAACTTTAAACCACAACCAATGGAAACCTAAACATCACTCAAAGGCTCAAGATCTGGCGATAAAATTATTATAGTGGTGGTGGAGGATCCTAGTGGATATGGAGGTGGTGGTTCCTGGTGGTTATGGAGGTAAAAGCGGCGGAGGTTACAATAGGAGGTGGAAGAAATCAGGATATGAGGCGATCATGCAACTAAAGGTATGGTTACATAACTAGAAGCTAAAGAGCTGATCAATCTGCTTATTGAACACAGAATTCAACTTATCTTGGGACGTTATGGGTGTTCATTTTTTATCTATGTCATCACTTATGTCTTAGAATACCTGGGGTGCTACTTGGTTGATGAAATCAAAAAGAAGAAATGTTGAATCTGAATTTGTTCTCTCTAAATAAAAAAGGCTTCAAACATAAACCATAAATTCTAAACTAAAACCTAAACCCTAAACCTAAAACCTAAACCCTAAACTTTAAACCCTACACCCTAAATCTTAAACCTAAAAACCAAACCTAAAAAACTAAATAAACCCAAACCTAAAATATTAAAAATTTAAACCTAAAAATAAAATAAATAAAAAAACCTAAACCAAAACTAATAAACACAAAAACCTAAACCCTAAATCATAAAACTAATAAATTCAAATCAACTTTAAAAAAACCCAAATAAATAACCTAAGCCTAAACCACAAAAAAGTCCAAAACTAAATACTAAATAAACCAAAACCATAAACTAAAAAAACTTGAAATGAACCTAAACTAAATAAAAAACCTAATAAAATAAAATAAAAATAAAAATAAATTTAAAATTTAAAATTTAAAAATAAACTAAAACTTAAATAAAACTAAAATAAAATAAAATAAAAAGTAAAAAATAAAATAATAAAATAAATAAAAAAGCCTAAACTAGCATAATAAAAAATAAATAAACCTAATGATTAAAACTAAAATAAAATAAAAAACATAAAATAAAAATAAAACAAATCTAAAATAAAATTAAATAAAAACTAAATAAAAACCTAAACCAAAAAATAAACCTAAAAATAAATAAAAAATAAAACATAAACTAAAAAAAACTTAAACTTAAAATAAAAATAAAATAAACAAACTAAACTAAACCTAAACCTAAACTAAAATAAACTAAACTAAAATAAGTAAAACCTAAACCTTAACTTAAATTAAACTCAACCTAAAGTAAATAAATACAAAAAACTAAAAATAAACTTAAACCTAAACTAAAAAGTAAAACCTAAAAATAAACCTAAAATAAAAACCTAAAACCTAAACCTAAAAAAATAAAATAAAAACCTAAACCTAAACTTAAAATAAAAATAAAGCTTAAAATAAAATAAAATAAAACTCAACTAAAACTTAAACCTAATAAACTAAATAAAACCTAAACTAAGATAAATAAACTACTATAAAATAAAATAAACCTAAATAAAATAAAATAAAATAAACAATAAATAAATAAACTACATAAACCTACCTGTTTGCTTAATTTAAAAACTCAAAATACATCCCAACCCTAAACCACAAATTAACTAATGCTAAACCCTAAACCAATCCTAAACCCTAAACCCTAAACCTAATCCTTAAAACCCTAAACCACAAACCCACAAACTCTAAACCCTGAACCAAACCCTAAACCCAAACCCCAATCTCTAAGCCCACAAAACCCTAATCATTGAACCCTAAACCCTAAAACCTCCAATCATAAACCATAAACTCTAAACCCTGAACTCTAAATCCTAAACCATAAACCCTAAACCAACCCTAAACCCTAAGAATGGGAAGAACCTTGATGGTAGAAACATCACCGTCAACTAGCCTGTGTCTAGATCTGGCAATGGAGGCGAAGGCGAAGGTGGGGGTTATCACAATAGTAGAGGAGGATGTGGAGGTGCTTATGGATATGGAGGTGGTCGTTGGAGAAATGGTGGTTATGGATGTGGGAGGAGCGATGAAGGTTACAGCCATGGTGGTGGCGGAGAGAGAGATCGGGGATATGATGGCTGATCTCGCCACTCGAGAGGTAGGGGTGGTTATGATGGGAACTGGAGAAACTGAAAAATGGCCAATTTGATCTGCTATTATTGAAATGTGTCTTTATAGTAGAAATGGTTCAACTTATCTAGGGTTTTTAATTTGCTTTATGGGTGCTCATTTTTTATCTCTATCGCTGCTTGTGTATTAGAAAACTTAGGGTGCTACTTGATTGATGAAATCGAAAAGAAGAAATGTTGATTCTGAATTTGTTCTCTCTTATGAAAAACCTTAAACCCTAAACCCTAAACTAAAACTTAAACCCTAAATCTAAAACCTAAACCCTGAACCCTGAACCTTGAACCCTAAACCCCAAACCCTAAACTAACCATAAACCCGAAACCCTAAACCTTAAAAATCTAAAAACCTAAAAAACCAAACTAAATAGACATAAAATAAAATTAATAAAATCTAAACCAAAAAAACAAAATAAATAAAATAAAATAAAATAAACATAAACCTAAACCTCAACCTCAAAAATAAATAAAAATAAAAAAAATAAAACTAAACAAAATAAAATAAATAAAAACATAAACTAAACTTAAAAATAAAAAACCTAAATAAAATAAAAAGTAAACCTAAAATACAAATAAAATATACCTAAAATAAAAAAATAAAACTAAAAAAAACCTAAACCTAGAAAATAAAACTAAAAATAATACCTAAAAATAAATAAAATAAATAAAGCCTAAACCCTAAACTAAAAAAAACCTAAACCTAAAATAAAAATAAAATAAACCTAAATATAAACTAAAATAAACTAAACTAAAAAATAAAATATATATAAACCTATACCAAACTAAATAAAAAAAACTAAAAAAAACCTAAACAAAACTAAATAATAAACTTAAGAATATACATAAAATAAAACCTAAAGCTAATCCTAAAAAATAAAATAAATACCTAAACTTAAACCTAAAATAAAATAAAAACTTAAACCTAAAAAAGAAAATAAAACTCAACTAAAAATGAATCTAAACCTAAAATAAACTAAAAAATAAAACTAAACTAAATAAATAAACCTAAAATAAAATAAAGTAAACTAAATAAAATAAAATTAACCTAAATAAAATAAAATAAAATAAACTCAAATAAATAAATCATAAACTAAATAAATCAAAACATACCAATTTACTTAATTTTATTTATTTAAAAAAAAACCCCTAAACCCTAAATACTAAACCATAAACCCTAAACCACTGTCCTTAACCAAACCCTCACCCTAAAAACTACCATAAACTAATAAACCATAAACCCTAAACCCTAAACCCTAAACTAAACCCTACCAAACTAAACCCTAAACCTGACCCTAAACCCTAAACCCCAAATCCTAAACCTTACCAACCCTAAACCTAAACCCCCAGAATGGGTGAACCTTGATGGCGAGAACATCATTGTCAACTAGGCTCAGTCTAGATCTGGTGGTGGAGGCTAAGGCTAAGGTGGTGGGGGATCTCTATGTAATGGTGGATATCGAGGTGGCGGTCGGAGCAGTGGTGATTACGGAGGTGGTAGGAGCAATGGAGGCTACAGCTGTTGTGGTGGTTGAGGGAGAGATCAGGGATATGATGGTGGATCCCGCTACTTGAGAGGTGGGGGTGGTTCTGATGGGAACTGGAGAAACTAAAGAACGGTCGATCCAATATGTTGCTTATGGAACTATGTCTATAGTAGAGACAGTTCTACTTATCTAGGGTTTTTGATTTGCTCTATGGGTTCTCATTTTTTATCTATGTCATCGCTCGTGTCTTAGAAAACTTAGGGTGCCATTGCTTGATGAAATCAAAAAGAAGAAATATTGAATATGATTTTTTTCTCTATTAAAAAAACCATAAACCCTAAAGCCTAAATCCTAAATCCTAAACTAAAACATAAACCCTTAACCTAAAACCTAAACCCTAAACTCTAAACCCTAAACCCTAAACCCTAAATCCTAAACCCTAAACCCTAAAACCTAAACTTAAAAACCTAAACCCTAAACCCTAAACCCTAAAACCTAAAACCTAAACCCTAAACCTAAACCTTAAAACCATAAACCCTAATCCCTAAAATCTGCAACCATAAACTCTAAATCCTAAACCCCAAACCTTAAACCATAAACCCAAAACCCTAAATTAATCCTAAACCCTAAACCCTAAACTAATCCTAAACCATAAACTCTAAACTAACCCTAAACCCTAACCTTAAACCCTAAACTCTAAACATTGAATAAAGATGCCCATAGGAGTAGATCTAAAGAATGACCTAATCCTAACATAGTTATGGTAGCTAAAGAAAATGTCTTCAAGTGACTTTCCCTTGACTATTAGAGATTTGAATACCCTAAACCTTCACCTTAAATCATATTATATTACCTTATATTATAGTATAATGTAACATCATATATTTGAGCATGTAGTGATGTGTTTTAGATGTTATAAGATGTTTTGAAATGTTTTAGTCTATTATGGTATTGTGCCCTATAGTCTATATTAATATAAATCATAAAAATATTAATTTAATAAATCAGATGATGAAATTTGTTAAATTTGAAGTGGGAATTGAGTTGTAGTACCAAAGGTGTGCTACACCACTTGTAGTCTAAAAAGTAAGATTTTATGTTCTAAATAAATATTATATGTTGTCACATAGTATAGCATCGTATATCATTATATATTATTCTATGAATTTTAAATTCTTTTAGTATTTTATAATCATTCAGTCGAGCCTACACTAGCATTATTTATAAAAATCTTGATTTAGACTTTTAAATGGTGGTATTTTGGCCAAATTCATTATAGGTAGAGCATGGCATCATAATATATTGTTTCAATTTAAAATATGTAAGTGATACCACTAAAATATATAATTTTTTTTATTGTTTTGACTAATTTTATGATTTTTTTATCTAAAGCAATCCCTTGTGATGTGATATGCAATATAATATAATATAATATGTTATAGTGTATTATAATATAGGATGCCATAACATAGTATAGCATCATGCATTATAGCATACTATTGTGTATTACTACTTATTGTTTAGCATATTTTAGTTTGTTATAGTATGATGTAGTAGAGTTTGTATTGGCATAATTCATAAAAATATTGATTTATAGGCTGAGATGATGGGATTTGGCCAAATTTAAGGTAAGCTTTAGGGAACATCATTAGGGGTGTGCTATGGTGTGTCATTTAATCAAAAGAATGGAATTTTGCATCCAAAATAAATGTTCATTTTTCAACCAAATTTTATAAATTTTTTGCTTAAAGTGATTCATTTTAAGGTGCAATGTAAGATAATATATTATATGAAAGCATATTAAAATATAATGTACATAACAAAATTGCTTCACATATATATGAATGTGGTGGTGTGTTACTAAATGTTATTATACAATTTAGTATGTTTTTACTTTTGTTATATTACATTGGGTCAAAACTCACAAAAATGTTAGTTTGAAGGTTAAGATTGAAGAATTTGGCCAAATTCATAGTACACACTAAGAAGCAACACCAAAATTATGCTATTTTGTACCATTTCTAATAGAAAAATAACACTTTTACATCTAAAATTAACATTATTCATATTTTGAGAAAATTTTGTTATTTGTTCCTTTTAAGTGATTTTAATGAGGTGTAATGTTAGACAATATATTATATTATAGCAAATAATAATATAACATCATATATTATAATATAATATAATGTGTTAATTCACACTATAATATGTTTAGCATGATATTGTATAGTTAGTTTGATCTTGCACCATCACAAATCATAAAATGTTGATTATAATGTTAAGATAATGTAATTTGAACGAATAGATTGTTAGCCTTTTGGTTGAAGTATTAAAGGTGTGCATAAGAGAAGAAATAATATTTGATGAGAATTCCATGTCAAGGACATGGAGGGAGATCCGCTAGGGGATTACACATGCATTGGGAATGATAAGTGAGGGGTCTATGTCGAGGGAATAGAAGAAGAAAATATACTGGGGATAAGGTTTGAATTTGATTTGATTATATGATTTATGGAAAAAAAGATCAGTTTCAGACAAGAATCTATAATCCACTCGGGATTATGATCGAATTGACTTTAATTTTATTTGTTTTAATTGATGTGGAGGCATATCTGCTAAAGATATGGGCTCGAGTCCACATGGTAGTGGGTATATGAACCTTTCACTAGGGAAGTAGGTTCGAGCTATCCGCTAGGGATCAGGATTTGAGTTTGATTTCATAGATTTATTTAGGGATGTATCCACTGGGAATAAGAGTTTGGTTGGATTTCTTTGATTTAGACTCTACTAGGGGAGTTGGTTTAATTTTTCTCTACTAGAGAGGTTGGTTTTGAATTTGATTTATTTTCTTGACTTGTTTATATATGATTTGGGGCTCCACTAGGGAGAAGAGTGTGATTTAACTCCACTGGAGAAAATTAGATTGGGTTTAATTTAATCTGAGTTAATGTATGGACACTATCGAAGTGCGATGGACCCACTGAGAAGGGCCTATATTAGCCTTAACCTACCTCAAGTTTACAAATCCAAAAAGAAAATCTACCAACTGTGGGGTAAAGCTAGCCAACGTAAGGGGTTGCCTTTTGGCATGCAATGGTTGTGCTAGGAAGAAGGCGTAGCACACTTACATCTTCTAAAGCGAGGAAGAACTGCTGGGGTGACCTATTGGATACACAACAAATCAAACTTGACCTAGGGTGACTATTGAGTGAATGCTGTTGGAGACTTATGTCAACTCAAAAGTAGTCAGGATTAATTTGATCTTAATTTCATGTGATTTGATCTAGTTTATTTGGTTTTGTTTGATTTCAAATTGAGGGCATATCCACTGGGGATGTGAGCTCTATCAAATTTAATAGACTTAATTTATGGACCATGTAGGTATGTGATGGACCCACTTAGAAGGGGCTATATCGAACTTGTCCTATCTCAGATTTACAAATCGAAAGGGATAGTCTACTAGCCATGGGGTGGTGCTAGCCAACTTAAGGGGTTGCCTTTCGATGTGCAATGATTGTTCTAGGAAGAAGGCATAGCAGATTTACATCTTCTAAAGTAGGGAAGAACCTCTGGGTGACTTGTTGGTAGCACAGCAAATCAAACCCGACTTAGGGGAGACTACTGAGTGAATGTTGCTGGGGACTTATATCAACTCAAGAGTAGTCAGGCAATTCCAATAGGGAGTTTTGCTAACACTGCCCTAAAGATAAGATGCCTTCTTGGGAAATTGTACCGCTATGGGTGTCCTCCTAATCCACAAGTGAATATATATTTTATTTATACATTTACGTAGACCCTATTGGTGTGCAAGAGACCACACTGAGAAGGGGCTATGTAGGCTTTGACCTATCTCAGATTTACTGGACCAAGAGAGAATCTGCACATCCATAGGATGGATTCTCCAACCACAGGGGTGGTTACTAAGAGAGGGGAACTATCCAATCCGATAGTAAGCCAAGTAGTGTCTAAATGGGGTCGCAAAGGACATGATCCAAATATAGTGCCCACAGGGGAGGTGCTGCTAGAGGCGTTATCTTGAGGCCTAGAAAAGAAAGACTATTGATGTATGGTGGCCAAGTCAAGGAGAAAGTGAAGCAGACTTACATCTTCCATGAGTGGTGTATCCCAAGGTGCAAGAACTAGCAAACCTAAGGTGTATCCATCAGCATGACTGGTGTATCCGTCAGTATAGTGAGAACAAACAAACTTAAGGTGCCCATTGGTGTGCAATAAAAAATTTGGAAAGAAAGCGTGTAGGCTTACAACTTTCCAAGTGGAACTGATCATCGAGATAGTCTGTCATCGGTGGGACAGATGCTATCTAACCTAGAGCGACTACTAAGCAGGGAGCCCCGAGGAAGTACTAGACCCAGACTTGAAGCAGTCAGGAGGGAAGGAGCCACTACGAGAATTATCCTAAACTTTAAATATATTCAACCCAGTCAGTGCACGAAGGCTAATCCAAGAAGAAAGCGTAGTAGACTCACATCTTCTTAAATAAAGCAACATGAGGTAGCTTACCAGCCACGCATTAAGGCCTACCAAATTAACAAGGTGCTATTCGATGTGAGTTGGCCAAGTATGGAAGGAAAGAATAGCAGACTTACATCCTCCAAAGTAAGAAGACCTCTGGGGTGACACACTAGTAGGGCAGCTCATTAGCCCGACCTAGAGCAGCTATTTAGTGAGTACCACTGGGGGAGTTATCTCAACTCAGAGTAACCCGATATAAAAGATATGTGTTTATTTTATATGCTTGTGTGTAGTTTGTCTTTGTGTTGTGTTGATGAAGGATAGGATGCCTTTTGGGTTCCTTACACCTACCCTAAACACATCGTAGCAAATTTATAAATAAGAATACTTTCAACATGGAAGAGATTGAATTTGAAATGGAATTTTCATTGATGATAATTGTTTTCAAATATGATTTATAATATTTTTTTAAGTAGAGTCCATTGATTGGAAGCATTGGCCGCTCTCCCTTATGATTAATAAGCTAATAAGATCCTCCTTAGTAGGCCTTCTCTATAGTAAAAGAGCCTTCTGAAGTTGGTTCAAACTTGCTTCCCATGTTATGAAGGGCAACAATCGGTCTCCATAGAACTAAAATAAACTCTCTTACTTGAAAAGCTCTAGGACAGACCAACTTATTGTGAGCTTGAATCATTTTAGCATTGTACAACTCGAGGTTTTAGCATGCTCACTGGCGTCTCTCCTCCAAACCTTCGAGCTCTTCTAACCACAACTTGGCATTCTACTCTATTGTGATCTTGCTACCTATTGCTATCCTTAGTGATGGGAGTTGGACTTCTAATGGTAGAATGACTACACTAAAGAGAAAGGAGTAGACAGAGTTGGAGTTCTATATGTGGTGCAGTAGGCCCATAAGGCTTCAACTAACTGCTTATGCCACTATCGCTTATTATTGTCGAGTGTCATCTTTAGTATTTAGATAGAGTTTTGTTGAAGGCTATTGCTACGCCGTTTGCCCTAGGGTAGTTGATGGTAGAATATCTCTAATCTATGTTGTGTCTCCGGGAAAAGTTGTTAATCTCGGTGCTCTTGAATGCAGTACCATTATCAAATATAATTCATCGAGGCACTCCGAACATATATACAATATAGTTCCTAAAACATTGGAGCACATGCTGAGCTATGACCTCTCTATGTAGAATTGCCTTCGCCCATTTGGAAAAGTAGTCAGTATAAGCTAAGATGAACCGATGGCCCTTGGAAGAAGGAGGATCAATCGGACCTACTATGTCGATACCCCAACACTTGAATGGCCATGAGGCCAATGTAGGATGTAGAATGTTGGGTGGTTGGTGTAGGACCACACCGTATATTTGACATTGGTGGCATCGCATAGTCGTATCCATGAAATCTTTGATCATCAATGACCAGTAGTATCCCAATCTCTTGATCTTGGCTTTCATCTTCAGATTGGATTGGTTGGCTCCACATAATCCTGAGTGTACCTCGGTGACAATCTTATGGGCTTTGTGCTTTTCTAAACAACGTAACCATATATGATCGAAAGACTGTTAGTATAAGACACCATCCACAGGAGCATAGGAAAAGTGCTCTCTGGTTCATCTGATGGGCTTGAGACTTCTCTTGAGGTAGTTTGCCTTTATTTAAGTAATCCATGAATGGTTGCCTCCAATCTTACTCCTCGTCCTTCTTGGCAATGGCAACCTCCCCTTAAGGAGAGTACTTTTTGATCAGTTCAATATTAATAAGATATAAGACTTGTCTATTTTGGACCTTTATTGATATGGACTCATCCTCTATACATGAAAACTATTTGGCAAGCTTAGTTAAAGCATATGCTATGGTGTTCTCTCCTCGAGGAATCTTATAAATGGTAACCTTTGAGATTTGGGCCAACAACTCCATGGTGTACTTGTGGTAGTGATGGAGCTTAAGCTTTATAACCTTATAGGACCCAACGATTTGGTTGATAACTAGTTGAGAATCCTCGAAGATGTTGATATTCTGAATGTTTAGAGTAATGGCTAACTCTAGACCGACAATGAGAGCTTCATATTCAGCTTCATTGTTGGTGTAAGGATTGGACAGATGATATGAAAATCTCATCACATTGTGGTCTAGAGTTAAGAGAACTATTCTTACCCCTGCCTTTCCTGGAATAGTACATTATGGTTTTTCTCTTCTTTGAGAAGAAGCCACACCATCAAAGAACATCTTCCAATGGTGAATGCTAGTAACCCCTATATTCATGATTTGTCTATTGGGGAGATCAACACTAAGCCGAGAGTCAGCAAGAAGTGGTTGTGCTATTAAGAGATCTGCTTGCGCTTGTCCTTTCTCTGCACGGAGGGGTATGAAGGTAATATCAAACTACGAGAGGATCATGGACCGTCATGTCAACCGTCTTGATATTGTCAGCTGTGTTATGAGATATTATAGTGGATTGACCCTAGAGATTAAGTTCACCTTATGAGGAAGCATGTAGTGTTGTAGCTTTTGGGATGCAAAGATTAAAACTTGGCAAAGCTTCTCAATGGGTGGATAATTAGCCTCAGTTGGGATTAGATGACAACTTAGCTAGTATAGTGCATTTTCCTTCCCTTCATCATTGGCTTGCGGCAACAACGCACCAAGGGAGTCATCTAATGTAGCAGTGTAAAGTATGAACGGCTTGCCCGGGATAGGGGCTGCTAGAACCAGGTGGCGTCATCAGGTAATGCTTGATGTCTTCGAAGGCATGCTCACACTTGTCATCCCACTTAAACTTGCTATCCTTTTTGATAAGTGATGAGAATGGCTGACATCTTCCTGATAGGTTAGATTTAAAGCATCTTAGATATGCCAACCACCCTTGGAATGATCTTAGTTGAGTTAAACTTTTAGGGGGTGGCATTTCTAATATCGCCTTGATCTTCTCTGGATTGATTTTGATTCCTTGGTGTTGGACAACAAACCTTAAGAATTTCCCTGATGCTACTCCGAATGCACACTTTAAGGGGTTCCTTTTGTGATTAAATTGTCTTAACTATTCAAAAATGACTCTCAAGTCAAAGAGATGGTCTTCCATTTCTCTAATTTTGACTATGAGATCATCAACATAGCACTCGACTTGATAATGAATGAGTTTGTCGAAGATTCGAGTCATAGCCCATTTGTATGTAGCATCGACATTTTTAAGGTTGAAAGGCATGACCTTATAGCAATAGATTTTGATCAGGGTTCTAAAAGCAGTGTTTCTTTCATCTTCTAGGGCCATCTTTATTTGGATATATCTAGATGAACCATCCATGAAAGAGAAGACAACATGAGATGAGGCAATGTCAACCATCAGCTCTGAGATTGGTAGTGGAAATTCATCTTTTGGACATGTTTTATTTAAATCCCTAAAATCATCGCATATGTGAATTTGGCCATTCATTTTCTTAAGTAAGATGATGTTGGCTAACCAGGTAGAGTATTTTTCTTCCCAGATGAAGCTAGCATCGATCAGTTTCTTAACTTTATAAATGACTTGTTGTTCTATGTCTAATCTCATGTGTCTAGGAGCTTACTTGATAGGGTTAGCAGTAGGCTCTATTGCTAGTTTATGGACTGCTATGTAAGGAGCCAATCCAGGCATATCTTTATAACTCCATGCAAAGTAGTCCATAAACTCAGTCAATAGCCTAACTAAGTCATTGGTTTCAATTTTATTCAACAAAGAACTGATGTATGTCGGGTGTGGATCTTCTTCAGTTCCTAAGTTGATTTTCTTGAGCTTGTCGATGGTTGACTTGATCTCTTCTTCGAACTCTGGCAGTGCATCTTTGACTTCAAAATCATCTGGATCATCTGAAGATTTTAAGAATAGCTCCTCATATGAGTTAATGTGATTTGAAAAGAACTTATCAAATTCCAAATGATTGGTGATGACTAAGCAGTAATTATCATCATCGATTGTACCCACTATACTAAATCTTAGTCTCTATCTTGATTGAGAGTTTTTGCATTTGTTCTTCCATATTATTTTGAAGTAGTCTTACCTATACTTTGACCAAGTTGTGGGATAAAGCCTTTCTTTGCTAAATTATGAACACAAGGCAAGTATCAATCAAAAGGTAATTTTATTAAATATTTATATGAATCATCCTCAAGTTCTACATCAACTTCTTGACTTTAGGATGATGCTTCCAGAAAGAAGCTCTGAATCTTCACACCTATGGATGACTTAGGGGCTCCCTTAACTACCAAACCTGCAGCTTGTTTAGAGGAAAGTGGGGTTAGAGCTAAGGTTCCCAACTGATGCCTAATTGTTTCACATATAGACTTCGATACACTTATGGTTTTCTTCAGAGCCCGATCTTCATCGCTATCTTTCTCAAGTGTCACCTCCGAGGGAATCTACTTTTGAGAAGAGCTGGCTGGTGTGCTAACCATATAAGACTCATCCTATGAACTAGATTCTAAGTCTATATGGATAGTAGGTGTACTCCCAGTAGTTAGGACATATATTCTATTGGGTGGCCAATAAGGAGGTTTTTCACCCCTGGGACTGCCTCTGAACTGGTCACTTTCTCTACCAAGTGGAGACCAGGTCATCCTACACATATGTTCGAATGGCATAATGAACCATGGGTGGAATCTAATGTAAGACTCCACTTCCTCCTCCAAGTTTATTTTCACTCCCTTCTATTATTTTTTTTTCATTTTCTTATTTCTTTTTTTTTTATTTTTCTTTTTCTTTTATTTTCAAACTTTGGCCTAGTTTGCAAGAAAAGACTTGTTGATTTTGAGAGAGGTAGTATGCCGCATCCTCATATTTTCATACCTCATGATCTATAAATAGCTTAAGATCTCTTTTAACACAGTAGACGATCCCACCTCTCACAAACTTCATACACTGAAGCAGAGAGGATGGAATTATGTTGTTCTCATGTATCCATGGTCTTCCAGGCAAAGCGTTCAAAGATGTATTCGAGTCTATAATGTGAAACTTGGCTTCGGTCTTCCAATCAGCTATCTTCAACGGCAACATTATGGGGCCTAAGGCCTGTTGATCTCACTTTTAGAGTGCAGATTCAATCTTCCCATCTTAAACTTAGGAGTCTTCTAGACATTAAGACTTCCCTAGTCATAAGACACTAATAATAATTAGGAAAATACTTAACCTAAGCCTAAAGACTTAGATGGGTTAACCATAGGATTAGATTATGCCTTAGGGATTAGGATAATCCACCTATCCTACAACCCAAATCCAATCCATGTTTACCTTCTCTAACCAAACCTCAAGTTCAATTCAAACATGAAATTCAAATCCAATTCCAAACCAAAATTCCAAAACCAAATGATTGTATCCCATGATCAAATCCAAACTTGGTACTCTTCCTAAACCATATGACCTATCACTCAGACTTATCCAAATCTTCATCCAAATCAATCCAAAATCAATTGATTTTCTCATAATCAATTTATATCATCAATCATCTTCCTAAACATAAATAAAATCTACATTGATCAAAACTAAATCAAACTAAATCAAATTAAATCAAAATCCTTCCTAAGCCATATGGCCTATCCCATGGACTTAGCCAAATCTTAATCCAAATCAAGGCAAACTCAATTGATTTTCTCATAAATCAATCATATTTTCAATCATCCTTGCAAATTTAAGTGAAATATACATTTGAATCATCAAAACTAAATCAAACCAAATCAAACTCCAAACCTAAGCCACATGACTAAACTCCTTGGACTTAGCCAAATATAAATCATATTCACAAATATAAATGAAATCTACAATCATCAAGCCAAACCAAAATCAATCCAAGTTAAACCCAACTTAACCCTTTTGACTTGAAATGTTCAAATAAACAAAAACCCATTTGAACCCAAGACAATTGTAATTGAATTTATATATCAATTCCAAATCCATATATAAACTCAACTAAATCAAACTCAACCCAAAATCAAGCCAACTAAACCCAATTGGTCCACTTGACCCAAAGTGGCCAATTTGACCTATTTGAGCCAAGTTCTAATCCTACCCAAATTTGATTGAACCAAGCCCATCAAAATCTCCCATCATGATTGTTGATCACCATATGTTGATAAATGTTCACAAATTGGGTCAAACCAAGTCAACTTGGTCATTTGACCAAGTCAACCCCTTAACCCATATGAACCCAAACTAGCCAAATTGCAACCTAAGTCAAATCCCTTGAAACTAATAATTCATACCAAATCAAAATTAATATTTGAATATGAATTGACCTTCAATTGAGTCAAACTAAACCCAATTGGCCCACTTGGCCCTAGTTGGCCCAAATTGACCTAAAAGACCAAATTAGGTCAAATTAAAATATAAACCAAATAGATTGCAACCAATGGCTCAAGTTAATTCCAAATTGATTGTTGAACTTGATCAAAGCCATGATTGGACCCAATTTAACCCAATTGACCAACTTAGACCAAATTGGCCTAAACGTTCAAGTTGGCCTAAGTCAAAACCAAATCCAAATTAATTGAAATCAAAGCCTACAATTATCTTCAATTGGCTAACTAAACCCAAACCAACACCCAACCCAAGCCAATTTGGCCAATTTGGCATTTGACCAAATGAATTTAAATGAGCCAAAATCAAATCTAAGCCAAACTAAATCAAACTAATTGAACCAAAACATCCCAAATGATCATATGAACTTGACCCAACCCTTGCTTTGACCCAATTTGACCAATTGGTCAACTTGACCCAACCTAACCCAATTTGACCTAAATGAGTCAAATTGAGCCAAACCTAACCAAATCAATTCCAATTAACTTAAAATTTGGGCTAACCCACTTTTAGCTCATTTCAAATCTACCCAAATCAAATCTAATTCTAAATGATCATTCTACCCCTGGTTCAAGGGCATCACATGAGATAAATCACCCATGTAAGTGGTCATTTCCATTCCTTGGCCACTTGGTACTCTTGCAATGGTCCACCTAGGCACCTTAGACATTGCCTGAGGTTAGTTGGCACCCTACCCATTAGAGCATTTGAAACCCAGAGGACACCCATGATTCCTCCTTGGAAGTAACCTCCACACCTTCAACCAACCAAGCCAAGCCAACTCACCTCCTCCATGCCAGCCATGACTCCCTGAGATGGCCAGATGGCAACTAGAAGCCAAACCCTATCCCACCGTCCGATCAAGATGAAGGGTGGTATACACCCCCTCATTTTCTCTCGAACACACACAAAAATCATTCCTCAGAGCCTTAGCTACCCAAGACGAGTCGCTAGAGCCATTCCCTAAGCTCCCAAGCTCATTCCTCAATCAGAAAATGCCATTCTCGTCTGTCCCAAAATAGGACACTCCCATTTCTGACCTAACTTCAACATTTCTTCATTAAACTCAAATGAACTTTGCACTCACCTTCCCTATTCCTCATTGAGAAGGAACAAATCATCTACCAAGCTTCCCGAGCACTGGAGGTGGGACTTCAATCAAAGCTAAACTCAAAATCATCAATTCATGGCCATCCGAGCACGTCAAAGAATTGATCTAAATGATGCTCAACAAGACTTAATCTCCACTAGATGAAGTTTTCTCAATCATTCGAGCCATCGGTCTTGAGCTCCGGTGAGGTATGCTTGCTAAAATGATCCTTAGGCAAAAATAGGTTGGTGCTTTTTAAAGAAAACTTGCATCTCATTTGATCTTGACTATTGGATCCACTCCGATCGATGTGATGAAGGTGTGGATCTTTTTGGAGTTGATCCAAGCTCGGGTAAGCTTGGATCAAGTGAGGAATGGCAAACGGACTCCATTCTCCTACACTAGCATGATTTTAGATCACACACCATCTGTTCCACGTGATCAGAATGAACGCTGGTGATTAGATCTACTTCTATTAAGCTATGGGATTAATCATAGCCATCTGATCTTAGATTGAATGGCAGACAAGAAAGCGCGGCCGCCACCACCACGTAGGTGTTGAGTCAAATAAGTTTTAAGTAGCCAATTCCGCAGCACCACATGGAGAGTGCGCCTCATGGGGCCAACAGGATTAGGCTTAATCAATCATTTTTAATGGAAAAAAGTTTTAAAAATCATAAAAAATCATAGAGAAATAAAAAAAATGCAAATAAATACTCATTTTAAAGGTATTTCAAAGTAGAATTATGTAAAAATGATCTTAGCTAATTTTGAACAATAATTAGGGTTTAATTATAAAGTTAATTATTTTGTTTACTCCTTAATTACTTGAGAAATTAATCCTAAATTTTATGGGTTAATTTAATGGAATGACCTCTACCTCCCATGATTTTCTTAGGATTTATTGCTCACTTAATTAGAAAAATTGACTAATTAAACCTTAACTACTCTTTTAAGTTAATTAATGATTAATTTAACCCATGAATAGTAATTAATTGGTTAATTAAGCTTATTAATCATTGTTGAATAGTAAGTGAAGTAAAGAATAGGATTGAGACCCCTTTCCCTAAGTTCATTTCACCCTATTTTAAAATAAAATTCATTAAGATCAAACTAATTAATTAAATCACATAATCAAACTGAAATCATAATCACGTCAAACATTAATTAATTAAATCATAGGGTAGATCTTTAGGTGTTTAATAACCTAAAGGAGTTTAATGAAATTATGGTTAGTCCACATGTGTGGGGAAACCATAAGAGTAATTAATTAAGTCTCTTAATCTGATTAACTATTAATCATGATCCAATTGCATTAAGTCCTTTTTATTTCTTATGATCATTGCAAGTTTATTTTCCATGCATATCATGTTGTTGGCTCATAATTATTTAGTTAATTAATTTAAGGTGACATAAGTAAGAGTAATTAATACATCTAATTAAGGGTTCAACTTAATTAACCAATAAAATAAACTTAATTATATTTCCTTAAATTAAATTAAATCACTAATGTGGGAATGGGTTTAAAACAACAAGTGATGATTTCTCTTCTCCTCTTTAAATCAAATCAAATCCAAAACTTAATTAATAAAGAAGCTCTAGTTTGCTTTAGATAATCTTATTTGATTTGACTATCCCTAAGAACTAGTTTGGTTGAATGAATCACATGCTTATATTTGATTTTCCTCTTTGATGTTACATGTGATAGAAAGGAATGGTTTAATATATGTCTTGTGGTAGTAATTTAATTAAATTAATCTTAAGATGCCTTGATATTTAAAGTGAACCTAAACTTAGGATTAACTAATTCAATTAATAAGCCATTCACTAAAGAGAACTAAATCAAATTAATATACTTTAGAAAGTGGCTTAAGGTAGGGATGAAAGAGGGAAATCCTCTTTTCCTCTCTTTATAACACTTAGTTGCTAAGTTTTATCAAATTAAACAAAAGAAAATACAAATTAAAATTCTCAAATCAATTAAACTACTTCAAGTCAAATCAACCTTTCATGTTAAATTGAATCCTTCTACACTTAGAAAATACAACACTAATGCCTAATAAGACTTACTACACATGCCTTATACACACATTTGAATTAAGTCATCACTTCTAGCTCTAAGTTAGGATGATGTATGCTATGATGTAAGATTTATTTTATGATGTATTATTTCAGATTGGATGATAGGGTGTATGCTTCGTAGACTGGATGATAGGCCAATATTAGCCTAATCAAGTTTTCTCCAAGGGATTATGCTTAAGGGATGCTTAAAAATAAATGTGAATGCCCTTTTTGCAGGTTGCTTAAATGCTTAAGTATAATCCAAGTTAGGATAGGTGGGCTTAGTTATCCATGTGTAGGGTGCTAAGTCCAAATTATAAATACAAATGCTTGGGATTATATATATATTTAGCTAATCTATATTTTGCAGGTGTAGTTAGCTTTACTTTTCCCATAGAAATATAATTTTTGCAATAAGAATTAAGATTAGTGTTATGGGGGTTTAGGATGAGCAGTGGCCAGAAGGCTTTGTTCTAAGGTGGGCTATGATGCCTTTGAAGCAAGAACCAACCAAATCAAATAAGGAACCAAATAAAAAATGGAGATATGAAAAAAGAAGACCCCCATAGGATTTAATACAATTATAATTATTCTTTCATATTCCAGTTTGTATAGGGGTAGAGCTTGGCTACCCATATGTTCTATCTTCAGGTTGTATAGAGGTACCCGACTGCATCAGCCTTTTATTATTTTACGATAGTTTATATAATTATTTGGTGTTATGTTTACATTGTGCATTAGGATGGCATGCTTTTATAGTTTAATAAATGATTGATGCTTTAATGTGTGGCTTGGATATGATTAGCCTCTTGGATAAAAATAATTTTTCCACCCAACTAATCACTCATAACTAAATTTGAAATAACTCATAACCTCATCATAAATCCTAAGACATAAATAAGATAATTAAAAGATTTAACAACCCCTTAGCTATATGGTTGTATGTTTTACATCATGCATGCATATTCTTTCTCTCTTGAACATGAAGGATCTCCATCCTTGCACGATAAAGGAATACTTGACCTGTGAGGGCATCCCATGTGCTGGAGAACACCTTCTTCTAGCTGACTTGACCAAAAACCTATTTCATCATGCATTTATCATAAGAAATCCTAAAGCCTCTGTCAAAATGATGTGTCTAAAATGAAATAAAATTTGAAAATATTTTGCATCAATAGATTAAGTCATATGATCATACCCCTCATGCTCTAATCTCTTAGGGAGTGTGTTTAAGACTTTAGTCTCTTTCAAATTAAATAATTACTCTAGCTATCTTACAATTCATAAGACAAGACTACATGGTTTTGAAATCATAGGATGAGTTAGCTAACAGCTACTCCAGACAATTATAAGTCTAGAAGTCAGAAAATTTATTCTCTCTTGAGGAGGGAAACCCTTATGTCCACCTGTCGCTTAGATTTAGGTCATGCTTTAGCTCGTACCAAAGCTCCCTAGATTTAAGACCTAAGGTAGATATTTCCTTTGGGCAACGAGCATAAATCCTCACCTCTTAGGCATTCCCACAATCTTGTGTTGGTGGATTATAAGCCCTAGTAATCTAATTAAATTTCAACTCAAAACATATAAATCTCCTCAACTTCAAAATTATAAAGCCCAACCATATGATAGATTGGAATGCTTGTTGACCTCATTTTTAGAATGAGCTCTCAACCACTCCTTCTTAGACATAGGACTTCTCTTAGATTTTAAGAGTTCTTTAGTCTTAAGACACATCTAGTGATTAGGTGGACACTCAACCTAGCCTTAGAGACTTAGAGGAGTTAGTCATAGGAATAGTTCATGCCTTAGGGGTGTTAGGAAAATTGCCTACCCTTAGCCCAAATAATTCCTCACTTTCCTTCCATCAAGTCAAATTCCAAATCAATTCTATTTGATTTTCTCAAAACTCAAATCAATTCTGTGATTGAAACCCATGATCAAAATCCATCAAAATCCCTAAGCTCAAATTTTCCAAAGTCCTTAATCTTTCCTTAAGGACTTAACCAAAATCATGATCAAAACCAATTCAAATCTTTGAGATTTTCTCATAATTCATTTATATTTTCATATATACATGAAATATAAATTCAAGCCAATCAAACTAAACTCAAAATTCAAACTAAATTCATGAAATTTCCTTAAGTCCTTAATTTCAATTAATGGACTTAGCCTAAATCATGATCAAATCAATTCAAACTCATGGGATTTTCTCAAAATTCATTTATATTTTCATTTATATTCACATATATAAATGAAATATAAATATAAATCAATGAAATCAAATCCTCAAATTAAATTCCAAATCTAAAAATCTTTCTTAAGTCCTTCATTTTCCATTGATGGACTTAGCCTAAATCTTGATCAAACCATCTCAAAGTCATGGGATATTCTCATAATTTATTTATATCCTCATTTATATTCACATATATAAATGAAGTATAAATACAAACCAATCAAACCAAATTAAAAAATTCAAACTTCAAACTCTAAAATTTTTTTAAGTCCTTTAAATCCTTCTTAATGGACTTATCCCAAATCATGATTAAACCACTTCAAAATCCTTGAAATTTTCTCATGATTCATTTATGTTCTCATTCACATATATAAATGAAATATAAATTCAAACAATCAAAACCAATTCCAAAAATCAAACCCAAATCTACTCAAAATCCAATCTAAGCCTTTCAAGTCAAAATCTTGAACCTAGCCAAATCAACTTCAAATCAAAGCCAAACTTATGATTTTCCTTCATGATTCAATAAACCCTACAATCATGAGTCTAAATATAAATATAAACTCCAATCACTCAATCAAAACCCAAGTCAAAAATCAAAGCCAAGATCCTTTTCATGTTCACCCTTTGAATTTGAAATAGTCAAATGAATCAAAACTCATTTGACTTTAGATCACTTATAAATGGATTTATATTTCAATCATGAGTCCATATACAAGATCAATCAAGCTCAACTCAAGCTTTGACCAAGTCATTTGACCCACTTAGGCTCACTTGACCCAAAGTGACCTAAAGTACCCTTTTGAGCCAAATTCTAATCCTATCCAAATTGGATTGAACCAAACTCACCTATATCTCTCATCATGATCAACAATCATCATGGGATGATCAATTAACCAAATTGGGTCAAACCAAGTCAAACCTAAGAGTTGACCAAGTCAACACTTAGCCCAAAATGAAGCCTATCATAGCCAAATTCCACCATAGGACAAATTAATTGAAACCATTGATATAAGTTCACTCATGAACTATGTTTGAACTTGACCAAGCCAACATTTGAGCTTAACCTAGCCCAATTGGCCACTTGACCCAAGTTGACCCAACTTGACCTAAATAGTAAAAATATGTCAAAACTTGATCTAAGCCAAATTGATTGAAACCAATGGGTAAAGTTCATTCCAAATCACTTGTGGAACTTGACCAAAGCCTCAATTGGCCAACTAGACCAAACCTAGCCCAATTGACATTAGACCCAACTTGACCTAAAGGGGTCAAGTTGAGCCAAATTTGAGCTTAACTAAAATTGATTGGAAATAAAGAAACCAATCCACTCCATATGACTAACCAACCCTAAACCTACCCTTGACCTAGCCCAAATAGGTCGATGGGGTCAAATAGGTCAACTTGACCCATTTGACCTAAATGAAGTCATGCTAGCCAAATTCAAACCTAACTCAAATTGAATCAAACCAAAGCCACCAAAACATTTCAAATGGTCATATGAACTTGATCCAACCCTTGGTTTGACCCAATTTGACCAATTGGTCAACTTGACCCAAGCTGACCCATTTTGACATAAATGGGTCAACAAGAGCCAAACCTTATCAAATGAATTCTAAATCTCATGAAACTTGGAAAAACATAGTTTCTCCACATACCCAACATATCCAAATTAAAAAAAAATAAGCAAAATGACTATTCTACCCCTAGGCCATAGAACAAATTTTGACCTAATCTATGGGTAATTTGGTAATACCCTCTTCATATCAACTTGATGATTTCTTAATAGCTTAAGGGAACCTAATGAAGAGTGGTGCACCCAACCTAATGGGTTTGGGTCAGCCTAATTGGCCCCAAGGCAAAACCCGACCCCATGGGTCAAATTAGCTCATTTTAAATCCCTCTTCCACTCAATTTCAAGCACATGGGAGGTTGGCAATCCACCCAAAGCCTCAAATCAGCCATGTGAAAACATCAAACTGATCAAACAAACTCTCCAATATGATTAATTAGATCAAAATAGCAAGATAGATTGTAGTCATTCGATCCTTCAAGGGGGAGATATACTCCCCCTAATTTAACTCAAATCCATCATTCCTTAATTCGATTGAACCTAGGGAAATCAGAGAAGCAATTCCTCAGCCTCCCCAAGCTTCCTAGAGTGAAATCATACTTCATCTTCTCAATTTTGCATAGTGTGAAAAAAAGGGAGCTCACTTGAACTCCCAACTTTCTCCACACTAAAAACCATTACAATTCCTCTTGCACACTTCTTCTAAGGACCAATCCGAGCACACTCAAGTTTCCATTGGAGTTCCCATAGCAAGGAGAGGATCAATTGGATCAAGGTCACAAGGATCTTGAAGTGGTGTTGGTCCATAGAGCAAGCCATTCAACTCAAAGGCCTAAGAATTTCAACAGGGCTTCATCTCCACTAGATGAAACTACCTCATCGATCTCGAACACCGGTGATCACCTCCAGTAAGGTATGGAATTTTTCGACCACTAGCATAGGAGGTGTTGGCCCTTTGTGAAAGAAATGTTCAATTTAAGCAAATTCCACCGTTGGATGTGCTGCTTATTGGCTTTAGATGGTGTGGGTTAAGTTTGGTTTTGATCCAAGCTCAATCGAGCTCAGATCTTCCCCTAGATCATGGACGGTCTCTATTGATCTAAGGGGAAGAACTGGGAGATCTTGGTCATCCATCCATGCATTTTGGATGGACGGTCGAGATTATTCCCACATTTAGAATTTGATTTATCCTTTTTAAAACCGCGGGTGAGATTATTATCACTACTAAATTCAAATTACTTTCAAAACATACAAATCAATTATAAAATCTGAAAGTATGTTACTTATATTTTAATTATAGGCTTGCATGTGAAGGATATAAGGGCATGCTTAGCATAGGTTTCCTTTCTCTCTTATGCTAGCATAGTTTTGAATAGAAGTTGGTAAGAAGTAGGGTTTATTTGAAAAGAACCTAACACTTACCTAATTCCATATCCTATTCATCCCTATGTTATCACCTAAGAAGGGCTACCTATACTTGCATAAATAAATTGCATAAACAAAAGGAATCTGTTAATACAACATTTGCATTCTCTCTTTCCATTTCATTTCTTTTATACATATGTTTGTACCTAAGGAAAGTAATATATTAGTCTAGAAAACCCTGAGGTTGTGAGGCTTTAAGTAGCCCTAAGTAGGTCTTGTATCTTACACTTCTAGTTAACAATGGCACTATACCCACTTATGTCTTTCTTACTTTCATATGTGTATGTGAAAAATTGGATAAAAAACAATTATTTACTTAAAGAAAATCATGCATCTTAATCTTCTAAATTTCCTTAAATGGATTTCTTAGCATACATCACAAAGTATGTCAAATATTCTCATTTGTATGTATAGATATGCTTAGGGTCCATTCATATGCATGTTATATATGTTGGGAAAGAAATGAAGTGATGTGTGTTATGTGGATTTAATTCATTTTATTTAATCTTAAAATGCATTTCCTTTTGAATAGGTTTGTCTAGAGTTTATCTGAACTTATGATTAATTAAAAGACTTAATCAAAACATTCACCTAAAAAAAATTAAAATGCAAATCTACTTTAGAAATTGCTTATGTTATGGAAGGAAAGAGAACTTCTCTTCTTTTTCCCTCTCTTCATAACTTAGTAATTAATTGTAGGATTCACTTGAACTTAAATCAAAACATGAAATAAAATCAACCCAAAAATAATTAAACAACATAAATGAAACCCTCTTTTAAGTTGAACATATTTCCAAACATAGAAAATTTGAACCTAAAGCCATAGCTAAGCATACCACACAAACCTTCAAAGCACACACATTAGCTTAAGTCACCACTTCTAGCTTTAGGTTAGGTCAGTGCATGGTTTGATGTTTATTTTATTTTATGATATATGTTTTAGATTGGATGTTAGGGTGCATGCTCATAGAATGAATGGTAGGACACTCTTAGTCTAATCATTATTTTTTGCAAAGGATTATGCTTAAGGGGTGTTATCATAAATAAAAATATAAATGCTTTTGCTTCCAAGTACTTTATACCCCTAAGCATAATCTAATAGGCCAGGTGGACTTAGTCACCCATGTGTGGGGTGATAAGTCTAATATACATGCTTGGGATTTGTGTGGTTTGTTTTAGCTAAGCATTGTTTTGTAGGTGTTAGTTAGATTTTTATTCTTTTCCTTTTCATGTAAATTTGTGCAATTAGGATTTTGGAATGATTGTTATGGAGATTAGGATCAGCGTTGGTCATAAGATCTTATCTTATGCACCATGTGAATCCTTGTAGCATCTATTTTCCAACCATCAAAAAGAAGGAACCAAAAGAAGAAAGAAGAAAATAAGAAAAAAGAAGAAATGAAGCTTGAAGACCCCCATAATAATGAATTCCTTGCTTAATTATAATTTAATTCATTTGTAATCTGAGTTGTATAAGGGATGAGCTTGGCTACCAACATTTGATATTTTTGGATTTGTGCGGTGGTACTTGACCACAACGACCTTTTATTCTTTTTGCGATTAGCTTTATAAATTGATTAATGATTTGTTTAGCTTGTGCATTAAGTGGCATGCTTTTCCTAGTTTCTTCCTTACTTTATGTATGGCCTAGCTATGGATTAGGATCTTTAGGGAAAACTAAATCTTCTACCCAACTTAAGAACTCAAATTAAAAATAAAGAACTCATAACCTCACCTAAAGCTTAGGTTTAAAATCAAGATAAAAGAATTAGCAACCCCTTAGCTGGATGAACATTTCTTTTACAATATCATGCACAACAACATCTTATTTCACTCTCTATTAGAGGGCTTCCACCTTTTCCAGAGAAACTTTGCTTGACCTTTGAGAGCCATGGTGAAAAATCACCTCCCCCCTTTTCACTGATTTTCACTAATAAATTTATCTCTCATGCATTAGTCATATGAATTCTATTAGCTTGAGTCAAAATAATTGTCCAAAAATAAAAATAAAATAAAATTTGAATTGCATTTGATTTAGGTCATTTGAAGCATGTCCCCACATGATCTAGTCTCTTTAGGGAGTGAATTTAAGGACTTAGTCTCTTTCTAAATGAATAACATCCCAACTATATTGCATAAGCATAAAGACTTGCCTACATGTATTTAAAATCATAGGAAGAGTTAGTTGGCGGCCACCCCCAGGCGGTTGTAAGTCTAAGCTATTGGGTGGTTTGTCCTCTCTTGTGAAGGCAAACCAAATAACCATTTTTTCCTTAGATTTAGGTTGTGCTTTCGGCCCTCGCCAAAGCTCCCTAGATTTAGTTCTGAGGTTGCTTCTCCCCTTTATGTGCCATAAGCATAATTCCTCACCTCTTAGGCATTTCTTTAATCTTGTGTTAAGGAATCATAAGTCCTAAATTTCTAAGAAAAATGCAACTGAAATAAACTATGTCAATTTTAAAAATGTAAAGCCCAATTATAGGATAGTTTGAGATGCTTGCTAGGTTTCCTAGCATCGTGGGCATCTCTTACTTATCTCCCCTTTTTGATTTTGATAATAACTCCTTCCCTTTGATCAATCCCCTTTGATCTTCAAAAATGAAGCAATCAATTAATAGTCCTTTTCTATTGAAGTCTTTGAAGACAATGATCATTTACCTTAATCGAGAGTTTTTCTAAAGAATCCCCATTCTTTAGGATGTAATTAACTATGGGGGCTTGCCCCTGTAGGGAATTTACCGAACCTAATTTAAAATAAACCCTACTTTACTTTTGAATGTAAAGTAGGGGTTGAATCTCTAGTATATATGCAAACCCATCATCCTTAGGAGTTCTTATTGAGGTGATTAGGTCCATTAAAGGATAGTGATTTCTATTTCTCGAGATAGTACACTATTTTCTTGATGACGAACTTGATCACCTAAATAAGTACATCTGTGAATCTACGTGGCATCCTAAAAAGATGAATTTCTATATGCTTGCCTCTTTCATTTCTCCCCACAGATTTGAAGGCAACTCCATCTTATAAAAATTTTTCACCACAAATTTTTCTGGCGACTCTGTTGGTGATGGTTCCTCTCTCCATATTTGGTAAATGATCATTGTATTTGAGTATCGATAGTGGGATTATACTTTGGTATGAATCAAAGACAATCCATCTTTCCATTGGCACTTAGCTTATTTCATTCTTCAGTTGAGTTAAGTTTTCAAAAAGCACACATGAATCTTTCTATTCAATACACTCACACTTATTGAATAGAAGTTTCATTTGTAAACAAAATTAAACTTTTTAGAAATACACATGAGCACCTTCATTTAATATACTCAAATCTATTAAATGAAGATTTCATTCCCAATGGAAAATAATATCATCTGGAAATTCCACTTAAACACATCTTTTTTTTTTAAAGAAACCCCATTATACGGGGGTATTTTATTGCCACAAAAAAAGGGTTACAAGATCCTTAAAGAGGATAAACTCTGAATCTACTGCACAAAGATCTACAATCAGCCTAAGGAGTAAATCCCCATCTAAGTACATCCAAAACCAAAAGAAAACATTAAAGCAATCAAAAGATACAATATGGCTAACATAATAATCGAAAGGAAGATTAAGGCCAATGCTCTGATGGTTGTAAGAGAGCTTGGTAATATGGAGCAAACCTACAAGAGAACAAGGAGAATCACACAAGTGACACTAGAGAGGAGATTAGAGCGGTAAAATAATACAAATAGAGAGATAAATGAAAACAATAAAAGCGAGAGCGATAAAGGGAAAGTTGATAAAGAAGGCTCAGCTCAATCACACAAATTGGGGCGGATGCAAAATTGAGCATCCAAACTTCATTTGAAGGGTTACATCACATGAGCTACTACCATACCAAAAGGGGTGAAAACATCACACCATCATAGCCAACAAACTGTGAGGAGGTAACACCCAGTTGTTGATAGTCTTATGAACTTTATTACCTGCAATCTTAAACACAATCATATCTAAAATAGAGAGGTAATTGCAAAGAGCTAAATGGTAAGTTGTCTCATTCAAGAAAGATATCAGCAATATAGTCATCCTGACATGAGAGTATATAAACATAGGGGAATTAGTCATCTTAGCCAGAGCCTCATATCCAAGTGAAACCAGCATATAAACCCACCACCAAAAAAAAAAAAAAAAGCAAATGAGATAACTTGCTGCGATCATGCTAATCAAGTCAATGATCTTATAGTTCAGACCTTCCCATCATAAGATATATAATTAAAACTTTTAGGTGAAATAACCCCTTTTATGTCCATATGAGTAATTGGAGAAAGACAATTGTAAAGGAAAGCAGCATAGCTCAACACGGAAAAAGCAACCAACCAAAACTAACAACAAGTAAGGACATTTAGAGCTACAGCTCCCATGGCAGCATACCGGGTCAAAATTCAGATAATCCAGCTCAACAGATAATCGAGAGAACAAGACAACAAAAAGCAGCAACTCCCATAACACCACTCGTTCAGAATAGACAGCTCAAAAAACTGCACAAACCAAACTGGACCGAGATAGGAATAGAGACAACAGCCGGTAATGCAAATTACGATTCGAGGAGATGAACAAGTAGCCAGGTAAAATAGCACGCATGAAAGCCAACCCAACAAGAGAGAGGATGAAAGAAACCAGATATGATGGATCACATTAGTCCATGATAAGCAACTAAAGACCAAAAGGGGTTCAAAGCAAAGTCCAAGCAATCGGCAACAACATCAACAAGGTAAACTAGAACCCCGGACACAATCCAAGACAACCAATAAGCAGACTAAGACCAACCGGCCAAGAGGCCACCCAAAATTATATATAAGTAAATGGAAGGATAGATAATGAATAGCACCCCACCCCAAGCAAATTACATTCGGAGAAATCGATGATCAGGTGCTTAATCACCATAATCCAACACTGCCAAGGATAGTGATAATAATAACCAATAGGATTGCCAATAATCCCATTATGCTTATAAGATAAACCATTGATGCCCTTCTAGCATAACAAAAAAAGGATATTTAAAAAGGCATGTTCACAACATAACAAATGGAGAGAAGACCACGCAGGACAAACAACAATCCAGATGTTGGCATCTTCTTTGGATAAGGAAAACAGAAAACCAAAAAATCGGTGAATACAAAATTACCCACAATCACGGAAATGCGGGATAATGATCCATTGAGAAAATCCAAGCTTCTTTGCGCTAAAAACAAAACCGGAGATAGCAAGATTGTGAAGCCTCAAGGAACCAAATCGACCTCGAAAAACTATCACATAAGGAACATTCATAACGCGCAACAATATCCCTATTCACAATCCTTGGAGAAATACCCCACAGGCTTGCCAAAATAACAGTCATTGAGAATATACCAACCATAATTTATGATCAAGTAGAATAGTTGATAAGGCATAGTGATCTGCACAATACTAACAACACTAAAAGGGATATTATAGCAGGTTAAGACAGTAGCCCAGAAACAACTAATCAGATAAACCAAATCCACAAACATCCAAAGTCTTAAAGCAGCAACAGGTAACATCAGACTATAGTACTACACTAACAGAAAAGGCACTCCAATCCAAGAAGGTAACAGCACAGACCCAATAGATGTAGGATTACAATATAAACAAAGAGGCGTAGATATGATTCGACCACCCGAAATGAGCGCAGCCGAAATAATCAGATCAGAGTCACTCCCATTAGAGCAACTATTGCAACATAAGTCACCATTAAGGGTAAGAAGGTCAGTGAACGTGAGAAAGCAGTAAGAACATCGATAGCAGGAGGAAGAAAGGAAGAAAGCACCCCACAGCAAGATCCCACCAAAGAAACCTTGCTGAAACAGGAAATGGCATGATGAATGGGGTCCAAGTTCCAGTAAAAACAACATCGAGGATGATAAGTATCAGCAAAAAAACCAAATGTCCTCTTCATGCACAAAAATGAAGTAAAATATAACTCCCATAAGTAAAAGAAAAATGTCAAGGAGAGTTAGAACACAATGGAACAGAAAACTAGAAAAAAGAGAGACTAAGAGGAGAGTTAGATTCTGAGGTAAGGAAGCCCGAATTGTCCAAGTTAACTGCACCAAGGTATTTGGGTAATGTAAATTGATTAAAGAGGATGATCTGTCTAATCTCACACCCAGTTGCAAGGTAATCAGCGTTACCTTCATAAACATGAGTGATGGTAAAATTCAGTTGAGAGAGAAGAGCCCTAGTTTGCTTGAGGAGGTAGTACAAATAAGCATTGCTCATATTGGTAGAAGTCAAAAGGTCAATCAGTAGAAGAGCGTCCACCTCTATCCAAATATTGAGCTAGTCATTTTGAAGACAAATTTTTAGAGCTTTGTGGACAGCCATAAGCTCAGTATAAGGAACAGTGCTGGAAATAAGGGGATAAGCAAATGCACATAGAACAATACCCTTAGAATCCCACGAAAATGCCTCCACAACGAGCCATTATGAGAGACGAGCCATGTATTAATTTTAACAATATGATAAAGAAGTTTTTTCCAAAAAACCATTCTATCATTTCGATAGTAAGGCTGTCCGGAAGGTTGAGGCCCGTTTATTAGCGAGATTCTGACCTTTAAAATGCTTGTGATGGATTAAATTGGCTTAAAATAAGTCACAAATTTTGTTTTTAGTTCTAGCAATAATCCTCATGTGATTCATACGAATCCCATGATGTTTAGCTTCATTTCGGTCCATCCATATGAACCAAATAAGAGTAATGGCGATTATGATTTTAATATGCCCTTTAATTGCATTGTCAAAGTAAACTTCAAGAAGTTGATATAAAGTAAAAGAACAATTAAAATTGATAGTGTTGAATAGATTGTCATTCCAAATCCAAATTTTAGAGGCAATAGTCCCATTAACAAAAAATATGGTTAACATTCTCAATATGGGAACAACATTGACATTTAGAGGGTAAATAAAACCCTTTACCCCACAACAAAGAGTCCAAGAATAAAGTTTTTAGGATCGCCAAGTAAGAATAGAGTAAGAAGAGGGGATATTGCTATTCCAAATTTTGGAGAACACAATAGAAGAATCCGATTGTCTTTAATGTGAATCCACACATTTTAAGGTTGAAATCCCCATTATGAGATAACTTAAAGATAATCGATCATGATTGTTAGGAGTGATAGGAATACTACTAATCATATTTAAGAAAGTGGAAGGAATAGAATCAGTAATCTTACTAGTGTTCCACATGTGGTTTTGCCAGAATGAATTAACTCTAATAGCGGAGTGGAGTGAGTGTAGAGTAAGTCATCAATGGAGCCAGAACCACTCCAGTTGTCTTGCCAAAAAAAGAATTGCAGTTTATGCCCCAAAAAATTAAGGATTCATCCCATTTGAGAATAAAGTCTTCTCCACAGAGAATGCATTTAAAAGGACAAATGAGAGGATGTTTACCCTGGCAATATTTAGAAGTCATGAAATTTGCCCAAAGACTATTTTTGCTCCTAAAGTTCCACCAAAGTTTGTAGGAGAAGGCATGGATAATTTCTTTGATGGATTTACATCCCAGACCTCCCTCTTCAAGAGTACCACAATTATTATACCAGGATGACCAGTGCATTCTTTTAGAGGATGTATTGGTTCCCCAGAAGAATTTGTTTAAGAGACGCTTAATTATGTTTATGGTAGAGTTGGTAGGCACAATGGTTTGAAGAAGGTATATGGGCATGGAATTTAGAGTGCTCTTGATCAAGGTAAGCCTACCACCGAAAGGGAGTAAATGAAATTCCCAAACCAAAATTTTGTTAAAATTTTTGAATTAGATCATCAAAAGGTGTGATCTTTTTTGGCCTTTGGAGCTCCAAGGTAATTAAGAGGGAGTTGATTTTGCTTAAAATTAGTAATTTTGGATATTTGGTTAAGTCTATTAGGAGGAATCTTAGTTGAAGGAATAAAACAGATTTTCCTTCATTAAGAAAAGACCACTAACTTTACCAAAATCATTTAGAAGGTTCTTCATGGTTTTAACATGTTGAATGGAACCGTTCTGAAGATAATGAAATCATCGAAAGCTAAGATGAGAAATAGGAAACCTCCATGAGTTTTAAAAGACATATTAGGCTTATTAGAGAAAAGATCATTCAGGCTCCTTGACAGGTATTCAATAGCGATGATAAAAAGAGAAGGTGATAGTGGGTCACCTTGCCTCAAACCATGGCTAGAAGGAAAGAAACCTATGGACTCACCATTCATGATAATCGAAAACCAGACATTCATGATACATCTTTTTATAATCCGGATAAAACTATCGAAAAGCCAAACAAATTGGGATTTGAAAGAGAAAGTCCCATGAGAGATTATCAAAGGCTTTAGCGATGTCCGGTTTGAATAAGATGTTGCCTCCTCTAGAATTGATATCAATGTCATGAACCATTGCTTGAGCGAGAAGAATATTATCCTATATTGTTCTGTGTTTAACAAAACTAGTTTGATTAGGGGAGATGATTTTAGGAAGCAAAGGGCTAAGCCTATTATTGATTAATTTAGCAATGAGTTTTAAAAAAAGGTGCAAGACTAATCGGTCTAAAATCCCCAAGATTGAGATTGTTAGTTTTGGGAATAAGGACAATAGAAGTGCTTGAAAAGTATTTGGGAATGGGATTGCCATCAAAGAAATCAATAACGGCATTAACTAAATCGATTTTAATAAATAATGATCTTTGAAAGAAGTGGGTCATTATAGCCATCGAGAGTCGGTGTTCATGTTCTTAAGAGTATTACTAATCTCCTCTTGGAAGGACACATAGTGAGTAAATGATTATCCTCCTTAATCATAGAAGGAATAAGATGGGTGTTTGATAAAGTATCTAGCAACGGCTTAGAATTTAATAAAGTTTGGAAATGATGAATGACAGAATCCTTAATATCATTATTATCGGTTATCCATTCACCATTGGAGTTCTTAATTTTCTTAATCGAGTTTAAGGCTTTCCGTTTATTACAAATGGCATGAAAGTACACGGTGTTTACGTCAGAATATGTTTGCTTACGACTTTTGGCGTAATAGGTTTCTTCCATGTTTTGATAATTAAGCAAGTTATTCTTGGCAATGTTCAACTCCTCAAGTTTACTAGGATCGTTGAGACAGATCTTCAAGAGAACAAACCTCTTGTTCCATAGCTTTAAGATTTATGAAAAGATTTTAAAATGTGTTTGTTCCACCAATTAAGATTTTGTTTAAGTCTTTTGAGCTTAAGCCATAGACGAGTCATACCTTTAATAGAATTATCCAGAAAACATCCAGTTAGTGATAGCGACATTGGTGAAGTCACTATGTTGGGTCCACATGTTTTGAAATCAGAAAGGAGGAGTAGGCGGGTTTTGGGGATTGAAGGAAATTAAGAGAGGAGCATGGTGGACAAAGTTCGCTCAAATGCTCAATAGTGGTAGAAGACCATTGATTGATCCAAAGAGAATTAAAGAGGGCTTTCAAGACACCGCCTAGAGTTGTGCCACGTGAAGTTAGACCCAGTGAAACCAATATTGATCAGATTGCAATCAAGGGTCATATTTGAGAAGTCCTCCATGGAATGAAGGTTAGGAGAACATCCTCCCCTTCTTTTAGAACTAGCTATGATAGTATTGAAATCACCTCCAACCAACCAGGGAAGGTTAGCCGAGGAGGCGAAGGTGCGTAAGTGATTCCAAAGGATGTTCCTACCAGCTCTATTACAAGAGGCATAGATAAAAGTGCTAAAAGACAATTAGTCACCTAAGGAGATTTTGACATTAACCAATTGGTCAAGATTATCAATGATGGAAATGGTGATGGAGTTGTGCCAAAAGCACCAAATTTTATTATTAAGATTGAAGAAGAAATTACGAAAGCCAAGGGATCTAGCGACAAAAGCAATCTTAGAAGAATTAATGAAAGGTTCAATAAGAACAAGTAACTTGATATTATGAACACGATAAAGACTCTAATTACGACGGGGAAGAGACCCACAACCTGGATATTCCAAATAAGAAAATTAATCACAAGGGGACAACCAAAAGGGAAAAGTAAAAAAGAGAAAGGAAAGAGAGGAGAGAAATGATGGCACATTACTTGTGTGGGGTGGAAGAAGAGCGAGTGATTCTAGAGAGGTTATTATTAGAAAATTTTGCTTTGAAGGGTTTTTTGTTTTTAATAATTTGAAAGGGTCTCTCAGAATCCAAATTATCTCCATCAGAAAGAGATTGATGTATGGGTTCCGGAATAGTAGAAGAATCTATCAATGATTTAGAAGAGGGGATTTCACCTTCTTCCGTATCGGGTAGAGTATGAGAAATTGGGATTAATTGGATATCACTCTGAAGGGAAATAGATGTGGAAGTTGTGGCACCATTCGTAATACAAATATCTTTCTCAATATGTTCTGAAACCATAGGGTCATTATTGATTTGGTCTATTATATGATTCCCATTCAAATTGTTTAATTGGGTGTCCAATATGAGGCTACCATTATTTTCAGTAGGATTTAAATGAAGCAAAGAGCTATCGTGGGAAACCGGATTATTACAAGCGGGGGGTAGGTAAATTGCCATTGGTAACATCACACTCCTCATTGGTTGTTTTAGTACCAAGGTCATTGTTTGCCACTAGATAGATCGAGGAGGTGTAGGTAGGAGAGGTTCTTTTGAGATCTTTAGGCACATTATGCTAGAGTATTGGTTTTCCTAGTTCCATTAATGGTAGTCATATTGATGAAGCACAAAGCACGAGTGGTCTTGCGGTGAGTGCAGCAGGAAAATTTTGAATTCTACTTTTTGACTATATCCAAATTTTTCAGAGCCAATCCAAACCTCTTTAGGATATTTCTTTATGATGTCTATCTCAACGAGAATACGAGCGACAGATGGCCTAGATCTATTGGCCGTTGATTGGTCTATTTGGAGAGGTCTACCAAAAAGGCCGCCAACAGCAAACAAAACTTGATGAGTTACATAATGTATTCGCATGTTAGGAAAAGCAAGCCAAAGAGGGACAATGGGAAATTCTTCTTTGACATCAAATAGAGGCGACCATTTCAAGTGGTAGCATTTGACAATTATGCACAAAATAAGAACGACGAGTGAAAACCCGCTAGTAATCTAAATCATTAGAAAGTTGAATAAGAATGTGACGGGGATCGATCAGCCCGATAGAGAAAGAACCCGTTAATTTTAAACTATGAAATAAAGTGTGAATGTTATCAAGAGTTGGGCGTCTAAGGGAGAATTTACCCACCAAAGCGAACTCGAAGGGCTTAGCAAGTTTCTCAACATTCTGATCAGAACACATTACTGTCAGCAATCCATGATAAGAAGTTGAAATGAGATTAACTGAAGCATTCGAGCTAGGGATCTTACCAGATAAAGCATCTTTGAATGATTTAACAGTTGTTACATTAATAGGTGCAATCGAATCCAAAAAACCTGTTGAGTCAGAGAACAAAGTCGATGCTGGCGCGTCGAGAGGCGACGGGCTGGGATTCGCAGAGACCAGAGCCTCCGCCATTGCTCTAATCCAAGGATGTCACATATGGAGGAGCGAACATGCTTCAGTGAGAAGCATCTGAGAAGCGCCAAATACCCGAGAATGGCCAATCCACCGAGGGGAACGTAAAGTCACCAAAATCGCCAGAGAGGGAGCGCTGCGGGACTCACATATGATTAAGTTGGAATTCCTCTCTTTCAAAAAAAAGCAATAGTCACACACAAAATAAAAATCTCACATTTCAAAAATAAGATTGATCTCCATTTTACATACCTAAATTTGTTGAATAGAAGTCCTCTTTTCAAAAATTAAAATTTAAACAATTATATTTTAAAATTCTAAACACATTTTGGAACTTCATTTAACATACTCAAACTTGCTAAGTGAAGTCTCCAAATCCAAATTCCAAAATCAAAATTTTCAAAGCACACTTGGAACTTCATTTAGCATGCTAAAATTTCCTATGTGAAGTTTCCAAATCCAAAATAAAAAATCAATAATCATATTTTAAAATTTTCAAACACACCTTGGAACTTCATTTAACATACCCAAATTTGTTAAGTGAAGTCTCCAAATCCAAAATCAAAAATTTTCAAATGACTTTTTGGAACTCCATTTAACATACCCAAATTTTTTAAGTGAACTCTCCGAATCCAAAATCCAAAAACTTTATAAATACATGTTTGGAACCTCATTTAGCGCACTCAAATTTGCTAAGTTAAGTTTCCAAATCCAAAATCAAAAATCAACAATCATATTTTAAAATTTTCAAAACATATTTGGAACTTCACTTAAGATACTCAAATTTGTTAAGTGAAGTCTCCAAATCCAAAATCAAAATTTTCAAACAACTTTGGAACTCCAGTTAACATACCCAAATTTGTTAAGTGAAGTCTCCAAATCCACAATCCAAAAAATTTTCAAATACATATTTGGAACTTCATTTAGCACACTCAAATTTACTAAGTGAAGTTTCCAAATCTAAAATCAAAAATCAACAATCATATTTTAAAATTCCCAAAACACATTTGGAACTTCATTTAACATAACCAATTTTTTTAAGTGAAGTCTCCAAGTCCAAAATTCAAACTTCTAAACACATTTTGGAACTTCATTTAACATACCCAGATTTGTTAAGCGAAGTTTCCAAATCCAAAATCCAAAAATTTGAAAAACACATTTGGAACTTCACTTAACATACCCAAATTTGTTAAGTGAAGTCTCCAAATCCAAAATCAAAATTTTCAAACACCTTTGGAACATCTTTCCATAGTATACCAAATTTGCTAAAGAGAAGTTTCCATTTTCAAAACCAAAAACAAATCAAAAATTTTGAACAGACCATTTGAAATTCCATTTAGCATACTCAAATTTGCTAAGAAAAATTTCCATTTCACAAAACTGAGTAGGGTTTCATCTTTAGCATACCAAATTTGCTAAAGTAAAGTCTCCACTTTCAATCAAATCCAAAAAAAATGAAACACTTAGGATTTTCTTAGCATACCTAAATTTGCTAAGGATCTTACCTTTTCAAAAATCAAACATCCAAAAACAAAAATGAAACACTTAGGATTTTTCTTAGCATACTTAAATTTACTAAGAATCCTATTTTCAAAAATCAAACAACACACACTTGGGTTCTTCCCTTAGCATACCTAAACTTGCTAAGTGAGAATTCCAAATTTTCCAAAATCAAAAAAAAAAAATTACAAAAGAAATAATCACTTTCTTCAAACACTTCATTAAATATACCTAAATTTGGCAAGTTAGTAAAATTCCAAAATAATCAAACAAAAACAAAATCAATTTGACCCTTACATTAGCATACCCAAACTTATTAAAGGAAAGGGTCCTCAAATCAAAAATTAAAATTCAAACAAACCATGAACCTATGGAAGCATCCTTATCAAAAAATTTGAATCCATATTTTAACATACCTAAATTTGTTGAAGTTGGATTCATATTCAAATTCCTCTTCCAATCAATCTTCTCAAATAAATTTGAACCCCACTTAACACTTCCAAGTTGTTGGATGTGGGTTCAAATTTTTAAATTCAAAATTCAAAAATCTATAGAGACAAAAATTTGATACAAATTCATTTCTCATTGCAGATTTTTACAGTCAGTGCAGTAGCAGTTCAGTTTCAGTCTCTTACAGTTGTTGAAATGACTAGTTCTCATAAGTTCATTTTTACCTTCCCAATAGTATGGATCTGGATTTGGATCAAGCTAACTTCCCCTGTCTGGACCATCTACATCTGATTCACTTTGGTGGGGATTCGAGGGAGCCAAGATTACTTATGAGGGCACTCCCCTCACTACAGTTAGTAGGACCAAGGTGACTGGACAAAAGTCAGTCATCAATATTGACTTATCCTCTGACTCTGATGTCTCCTCATTGAAAAGGAAAGCAGTGGTAGTACCACAAGCTTCAGTTATAATAATGCCAGTAGTATCACACCCAATTGCAGTGCGCCCCAGGGTTTCTCATGCTGCCCTAGTAAGGGCTGGTACCATCTCATATGTACCCTCTAAGGGTAAGGCTCCCCTGGTCTTACGGCTTGCCTCCCCTATATTTGAGTATTGGTCTAGCTCACACTCCTCCCATCATAAACATACATAGTGTAGGAATACAAACAACATGATCAAGTGGTACCACACCAGGATCGCTAGGGAGCTAGAGGCAGTAGCCCATTCAGCCGTGGATGAGTTCCTCGTTACTTCAACACTGGTTATAAAAAACTAGTTCCATCCTCTCTCTGGATTAGACAAAGAGAATGTTATGAGGATCCACTCATCACCACCTCTAGTGGTGCATTATCACCCAGCAGTTTCCAGGAGCAGGAGGTCATACACCAACCTCCGTTCTGTCTTATGCTAGGTAGGTAGAGCATACGGATACTCAGAGTCTGGAACACAATTTAATCTCTGATCTATCATCCCCCATAGCATGGGAAAGCAGATTGGCTAGGAGAGGGCACAGAGGCCCATACGGCATATTACCCGGAGGGAGAGGTTTAGTCGTCGGCGACTTTGCTGATTAATTTTTCAGCGTGCTACCCGCGACCATACTATTCTACTCACTGGAACTAGTCATCATAGGAGGATAGCTCCTGTGCATAGAGAGTCAGTGGTATCTCCACCCCACTACTCTACCCCTCGTCTGCCATCATCAGTTCAGGTTATAGTATCTCCTGTTTCATCTAAGGCCATGAAGGCCATATCCAGGGAGAAGCGCACCCTGTTGGCAATATGACTATGGCTGAGGGATCTTACCCCTTCTACACCTCCTATTATGGTAGGGTCAAGCTCTCCTGCTCAACCTTCTACCCTAGTGGTGGTGCGGAAGGAGTGGCAACCCTGAAGCATCGTGGTTGTCCCTTCACCAACTTCACCTGTACAGCTAGATTTGGAGATGGTGGCAGCTATTTTAGATATGGCTGATGATTATCCAGCTACACCAGTGGTAGTGGAACATCCTAGGATTGTTACCCCACTCATAGCCAGTAGTAACCAAGAGTGTCATTCATCTAGTGAGTGCAGTCCACATAGGATTGACTCTCCAATGACAGGCGAGGTCCATTGCTTCTCAGTGCATAATAGTGATCACACCGATCAACCTAAACTATTTGTACCTACTCAGATGGATCATTCTTTTGATGAGATAGTTGCACATTATTTCCTGGAAAAGTAGGAGATTTTGGGGTATGACTGGTCAGATGAAGAGAAAGTCAACTTCGATCTCAACGAAGATGACTTATTGGGAGACTCAACTGGAGTCTGCATGGTAGACACTCAAGGATCTCTTCTTAGGGATCAACAAGCCATGGAAGGTGATGAGGTTGATCAGGAAGACACTACAGAATCAGCCCAACACCTCTGACATTAATTGAGGTAGAAGGATGAGCAGATTGATAGGATGGCACGTTAGTTATAGCACTTGTTAGCAGTAGTTTTAGTGCTCTAGAAGGAAGCCCCTTTAGATCATACTACTACAGTCGACATCAGTCAACCTGAGTTAGTGCATGTCTTGGACCTAGCCAAGACTCTACCTCTTATTGAGCAAGGTAGCACTATCTTGTATAGGAAGGTAGTGGAAAGTACCTCTATACAAGAAAAAGATATAAAATCCATGGTTGAGCAACAGGTGAAGGAAGCTTTGGCTCAAGCCCGGGGGTGATCATCAGTTCCAAAGGGTAGACCCTACCTAGAGGAATTTGATGATATCCAATATCCCAAGGGTTTTGTGCCTCCTTCCTTCAAAATCTTTGACGGAAGTGGAAACCCAAAGTAGCACATAGCATATTTCAGGGCCAATTGTTACAACGTAGGTGGTAGCGATGCTTTACACTTCCACCTTTTCATTAGTAGCCTAGCAGGTATTGCTTTCAATTGGTATGTTGAACTGCCCAATGGTTTTGTAAAGACATTTGCAGAGTTAGAGCAACTCTTCATCAGGAGGTTTGTTGGAGCTCAGCAAAGGGTTACTGTAGGTGATCTCATTGTAGCACAACAGCACCTCGGTGAGCCCTTTATTGATTATATTCTTCGATGGCACAACCTGAGTATGAATTACAAACTGTAGCTGTCTGAACAACATGCCATTGAGATTCTTTTGAATAATATCTATGTCCTGGTCTCCTTCATGCTTAAGGGCTTCACTATCAAGACATTTGAGAAGCTAATCAACAAGGCAACTAGTCTACAAGGAGAGGCCAAATAGTTGCCTTTTCAAGATCAGTTGCCTAATCAGAAGCCACAAAAGGTCTATGAGAAGAATCCAGGAGAAGTACCAGTGGTTGACAAGGGGAAGCAGCCAGCAAGAGATCAGTCTGAGATATTACAACCTCAGCAGCCTCCACCTCCTTGACACCACTGAGGAAGCCCTATTAGCCTCCACCACAGCCTCCACAGCCAGCACAGCCACCGTCTCAGTCATACCACCACCAGCAGTGGCATGCATACCCGAGGCCAGGTAGCTATGGTCAAATAAGTTAAACAAACCTTATTCTTTTAAGAGGGAGGTAAGCAGAAAAATATTTAAGAATCTCTTAAAGAGACCTAATTTTTAGCTACCCGAGCTTAGGAGACTGGAGAAAGTAGGCAAAAGTCATGATCCAAACTTTTTCCCTTACCATTGTATGCTAGGCCACAGTTTGGAGGATTGCTTCACATTCAAGGACTGGCTTCAACACAGTTTCAAGACCGGTGTTGTAGTTATCCCAAAGGAATACCTTGTGGAATAACCTTCCAATTCCATTAGGGTAATCCTTGGAGATACATGTGATCCTACCAAAACTAAAGAAGGTTAGGATATTTTTCTATCCAAAACCTCTAAGAAGATTATCCAGAAGATCAAGAAGCTTTCCTTGTAGGCGCCTGAGTCAGCTCAAACCTCCAACACCATGGAAGGTTTGCAAGTTGCCAGTGCTAACTCTAGGAAAGGGGGAACTCAGCAGCAGCATGTGTCAGCCTGGGATAGCCCTTTAGCATAGCCATCGATCATGTCCAACCTCCAACCTACAATTGTAGCTTCCACACCGGTGACTTCTTCAATTTCAACTAGCTTTTTTGTTTCTTCTACTAGTAGTACTCTCATATCAGCGAATAAGGGCATCAAATTCCTTACCCCACTCACTTTACCTGACTTCTACTATGTACCTCCAAATAATTCCAAGAAATTAAAAAATAAAGCTAATTAGAATTACATTTATGTCAGTTCTGATGGGTTGTCTTCTTCTATTCCTAATGATAACTCTTGAAGTCTAAATAATTATAATAATTTTGATCTTCCTCTTTCGATTGAGTTGGACTTTGACTCATATTATGGGTTCACCTCTTGAGATAGACTTGGAATCATCCGATTCTGAGGGTCCCATAGGAGAAGCTGTAGGTGAGCCTGAAGTGCAGAAAGAAACTTCCACCACCTTGCCTCAAGAGATCATCGAAGTCAACCTCTATAGTGGCAAGGTTCTACCTCCTAAGGAAGCACCTCTAGATAGAGGGAAACAAGTCATTGATACTGAAGATCGAGAAGCCCTTCCACAAGATGCTCCACCCTTGGATATGCTTGTGGAAGACTAGTTGAAGGTGGACTACAACGTCCTTTCTCATCTAAGAGTTGCCATATAACATAAGCATATATGATGCCCTTGTCTTACCCAAAGAGATAAGGGATTCACTAATCAAGGCCCTCCTTGATCCTAAAATATGCTTAGCTCAGCTGACTGCTATAGTTGAGGAATCAAATTATGCAAAAGAAGCTTAAGGGATCACCTTGATAGATGAAGACCTTCTTCTAGGGGACTTGAAGCACAACCGTCCCCTCTAAATCATAGTCTACGTGGATAGGTTTAGACTCGCCATGGTTCTCGTGGATTCAAATTCATCGATAAACATTATGAGTCTAAAGACCCTTTCCTACTTGAAGATCAACATCTCTACACTCTGAGGAGATCAGATGATGTTGAGAGGATTCAATGACCAAGGTGAGCAGGCATTAGGTTCTATAGTGTTACCTTTGGAGATAGGTGACTCGAAGACTAAAGCCAAGTTCTACATCATTGATTCAAATACTTTGTTCACTACTTTGCTTGGTAG
Organism: Cymbidium sinense; assembly: GCA_021442155.1. Classification (NCBI taxonomy): domain Eukaryota; kingdom Viridiplantae; phylum Streptophyta; class Magnoliopsida; order Asparagales; family Orchidaceae; genus Cymbidium; species Cymbidium sinense. The sequence goes on along the minus strand of CM038214.1, from coordinate 63,612,030 downwards.
GCCTTGGATACATCAGAACAAGATCGTTCCATCCTCCCTTCATCAGTGCATCAAGTTCAGAAAAGATGGGTTTGAATACCGTGTCAATAAAGATAAAAAGCCATTTTCAGTTAGAGTGATTGAGATTTATGAGGATGCGACTTACTATCTTCCTCAAAATACCCTTTCTCATGAACTTAGAAAAAATTCAAATGCAAAACCAAAAGAAAAATAACATGAAGCAAAAGAAAATATAAAAGAAAATAAAAAGAAAAATAAAAGTCCAAGTGAATAAGAAAGTATAATTGAAGAAGAAATAGATCCGCATATCACATTCCACCACAGTTCATTCCATCATATGGACATGTGGGTAGGATGGCTTAACCTCCACCAGGCAGAGGCAGAGGCATAAATAGAGGCAATTCAAGAGGTGGGAGACCCCCTAGTTGGCCATTAACCAATAGAGATCATGTTCCAGTTCATAGAAGTACCCCTACTATTCACATAGACTTGGAATCAAGCTCAAAGGATGAGTCTAATGTGATTAGAATACCAACCAACCCCTCTCAGTGGGTTCCACCGGAGGTGACTTTCGATCCAGACAGAGATGAAGACCAGGCCTCCAATCAAAGCAAAGTATTCAAATCTGATTTATGTGAAACAATTAGGCAGTAGTTGGGAACCTTAGCTCTTACCTTACTTACATCTCAGAAATTTGAAAGTTTAGTAGTTAAGGAAGTCCCTAAGTCTTCCAGTGACATGAAGCAGAAGAAGTCCTTTTTGGGATCATCATCCTCAAGCCCTGAAGTTGATGTAGAGCATGAGGAGGATACTTTTAAAGAATTAATGGAATTACCTTTGACTTTTACTCGCCTCGTGTTCAAAATCTTATACATAAAGGTTAGTTCCTCACACATGGTCCAAGCATAGGTCAGAGTACTTCAAGAAGTTATTGAACAATACAGGTAAGGAATCATAATCAAGAGCAGTACTAGGATTCAGATTCAGTACAGCGGGTCCAGTCGATGATGATGATTATTGCCTAGTTTTTACCAATCATTTGGAGTTTGAAAGTTTCTTCTCATACATCACCAACCCCTATGAGAATGTGTGTTTAAAAACCTGAGATAATCCAGATGATCTCCAAGTAAAAGAGGCACTGGCAAAATTTGAAGAGGAGATTCATTCAACAATAAATAAGCTTAAAGAAATCAACCTCAGGATAGAAGAAAATTCATGCCCGACATACATCAGTTCGTTGCTGAATGAAGAAGAAACCAATGACTTAGTTAGGCTATTGAGTGAGTTTAAAGGTTGCTTCGCATGGAGTTATGAAGAGATGCCCAGATCATCTCCTGATGTAGTAGTCCACAAGCTAGCAATAGATCCTAATGCTATCTTTATTAAGCAAGCTCCTAGACGCGTGCGATTAGAAATTGAACAACAAGTCATTTCTTAAGTCAAGAAACTGATTGATGTTCGTTTCATCAAGGAAGAAAAATATCCTACCTAGTTAGCTAATGCCATCCTAGTTAAAAAAAGAATGGCCCAATTTACATTTGCATTAAATTAATGGACTTAAACAAGGCATGTCCTAAAGATGAGTTTCCTCTTCCTATACTAGAGTTAAGGTGGACATTGCCTCATCTCATGTAATTTTCTCATTCATGGATGGGTCATCTGGCTATAACCAAATCAATATGTCTCTTGAAGATGAAAGAAACACTGCTTTTCGAACCCCGATCAAAATCTTCTATTATAGGTTCATGCCTTTTGGCCTTAATAATTCTAGTACTACATACCAATAGGCCATGACTCAGATCTTCAACGAACTCACCAATTATCAGGTTGAGTGCTACATTGATGATCTAGTAGTTAAGAGCAGAGAAAAGGAAGACCACCTCTTTAACTTAAGAGTAGTTTTCGAAAGGTTAAGATAATATAACCTCAAAATGAATCTCCTGAAGTGTTCATTCAGAGTCGCTTCAGGGAAATTCCTTGGGTTTGTTGATCGACACCGGGGATAGAAATTGATCTTGAAAAGATTAAAGCTATCTTAGAAATACCACCTCCTTAAAGTTTAACTCAACTCAGATCCTTTCAAGGATGGTTAGGGTATGTAAGACGCTTTATCTCAAACCTATCGGGGAGATGTAAGCCATTCTCAGCACTTATCAAAAAGGATGCCAAGTTCAAGTGGGATGACAAGTGTCAGCATTCTTTTAAAGACATCAAAGAGTACTTGGTGAAGCCGCCAGTTCTAGTAGCCCCTATCCCGGGTAGGCCATTAATCCTCTACACTACTGCATTGGATGACTCTCTCGATGCTCTGTTGGCCCAAGCCAATGACGATGGGAAATAGAATGCTCTCTACTACCTTACCTGTCGTCTGATCCCTACTGAAGTAAATTATCCACCTATTGAGAAAAATTTCCTAGCTTTGATCTTTGCTTCCCAAAAGCTATGGCATTATATGCTTTCTCATAAGGTGAACTTGATCTCTAGAACTAATCCACTAGAGTATCTCATGATCTGGCCAACACTTTTTGGATGTTTGGCTTGTTGGTCCATGATTCTCTCACAGTTCGATATCACATTCGTACCCCTCTATGCAGTAAAAGGATAGGCACTAGCATATTTCTTAGTAGCACACCCACTTCCTGCTGATTTTCTGCTTAGTGATGATCTCCCCGATAAACAAATCATGAACTTAGGGGAGGCTAGCAACCATCGATGGGAGATATATTTTGATGGTGCTACTTCTTTTCTTAAAGGTGAGGCACCATGATCTACTCTCCTAGGAAAGGCAAGGGTAGGAATAGTTCTTCTAACTCCAAATGAAGATGTGATGAGATTCTTATACTATCTTTCTAACCCCTGCACCAACAATGAAGCTGAGTATGAGGCTTTGATTACTGGTCTGGAGTTAGCCATTTCTATTAGTGTCAAGAGCATCAACATCTTTAGGGATTCTCAATCATTCATCAACCAGATTGCTGGGTCCTACCAGGTCCTCAAGCTCAAGCTTCATCATCACTATGAGTATATCATAAAGCTATTAGCCCAAATCCTCAAAGTCACAATCTATAAGGTTCCTAAGCAGAGAATGCAGTAGCACATGCCTTGGCCAAACTTGCCAAAGAGTTGGCATATTCGAAAGATGAGTCCAAAATAGATAAGTATTATCCCTTATTGATGTTAAACTCATTGAGAGACTTTCTCTTGAAGGGGAGGTTTCCGTCGCCAAAATGGACAAGGAGTTGGATTGGAGGAAACCGTTCATAAATTACTTGAACACGGGAAAACTACCCTAAGAAAAGTCACAAGCCCATTAGGTGAAATAGAGAGCTCTCTCCTATGCTCTTGTTGATGGCACTCTGTACCATCGATCCTTTGACCAAATGTGGTTACATTATTTAGACAAACATGTTGCCCGTGGTGTTATAACCGAAGTACATTCAGGTCTATGCGGAGCTCATCAATCTGATCTGAAGATGAAGATGAAGATCAAGAGACATGGATACTACTGGCCTTCGATGATCACAGATTGCATGGATGTAGCTAGGAAATGCCATCTGTGTCAGGTACATGGTGTGATCCTCCACCAGCTACCTAACTTTTTGGCCTCATGGTCATTTGAGTATTGGGGTACCGACATTGTGGGTCTGATTGATCCTCCTTCTTCTAAGGGAAATCAGTTCATCTTAGCTACCACCGACTACTTTTCCAAGTGGGCAAAAGCCATCCCACTCAGAAAGGTCACAGCTCAGCATGTGCTTCAATTTTTCAGGAACCATATCATATATAGGTTTGGCGTGCCTTGACAAATTATATCCGATAATGGTACTGCATTTAAAAGCACAAAGACCAACAGCTTCGCCAAAAGACACGGTATAGACTGGAGATACTCCACCATCTACTACCCTAGAGCAAATGGCTTAGTAGAAGCATTCAACAAAACTCTCATCCAGATATTGAAGAAGACTCTTGATGACAACAAACGATTGTGGCATGAGCAGTTGGTTGAAGTCTTGTAGGCTTACCACACCACATACCGAACTCTAACTCAGTCTACCCTATTTTTCTTAGTGTATGGGTTTGAAGTCGTTATACCGTTAGAAGTTCAACTCCCATCTCTAAGGATAGCATTGGGTAACAAGATCATTACAGAGCTGACTACAAAGTTGCAGTTAGAAGAGCTCGATGGTTTGGAGGAGAGTTGCCTTTAGACGTGCTAGAACCTCGAGTTGTACAAGGCCAAAATGATTCAAGCTCACATGAAACTAGTCCGTCCTAGGTCTTTTCGAGTAGGAGAACTTGTGTTAGTCATAAGGAGACCAATTGTTGCCAGTCGAAAGATGGGAGGCAAGTTTGAACCCACTTGGAAAGGTGCCTATGTTATAAAGAAGGCCTACTAAGAGGATCTTATCAGCTTAATGATTGTAAAGGGGAACACCCGATGCTTTCAATTAATGAGCTCTATCTAAAGAAATATTACTCAAGAAATAAATCATGTTTGAAAATAATCATTAATAAAAAGAACAAAAATCTGATTCCATTCATTAAATCTTCTCTTCTTTTGAAGTGTTGTTTTCTTGTCTTGTGAATCCACCATGATGTGTTTAGGGAAGGTGTAAGAGTCCCCCAGTGGCATCCTATCCCTTTTTCATAACACAAACATAATCTCCTGATGCTTTTAGAATAGGTGTAAGAGAACCCGAGAGGCATTCTATTTTGATTAGCATAACTAAGTTAGGTGTGAGAGAACCCAAGTGGCATCCTTTCTTAGTGGGAAATCCTGTTTTCCATTCGTGGCATCATTTCCTCAAACCCCTAGTATTTTTAAGTTAGGTGTAAGAGTCCCTCAGAGGCATCCTATTCCCTTTTAACACATGCACAACAATAAACACAAATTTTTTATCTTGAGCTACTTTGATGTGGGAGCAAGCCCCCTGTGGCACTCACTCATTAGCTGCTCTAGGTTAGATTTATATACTACCTCGCTAGTTTGTTACCTTAGTGGTCACTTGGTGGAGGATGTGAGTCCCCACGCTTTCTTCCTAATATGACCATTGCAAACAAATGAGTGCCTTGTTGGTATGGTAGCCTTCACTGCCCAGCCATTAAGTTATCTTATGTTGACTTTGCTTAAGAAGATGTGAGTCCCCGTGCTTTCTTCTTGAACTAGCCATCATGCTCTAACTAGGTTGAGTATATTTGGGGTTTAGGATAAGTCCACTAGAGGCTCCTTTCCTCTTGACTACTTTTGAATCGATATAAGTCCCCCAGTTGCATTCACTCAGTAGTCGCCCTACGTCAGATAGCATCTGTCGAGCTGAAGATAGACTATCCCAGCAGTTAGGTCGGCTATAGGAGGATGTGAGTCCCTGAGCTTTCTTCATAGACTGATTGTTTCAAACTGATGGGCACCTTAGGTTTGTTGATGTTCGCTATGCTAACAACGACTCACCCTGTGATTACACCACTCTTGGAAGGCATGAGTCCCCACGCTTTCTCCTTGAGTTAGACACTGAATACCTATTAGATATTAGACTAGCCATGTCATTTCCTCTAGGATGTTAGATTAAGCCCTTAGTGACACCATCCCTTGCAGGCACTCTATTTGGATCAAGTCCTTTGCGACCCCATTTAGACACTACTCAGGTTACTCTTGGATTGGACAATTCCCCTATCCTAGTAACCACCCCTGTGGTTGGAGAATTTATTCAATGGATGCACAGATTCTCCCTTGGCTTAGTAAACCTGAGATAGGTCTAAGATGATATAAGCTCCTTCTTAGTTTGATCCCTCGCAAGCTAACATGGTCCACGACAAAATAAACTAAAATAAATAAACAAACAAAAATTAATTTGCTTGTGGATTAGGAATTCAAGCCCCCAAAGGGCCCCTTTTCCCAAGCAGGTATCCTATCTTTAGGGCAGTGTCAGAAGAACTCCCTATAAGAATTGCCTGACTACCTGAGTTGACATAAGTCCCTGGGTCGGCACTCAATCTATAATCACCCTTAGGTTGGGTTCAATCTATTTTTGCCACAAGCAGGTAACCCCAGCAGTCATTCTACTTTAGAAGATGTAAGACTATGACACATTCTTTCTAGCATGATTGTCGCAAACTGACGGGTAGCCCTTGGTCGGGTTCGATTTGTTGCCCAAAGTAACTGCTCACACCAATATTATTTTCTAGTGGAAGATGTGAGTCCCTGAGCTTTCTTCCCTTCAATTGATCATTGAAACTGAAAGGCACTCCTTTGGTCAAATAGTTCTCCCATCGGCTGGGAAGCTACTCCCTTTATTTCAGTAAATCTGAGATAGGACTAGGCTTCTATAATCTTCTTCTCAGTATAATCCAACCAAAACTAATGGAATCCACCAAAACAAATCTATAAATGAAATTAATCCTTGACTACCTTTGAGTTGATCTATGTCCCCCAGTGGCATTCACTCAGTAGTTAGCCTCAGGTTGGGTTCTAATTGTTGCTCAAAGCAACCAATCACCCTAGTGGTTCCTTGTTATGGAAGATGTGAGTCCCTGTGCTTTCTTAACAAAATCATGATGAAAACCAATTCAAATATTTGAGATTTTCTCATATTTCATTTATGTTTTCATGTATAAATGAAATATAAATTCAAATCAATCAAACTAAACTCAAAATTCAAACTAAATTCATGAAATTTCCTTAACTCCTTAATTTTTCATTAATGTAATTAGCCTAAATCATGATCAACTCAATTAAAACTCATTGGATTTTATCAAAATTCATTTATATTCTCATTTACATTCACATATATAAATGAAATATAAATATAAATCAATCAAATCAAACCCTCAAATTAAATTCCAAATCTAAAAATCTTTCTTAAGTCCTAAATTTTGCGTTAATGAACTTAGCCTAAATCTCTATCAAACCATCTCAAAGTCATGGGATTTTCTCATAATTCATTTATATACTCATTTATATTCACATATATAATGAAATATAAATACAAACCAATCAAACCAAATTCAAAAATTCAAACTCCAAACTCTAAAATTTTCCTAAGTCCTTTAAATCTTTCTTAATGGACTTAGCCCAAATCATGATTAAACCACTTCAAATCCTTGAAATTTTCTCATGATTCATTTATATTCTCATTCACATATATAAATGAAATATAAATTCAAACATTCAAAACTAAATGAGTCTAAATATAAATATAAACTCTAATCACTCAATCAAAACCCATGTTAAAAATCAAAGCCAAGATCCTTTCATGTCCACCCTTTCAATATGAAATTGTCAAATGAATCGAAACCCATTTGACTTTATATCACTTGTAAATGGATTAATATTTCAATCATGAGTCCATATACAAGATCAATCAAGCTCAAATCAAGCTTTGACCAAGCCATTTGACCCTTAGGCTCACTTGACCCAAAGTGACCTAAAGTACCCTTTTGAGCCAAATTCTAATCCTAACCAAATTGGATTGAACAAAGCTCATCTATACCTCTCATCATGATCAACAATCATCATGAGATGATCAATCAATCAAATTGGGTCAAACCAAGTCAAACCTAAGAGTTGACCAAGTCAACACTTAGCCCAAAATGAAACCTAACATAGCCTAATTCCACCATAGGCCAAATTGATTGAAACAATTGATCTAAGTTCACTCATGACTTATGTTTGAACTTGACCAAGCCAACATTTGAGCCTAACCTAGCCAAATTGGACACTTGACACCCAACTTGACCTAAAAAGTCAAAATATGTCAAAACTTGATCTAAGTCAAATTGATTGAAACCAATGGATAAAGTTCATTCCAAATCACTTGTGGAACTTGACTAATGGCTCAACTGGCCAACTAAACCCAACCAAGCCCAATTGACCTTAGAACCAACTTGACCTAAAGGGGTCATGTTGAGCCAAATTTGAACTTAACCAAACTTGATTGGAAATAAAGATACCAATCCACTCCATATGACTAACCAAACCTAAACCTACCCTTGACCTAGCCCAAATAGGTCAAATAGGTCAAATAGGCCAACTTGACCCATTTTGACCTAAATGAAGTCATATGAGCCAAATTCAAACCTAACCCAAATTGAATCAAACCAAAGCAACCAAAACATTTCAAATGGTCATATGAACTTGACCCAACCCTTGGTTTGACCCAATTTGATCAATATCAGACCCAAGTTGACCCATTTTGACCTAAATGGGTCAACATGAGCCAAACCTTATCAAATGAACTCCAAATCTCATAAAACTTGGCAAACCTAGTTTCTCCACATACCCAACATATCTGAAAATTTAGCAAAATAACCATTCTACTCTAGGCCATAGAAAAATTTTGACCTAATCTATTGGTAATTTGGTCATACCCTCTTCATATCAATTTGATGCTTTCCTAATAGCTCAAGGGGACCTAATGAAGAGTGGTGCACCCAACCCAATGGGTTTGGGTCAGCCAAATTGGCCCCAAGGCCAAACTCCCCCATGGGTCAAATTAACTCTTTTCAAATCCCTCTTCCACTCAATTTCAAGCAAATGAGAGGTTGGCAATCTACCCAAGGCATCAAATCGACCATGTGCAAACATCTAACTGATTAAACAAACTGTCCAATATGATCAATTGGATCAAAATGACAAGATAGCTTGTGGTCGTCCGATCCTTCAAGGGGGTGATATACTCCTCCTAATTCAACTCAAATCCATCATTCCTCAATTCGATTAAACCTAGGGAAGTCAGAGAAGCAATTCCTCAGCCTCCCCAAGCTTCCTAGAGTGAAATCAAACTTCATCTTCTCGATTTTGCATAATGTGAAAACAAGGGAGCTCACTGAAACTCCCAACTTTCTCCACAATGAAAACCATTCTGATTCCTCTTACACACTTTTTATAAGGACAAATCTGAGCACAATCAAGCTTCCGTTGGAGTTTCCATAGCAAGGTGAGGAGCAATTGGATCAAGGCCGTAAGGAGCTTGAAGTGGTGTTGGTCCATATATCAACTCATTCAACTCCATAGCCTAAGAATTTCAACGGGTTTCGTCTCCACTAGACGAAGCTTCCTCATCGATCTCGAGTGTCGGTGATCAACTTTGGTGAGGTAAGGAATTTTTTGACACCTAGCATAGGAGGTGTTGGTCCTTTGTGAAAAAAATTATTAATTCAAGAAAATTCCACCATTGGATGTGACACTTATTGGTTTTAGATGGTGTGGGTTAAGTTTGGTTTCGATCCGAGCTCAATTGAGCTTGCATCTTCCTATAGATCATGGACAATCTCTATTGATCTAAGGAGAAGAATTGGGGTGATCTTGGTCATCCATCTGTGCATTTTGGATGGACGGCTGAGATTATTCCCACATTTAGAATTTTATTTATCCTTTTTAAAATTGCGAGGATATCTCTGGCTGTCCAATCTTTGACTAGACGACAGAGATCAAAGCGTGTCCCACTGCCACACCACCACCTGATACAACATTTAAGCAGGATGCTCACTATGCAATGCATATAAAGCGCACTGATCGCCGCCACCACGGGTCGCGATGTGAGCTGGGGGATTAGTTAGGATGCTTTAATTAATTCTAATTAATCTAGGGATCTTCTAAAATTCATATCTCTCTCAATAAAATTTAGAAAAATATGAAATAAATTTCTATGGAAAGATAGTTCAACCTAGAATATTTTAAAAGTTATTTCAATGGATTTTGAATTATGATTTTCTCTGATTTTATGTTTTATTGAAAACTTTATTTCACTAATTACCTTTTAATTAAGCATTTGATTAATCCTAAACATCTTGGGTATATTTTAGGGGATGACTTCTGCCTCCCCTAATTTTCTTGAAATTTATTGAAGGCTTAATTAAGAGAATTGCATATAGGTTTCCTAATTACCCTCATTATGTAATTAATCATAATTAAGATGTGATTAGTAGATTTAATCCATGATTAGAGTTGATTGAGGTCTGATCTAGTAGATAGAAGGTTTAGGTAATAATTTTGGGGCATTTCCCCTAAGCTATTCCCTAAACCCCCTATTCTTTCCTTAATCTTCTCTTAATTAAGGGTAAATTCACTAATTATCGCCTTAATTAATTTCTAAAAATTCTAAAAACTTCCATAACTTAATTAATCTACTTTGGATAGATGCTTAGGTGTTTAATAACCTAAGTTCAGTTAAGAAATCAAAACCCAATTCATATGTGTGAAAGGGTGTTTTGAAATTACTTAAGCTAAACCCCTTAGCTTAATTAACTATTAATCATGTGCCAAATTGCATTAGGCCTTTTCTTATTAGGTGCATTGAAAGTTTAAATTCCTTGTAAGTTTTTTATGCCATCTCATTGGCTCATAATTATTTGGTTAACTATGCTAAGGTGGTGTAGGTAAGGGTTAATTAAGTTACTTAATTCATACCATAACCTAATTAATACATAAAAATAAATCTAATCATCTAAAAGTTAAACAAAAATATCAAACATATGTGGGAATGGGTTAGGAACAACAACCTCAACTCACCTCTTTAAAATTAAATCAAACTTAAAACTAAACAAAAATCATATTGAAAACACTTTGATTTATTTTAAACTTTCTTATTCCATAAGAATGTCTTTAGGATTTAATTAAAGTGAATTTTTTTACATGCTTTCATTGCTTTGAGTCTTTTCCCAACATGTTAAATTGGTATGTCATGTGGTTTCATGCATTCATATTTTTCAAATTCAATGTTTAAAAATGAAATTGTTTACTTTATGTCAAATTTGCATGTGTTGGCTAAAGTAGAAATATGAGTGGCTATTATCACTACTAAATTCAAATTATTTTCAAAACATATAAATCAATTATCAAATCTAAAAGTATGCTACTTATATTTTAATTATAAGCTTGCATGTGAAGAATATAAGGGTGTGCTTAGCATAGGTTTCCTATCACTCTTATGCTAACATAGTTTTGAATAGGAGTTGGTAAGATGTAGGGTTTATTTGAAAATAACCTAACACTTACTTAATTTCATATCCTATTCATCCCTATGCAATCACCTAAGAAGGTCTACCTATACTTGCATACATAAATAGAATAAACAAACTGAATCCATTAATACAACTTTTTGTTTCTCTTTTTTCATTTCATTTCTTTTATACATATATTTGTATCTAAGGAAAGTGGTATATTAGTCTAGACAATCCAGAGGTTGTAAAGCTTACACCTCTAATTAACAATGGCACTGTACTCACTTATGCCTTTCTTACTTTCATGTGTGTATGTGAAAAATTGGATAACCCTTTTCTACTTAAAGAAAATCATGCATCTTAATATTCTAAATTTTCTTAAATCAATTACTTAGCATACATCATAAAGTATGTCAAATATTCTCATTTGTATGATATATATGCTTAGGGTCCATTCATATGCATGTTATACATGTTGGGAAATAAATGAAGTGATGTGTGTTATATGGATTTAATTCATTTTATTTAATCTTAAAATGCCTTTCTTTTGAATAGGTTTGTTTAGAGTTTATCTAAACTTAGGATTAATTAAAAGACTTAATCAAAATATTAACCTAAAAAAAATTAAAATGTGAATCTACTTTAAAAATTACTTAGGTTAGGGAAGGAAAGAGAACTTCTCTTCTTTTCCCTCTCTTCATAACTTAGTAATTAATTGTAGGATTCACTTGAACCTAAATCTAAACATGAAATAAAATGAAACCAGAAATAATTAAATAACTTAAATGAAACCCTCCTCTAAGTTGAACATGTTTTCACACTTAAAAAATTTGAACCTAAAGCCATAGCTAAGCATACCACACAAACCTTCAAAGCATACACATTAGCCTAAGTCACCACTTCTAGCTTTAGGTTATGTTGGTGCATGGTTTGATGTTTGTTTTGTTTTATGATATATGTTTTAGACTGGATGTTAGGGTGTATGCACATAGAATGAATGGTAGGATGCTCTTAGTCAAATCATTCTTTTCTGTAGAGGATTGTGCTCATGGGGAGCTATCATAAGTAAAAAATAAGTACTTTTTCTTGCAGGTGCTTTATTCCCCTAAGCATAATCCAATAGGCTAGGTAGACTTAGTCACCCATGTGTGGGGTGATAAGTCCAATATACATGCTTGGAATTTATGTGGTTTATTTTAGCTAACCTTTATTTTGTAGGCATTAGTTAGATTTTCATTCTTTTCCTTTTCATGTGAATTTATGCAATTAGGATTTTGGAATGATTGTTATCTAGATTAGGATGAGAATTGGTCATAAGATCCTATCTTATGCACCATGTGAAGCCTTGGAGCATCTACCTTCCAACCATCCAAAAAAGGAACCAAAAGAAGAAAAAAGAAAAGAAGAAGAAAGAAGAAAAGAAGAAAGAAGAAATGAAGCTTGAAGACCCCCATAACAATGAATTATTTGCTTAATTGTAATTTAATTCATTTATAATCTAGGTTGTATAAGGGTAGAGCTTGGCTACCCACATTTGATATATTCGAGTTTGTGTGCCCGACCACAATGACCTTTTATTCTTTTTGCATTTAGCTTTATAAATTGATTGATAATTTGTTTAGCTTGTGCATTAAGTGGCATGCTTTTCCTAGTTTCTTCCTTGCTTTATGTATGGCCTAGATGTGGAATAGGCTCTTTAGGGAAAAATAAATCTTTTACCCAACTTAATAACTCAAATTAAAAATAAAGAACTCATAACCTCACCTAAAGCTTAGGTTTAAAATCAAGATAAAAGAATTAGCAACCCCTTAGTTAGATGAGCATTTCTTTTACATTATCATGCACAATAGCATCTTATTTCACTCTTGATTGGAGGGCTTCCACCATTGCTAGAGAAACTTGGCATGACCTTTGAGAGCCATGGTGGAAACTCACCTCCTCCCTTCTCGCTAATTTTGGCCAATGACTTTATCTCTCATGCATTAGTCATATGAATCCTATTAGCCTGAGTCAAAATAATTGTCCAAAAATAAAAATAAAATGAAATTCAAATTGCATTAGATTTAGGTCATTTGAAGCATATCCCCACCTGATCTAGTCTCTTTAGAGAGTGTTCTTAAGGACTTAGTCTCTTTCTAAATAATAACAGCCTAGCTATCCTGCATAAGCATAAAGACTTGCCTACATGTATTTAAAATCATAGGAGGAGTTAGTTGGCGGCCACCCCCAGACAGTTGTAAGTCCAAGTTATCAGGTGGTTTATCCTCTCTTATGAAGGAAAACTAAATACCCATTTTCTGCCTTAGATTTAGGTTATGCTTTCGGCCCTTGCCAAAGCTCTCTAGTTTAGATTCTGAGGTTGCTTGTCCCCTTTGTGGGCCATAAGCATAATTCCTCACCTCATAGAAATTTCCTTAATCTTATGTTAAGGAATCATAAGTCCTAAATTTATAATGAAAAATGTAACTAAAATAATCTAAGTCAATTTCAAAAATGTAAAGTCCAATTATAGGATAGTTTGAGATGCTCACTAAGTTTCCTAGCATCTCGGGCATCTCCTACTTATCTCCAATTTTTGGCTTCGATAATAACTCCCTCCCTTTGATCAATCACATTTGATCTTCAAAAATAAACCAATCGATTGATAGTCTTTTCCTATTGAAATCTTTGAAGACTATGATCATTAATCTTACTCAATAGTTTTCTTAAGGAATCCCCATTCCTTAGGATGTGATTAACTATGGGGGCTTGCCCTTATAGGGAACTTAATGAACCCGATTTAAAATAAACCCTGCTTTACTTTTCCATGTAAAGTAGTGGAAGAATCTCTGGTATATATGCAGACCAATCGTCCTTAGGAGTCCTTATTGAGGTGATAAGGTCCATTAAAGGGTAGTGATTTCTATCTCTCAAGATGGTACACTATTTTCTTGATGATGTACTCGATCATCTGAATAAGTACATCTGCGAATTTGCGTGGCATCCTAAAAAGATGAATTTCTATATGCTTGCTTCTTTCATTTCTCCCCACAGATTTGAAGGCGGCTGCATCTTATAGAAATTTTTCACCATAATGCTCACTAGGCTTCCCAGTATCATGAGCATTTCCTACTTATTTTATTTGGATTTAAAAAATAAGTCTTCTCTTTGAACTTTTCCAATTGATTTTAGAAATACAATCAATCTTTTGATAGCCTAACCTTAAAATTTTGGTATATGATAATTGTCTACACTAATCAAGAGTATTCTTAAAAAATTTCATTTCCTAAGATGTAATTAACTATGGATGCTTGCCTCCATAGGGAACTTAATAACCTGGTTTAATATTAACCTAGCTTTATTCAACCTTTTAAAGTATGGGAGAAATCTCTAGTACATTTGAAGACCCATCATGCTTAAGGAGTCCTTATTATGTGATTAGGTCCATTGTAGGGTGATGTCTCTATCTTTTGAGATTGTACATCATACCTCAATATTGTACCAGATCAACTAAAAAGTACTCCCTACGGCATGGTGTCCCCCATACATCCAAAAATAAACACCACAAGGCCCTCTTGCCTTGTTTATTGAATCCTCTCAACATCATCCTTTATTTTTGGAGTTTGGAGATGTCAATCCTCAAGTAGGCAAAGGTTCTCAGACTCATAATGTTGACTAATACACTTGGGTAAACTAAAACTCGGATAGCAGTATTTGTCAACATCCACTAATGTAAAGAGGTGGTTGTGCTTGTAGAGTATGTCTTCATCGCTAAATGTAACTCCTAAGATGTCCTTTGAGTGGCATGCCTCCTCTTTAGTAATGATCAGCTAAGCTAAGCATATTTGTAGATCAAGAAAGGCATTGATTAGAGATTCCCTCATCTCTTTGGATAAGAAGAGGACATCATATATGCTTAACTTAGCAGGAAACTTTTTAAGGTGAGCTAGGACATTGTAATCAACTCTAGGTTGGTTCTCCACAAGCATTTCCATGGGTGGAGTATGGAGGGGTTATCTACTCACTGGAATGAATGACTTGCTTACCCTTATCTTAAGGTGCTACCCTAGGAGGTAGAACTTTGCCACTGTGTAGTTTGACTTCAATGAATTCTTGAAATGATGAGCTTGTGGAGAGTTCTTCCTTCTCAGTGGGCATACCTACAACTTCTCCTATGGGGTCCTCAGAGTTAGTTGACTACAAGTCAATCTCAAGGTGAACCCGATTGATTTAGAAGAGGACAGCCTGACTTTGAATCAAAAAGAAAATGATTGAAACTACTAGTGCTATTTTTTTTATTTAGGCTCAGAGAGCTTTCAATAGGAATAAAATCAAGAGCATCTGAAGTAGATAATATATAAGTAGAATCAGCATTCTTCATTAATTTCTTTTTGGGTGGAGGTACATGATAGAAATCAAGTAAAGTAAGCAGAGTAAGGGATTTAGTGACCTTATCCATAGATACAATGCTTCTGCTAGTAGAAGAGGTGGTAGCTATAACAGTGGAGGGAGTATTGGACTCGGATAGTGGCAACGCTACTGGACTATCCCGGCCAAGTATGGTGAGCTACTCCTGTTGTGGTGGTAGGGGCAATAGATAGGATCATCGCTCTTGCCCACTTCCTTCAGTCTCTTAGGCTCTAGAAAGTGAATGTCAAGTTTCTTTATGAGATTCTTAAATATTTTCCTAACTACCTCCCTCTTGAATGAATATGGCTTTTTCAATCTATCAGCAAGAGTAGGTGAAAGGTAGCTATTTAGGGATGGATATGAATACCGCTACTGGGTAGGCTGCTGAGGTGGTGGAAATGGTCATTGTGGTGGTTACGGTGGCTGGTATGATGGCTGAGGTGGTGGAAGAGGATGTGGCAAAGGAGGCTACTGAGCTCATAGTCTCTCATATTGAACTCTAGCTGGGTACTTCCCTCTGTCCATTGACACAACTGTCACTAGCTTCTTCTCAAATACCTTCTACGGCTTGGGCCTAGATGATTGGTCAGCAAAGGGAAACTAATTGGCTTCCTCTTGTTGACTAGCCGCCTTGTTGATTAATTTCTTGAATGTTTAGATAGTAAATCCCTTAAGCATGAAGGTGACCGGGCCACGAATAGTCTTGAGAAGAATCTTAATGCCATATTATTTGGACAACTGAGGTTCGCATTTCATGCATAGGTTGCCACATCTGAGAATGTAATCAATAAGGTACTCATTGAGTTTCTATTTCTCTACAATGAGATCACCTGCAATCACCCTCTGCTGAGCTCCAACAAACTTCTTGATGAAGA
Source organism: Cymbidium sinense (assembly GCA_021442155.1). Classification (NCBI taxonomy): domain Eukaryota; kingdom Viridiplantae; phylum Streptophyta; class Magnoliopsida; order Asparagales; family Orchidaceae; genus Cymbidium; species Cymbidium sinense. The sequence continues at coordinate 63,595,828 of CM038214.1, read as the reverse complement.
GGTGCTCCAACTCATCAAAAGTCTTCATCATTACGATTCAGCATACCAATCAAATGCAACACTTGATAGGCGCTATAAAGGAGGAAGAGGAGTGCATTGCTTCCATCGGTGTTGCAATCGCCATCTCTAAAGTGTACAATGTGTTATCATGGCCCGCTCATTGTTTCTACTATTGCTCCCTTTGGTTGGTGGCTCTGTTGTTATTCATGCCTTTCTGAGGCTGGTTCTAAATCTTTGCTGGTTATTGGTGTGTGCTCTGGTGCCTTTATGAGGTTTGTTGGCTATGATGGTTAGGATGTTAAATCTTTTTTGTTAGTTGGTAGCATTATTTGTGACTGCAACCCTCCTTTCAGAGTTTGGCTACTCACAAATTTTTGTTGCCCCTTCTAATTTTATGACTGAGCCTAAACCTTTTCTTTGGCTTTTCTTTCCTTTCTCTTTATCTTTGTTTATTTTCATTTATTTGTGCTTATCTTTGCTTTAGTTTTTTTCTTGTAGGTTTCCTTCGCTTGTTCTTGTGTCTCTTCAGATGGATTACTGACCTGCTCAGAGATTATGTGTTGTTGCTATTTTTTTCTTAGTTTTTCCTTTTACTTTTTGCTATCTTTTGTATTAGTTAAGGGATTTTTCTCTTTAGGTCCTTCTTTAGCTCTTTGAGCAGTAGTCTTTGAGATTTATCCTCTTTAAGGATGTTGTTTCCTTTTCTTTTTGGTAATAAAATTTCCTAGTCCCCCCCCTCCCCAAAAAACCCCTAAACCCTAAACCTACAACTCTAAATCCTAAACCCTAAACCCCAAACCCTATACTCTAAACCCTAAACCTAAAAACCTAAACCTAAACTAAAAAAAATTGAAAAATAAAATAAATAAAAAACCTAAACCTAAATAAAATAAAATCATAAAAAAATTAGGCCATGGATATTCTTGAGAAGAATCTCAATGCCATGATGTCCGAAAAGCTGTATTTCACAGTTCATGCACAGGTTGTGCCATCTAGGAATATAATCAACAAGGGACTCGTTGAGTTTCTATTTCTCTACAATGAGGTCACCTACAATAACCCTTTGTTGAGCTCCAGTAAACCTCTTAATGAAGTGGTGCTCCAACTCAACAAAAGTCTTCATCGAACCGTTGGGCAGTTCGGCATACCAATCAAATGCAACACCTGACAGACTACTAACTAAAAGCCAGAAGAGGAGTGGGTTGCTGCCACCGGTGTTGTAACAGCCAGCTCTAAATAAAAAATAAAACCTAAATCCTAAACTAAAAAAAACCTAAACCTAAAATAAATAAAATAAAATAAACATAAATGTAAACTAAAATAAATTAAACTAAAATAAGTAAAACCTATACCTAAACTTAAAATAAATTAAACCTAAACCATAAATTAAATAAAATAAAATAAACTAAAAATAAACCTAAACTAAAAATAAACCTAAAAATAAACTTAAAAAAAGACCTAAAATAACAACCCAAAAACTAAACCTAAAAAAAAATAAAATAAAAACCTAAACATAAACCTAAAAATAAAAAATATAACCTAAACCTAAAAAATAAAATAAAACTAAACTAAAAAATAAACATAAACCTAAACCTCAACTTAAAAAATAAACTAAAATAAAAAACCTAAACTAAAATAAATAATACTAAAATAAATAAACTAAAATAAAAAAAAAAAATAAACATAAATAAAAATAAAAAATAAAATAAACTAAATAAACCTAAATTAAAATAAAAATTAAAATAAACTAAAATAAATAAATAATATAATAAACCTAAACATGTTGGTTTGCTAAATTTAAAGAAAAAAATCCTACTCACAGGACCATAAACCATAAATCCTAATCCTAAACCCTCCTAAACTCAGGCCATCAGGCCACTGAGCCAACCTGACTCTAAACCCTAAATGCTAACCATACCCTGACCTGACCCTGATCCTCCCTGGCTACCTGAGCCACACCCTGACCCTGAGCCCTAAACCACTGAGCCTTACCATGACACTGACTCGTGAGCCTAAACTAGGCCACAAAAACCACAAACTGCCTAAACTACAAAACCCATGCTGACAAGGCTCTAAATCTAAACCACTAAACACTAAATCAAAAATAATCTGAGCAGCCTTGACCATAAACCTTAAAAACCTAAACCTAAAAATAAAATAAATAAATAAATCTAAACCTAAATATAATAAAATAATAAAATAAAATAAAAACCTAAACTAAAATCTAAACTTAAACCGAAAAATAAAATAAAATAAACAAAAATAAAATAAATAAAAACCTAAACTAAACTAAAAAATAAAATAAAACTAAGAATAAAAAACCAAAATAAAATAAAAATGAAACGTAATATAAAAATAAAATAAGCCTAAAATAAAATAAAATAAAAACTAAATAAAAACCTAAACCTAAAATATAAATCTTAAAATAAAAAAAATAGAAAACCTAATTTTTTTTTTAAAAAATAGAAACCTAAAATAAAAATAAAATAAAAAAATAAAATAAACTTAAACCTAAACTAAAATAAGCTAAACTAAAATAAATAGAACCTAAACCTAATCTTTAAATAAACTAAATGAAAACCTAAACCTAAACTTAATAAAATAAAATGAACTAAAAATAAACCTAAACCTAAAGAAATAAAATAAGAACCTAAACCTAAACCTAAAAATAAAAAATAAAATCTAATCCTAAAAAAATAAAATAAAAATAAAACTCGACATAAAAAAAACCTAAACCTAAACCTAAACTAAAAAAACTAAAATAAAAACTAAAATAAATAAACTAAAATAATAAACTAAACTAAATAAAAAATAAACCTAAATAAAATTAAAAATAAAATAAACTAAAATAAATAAAATAAATAAACTAAATAAACCAACCTAACCCATGTATTAAAATATAAACTAAACCCTAAACCCTAAACCCCACCAGGCCACTAAACCACACCACACCCTAAAAATTGAAAACTAAACTACTAAATAAACAGTAAAATAAATTAATAATTTAAGAAACCCTGACTTCCCAGGCCCTACCTAAACACTAAACTTGCCTGAGCCCAAGGCGGGGGCGACCTGCTGATGTGAGCCCTTTTAAACCCTACCTGACTCTGACCACAGGTCTGAGCTCACTAAACCCCCAGATCCTAATCACACTAAACCCAAACCATTGCCTACACTAGGCCAACACTACTACCCCCCCCTTAACCTCCCTGATCCTAACCTAAAACCTAAACTAAACTAAATAAAACTTAAAATAAAATAAATAAAACTAAACCTAAAAGATAAAATAAAAAATAAAACCAACTAAAACCTAAATCTTAACCTAAACATAAACCTAAATCTAAACATAAAACTAAAATAAAATAAAATAAATAAAGACTAAACTAAAATAAAACAAATGAAAACCTAAACTAAACTAAAAATGAAAATAAATATAAATAAATTAAAAACTAAACCTAAAATAAAAATAAAATAACCCTAAAGATAATAAAATAAAACTAAAAATAAAACTTAACCTAAAAAATAAACCTAAAATAAATAAAAATAAAACCTAAACTCTAAACTAAAAAAAACTAAAACCTAAAATAAACTAAACTAAAATAAATAAAACCTAAACCTAAACTAAAAATAAACTAAGCATAAACCCTAAATTAAATAAAATAAAATAAACTAAAAATAAACCTAAACTTATGCTAAAAAAATAAAACCTAAAAATATACCTAAAATTAAAATGTAAAACTTAAACTTAAAATAATAAAATAAAAACCTAAAACCTAAACCAAAAAAATAAAATAAAATAAAACTAAATTATAAAAAATACACATACTAAACCTAATAAAAGAAACTAAAAAATAAAAATAAACTAAAAGAAATAAACCTAAAATAAATAAGCTAAATTAAATAAAAAAATAAACAAAAATAAAAATAAAAAATAAAATCAACTGAAATAAATAAAAAATAAACTAAAAAAACTAAATAGAAAAAATAAAAGCCCTAAAGCCCAAACCCTAAACATAAACCTAAAGTAACTAAATAAATTAAAAAATAAACCTAAACCCAAAGAATGGGCAGAACCTTGACGATAGAAACATTACTGTCAACCAGGCTCAGTCTAGATCAGGCCGTGGAGGTGAAGGTGGAGGTGGTGGTTATCGCAATAGTAGCGGGGGATCTGGAGGTGCTTGTGGATATGGAGGTGGTGGTCGGAGCAGTGGTGGTTTTGCAGGCGGGAGGAACAATGGAGGTTACAGTCGTGGTGGTGGCGGAGGAAGAGATTGGGGATATGATGGTGGATCCCTCTACTCAAGAGGCCAGGGAGGTTCTGATGGGAACTGGAGAAACTATAGAACAGCTGATTCGATTTGCTGCTTATGGAACTGTGTCTTTATAGTAGAGATAGTTTTAGTTTTCTAGGGTTTTTGATTTGCTCTATGCATGCTCCTTCTTTGTCCATTTCGTCGCTTGTGTCTTGGAAAACTTAGTGTGTTACTTGGTTGATGAAATCAAAAAGAAGAAATGTTAAATCTAAATTTGTTCTTAGTTAAACAAAACAAAAACCCTAAACCCTAAACTAAAACCTAAACCCTAAACTGAAAACCTATAACCTAAACCCTAAACCTTAAACTGTAAACACTAAAAAAATAAAAAAACTAAAAAAAAACCTAACACGAAATCCTAAACCAACAACATTGAACCTACTACCCTCCTAAACCCTAAACCCTAAACCCTATACCCTAAAAAAATCTAAACCCTAAACTCACAAACACTAAACCCTACCCACAACTAAACCCTAAACCAAAACTGACCACCCCAAACCAAAATCACGGACACTAAAATAAACCCTAAATCTAAACCATGTATCTAAACCATAAACCTAAAAACCCTAAATAAAAAATTTAAATTCAAATAAATAAAATAATAATTTAACCAAAACCTGCAGTTGGGTTAATTAAAAAAACCTAAACCTAAATGGTAAACCCTAAACTTTCAAACCTTAACCCTGAACCAACTGACCCAAAATAAACTCTAAACCCTAAATCCTAAACCCTATGTCTTAAACATTGAACCCAAAAACCCTAAACCCTAAACCCTAAATCCTATACCCTAAATCCTAAAACCCTAAACCCAAAACCTCAAACCCTAAACCCTAAAGCCTAAAATAACTTTAAACCCTAAGAATGGGCAGAACCTTGATGATAGCAACATCACCATCAACTAAGCTCAATCTAGATTTTTTGGTGGAGGTGAAGGCAGAGGCGGCGGTTATCATAGTGGTGGTGGGGGATTTAGAGGTGCTGGTGGATATGGAGGTGGTGGTCAGAGCAGTGGTGGTTATAGAGGTAGGAGGAGCAACGAAGGTTACAATTGTGGTGGTGGCGGAGGGAGAGATCGGGGATATAATGGTAAATCCCACTACTAGAGAGGTGGAGGTGGTTCTAATGGGAACTAGTAAAACTGAAGAATGACCGATCCTATATGCTACTTATAAAATTGTTTATTTACAATAGAGACAGTTCTAGTTATCTAGGGTTTTTGATTTGCTCTATACATTCTCATTTTTTATCTATATCATCGCTTGTGTCTTAGAAAACTTGATGTGTTACTTAGTTGATGAAATTAAAAAGAAGAAATGTTGAACCTAAATTTGTTCTCTGTTAAAAAAATATAACAAAAAGCCCTAAACCCTAAACTAAAATCTGAACCCTAAACCTAAAACCTAAACCCTAAACCCTAAACCATAAATTGTAAACCCTAAAAAAAAAGATTGAAAACAAAAAAAACGTAACCCTAAACCCTAAACCCTAAAACTAATGCTAAACCCTAAACCATAAAACCTTAACCCCTAAAACCCTAAATCATAAACCCTAAAATCCTAAACCATAAACCTTAAACCCTAAACCCTGAAGCCCTAAAACCTAGAACCCTAAACCCTAAACCCCAAACCCTAAACCTTAAACCCTAAATTAACCCTAAACCCTAAGAATGGGTAGAACCTTGATGGTAGGAACATAACCGTCAGCTAGGCTCAGTCTAGATCTGGCAGTGGAGGCAAAGGCAGAGGTAGCAGTTATCGCATTGGTGGTGCAGGATCTAGAGGTGTTGGTGGATATGGAGATGGTGGTCAGAGTAGTGGTGGTTATAGAGGTGGGAGGAGCGACGAGGGTACAGACGCGGTGGTGGCAGAGGGAGAGATCATGGATATTTTGGTGGATCCCGCTACTCGAGAGGTGGTGGTGGTTCTCATGGGAACTGGAGAAACTGAAGAATGATCGATCCGATCTGATGCTTATGGAACTATGTCTTTACAGTATAGATGATTCTACTTGTCTAGGGATTTTGATTTGCTCTATGGGTGCTCATTTTTTATCTATGTCATTGCTTATGTGTTAGAAAACTTGGGGCGCTACTTGGTTGATGAAATCAAAAGAAGAAATGTTGAATCTAAATTTATTTTTCATTAAAAAAAACCTTAAACCCTAAATAAAACCTTAAACCCTAAACCCTAAACTAAGCCTAAACCCTAAACCCTAGAAAGCTAAAAACCTAAACATGAATAAAGTAAATAAAAAAAAACTAAACCAAAATAAAATAAAATAAAAGCATAAACTAAAACCAAAACCAAAACCTAAACCTAAAAAAAATAAAAAAATAAAAAAAAATAAAACTAAACTAAAATAAAATAAATAAAAACCTAACCTAAACTAATAAAAAATAAAAAATCTATATAAAATAAAAACTAAACCTAAAATAAATATAAAATAAACTCAAAATAAAATAAAATATAAACTAAATAAAAACCTAAACCTAAAAAATAAACATAAAAATAAAACATAAAAATAAATAAAAAATAAAACCTAAACCCAAAACTAAAAAAAACCTAAATCTAAAATAAAAATTAAATAAACAAAATAAAATAAACCTAAACCTAAACTAAAATTAACTAAACTAAATAAATAAAACCTAACCAAACCCTAAAATAATCTAAACCTAAACCTAAACCTAAACCTAAACTAAATAAAATAAAATAAACTAAAAATAAACCTAAACATAAACTAAAAAATAAAACCTAAACCTAAACCTAAAAAATTAAAATAAAAATATAAACCTATACCAAAAAATAGAATAAAAATAGAACTTAACTAAAAAATAAATATAAACCTAAAAGATAAACTAAAATAAATAACCTAAACTAAAATAAATAAAGTAAACTGAATATAATTAAAAAATAAACCTAAATAAAAATAAAAAAAATAAAATAATTAAACCTAAACCTACAAGTTCACTTCATTAAAAAAAAAACTAAACCCTAAACCCTAAACCCTAAACCCGACCTTAAACCTACAACACTAAACCCTAAACCCTAAACACTAAAACTCTAAACCCTAAATCTTAAGACCTAAATGCTAAACCTTGAACCCTAAAACCTAAACCATAAACCCTAAGCCCTAAATCCTAAACACTAAATCCTAAAACCCTAAACCAAAAACCCTAAACCTAAAACCCTAAACCCTAAACCCTAAGAATGGGTAGAACCTTGATGGCAGGAACATCACCATCAACTAGGCTTAATCTAGATCTGGCAGTGGAGGTGAAGGAAGCGAGGTTTTGATGGTGGTGGGGGATGCAGAGTCTTGGTGGATATGGAGGTGGTGGTCAAAGCAGCAGTGGTTATGGAGGCAGCAGAAGGGACGGAAGTTACAACTGTGGTGGTGGCAGAGGGAGAGATCGAGGATATGATGGCAAATCCTGCTACATGAGAGGCAGAGGTACTTCTGATGGAAACCGGAGAAACTAAACAATGACTGATCAGATCTGCTGCTTATGGAATTGTGTCTTTATAGTAGAGACAATTCTAATTATCTAGGGTTTTTGATTTTCTCTATACATGCTCATTTTTGATCTAGATCGTCACTTGTGTCTTAGAAAACTTGATGTGGTACTTGGTTGATGAAATAAAAAAAAGAAATCTTGAATCTGAATTTGTTCTCTTTTAAAAAAAATAAAAAAAAAACCCTAAACCTTAAACTAAAACCTGAACCCTAAACTAAAACCTAAATCTTAAACCCTAAACCCTAAACCATAAACCCTAAAAATAAAAAATAAAATAAAAAATAAAAAATAAAAAAAAATAACCCTAAACCCTAAACCTTAAAACTAAGCCTAAACCCTAAACCCTAAACTTACAACACTAAACCTACAACCCTAAGCCTTAAACCATAAACTTTAAACCCCAAACCCTAAACCCTAAACCCTAAAATCTCTAAACCCTATACACTAAACCCTAAACCATATACCCTAAGCCCTAAATCCTAAACTCTAAACCTTAAACCCAAAAGCCTAAACACTAAAATCCTAAACCTAAACTTTAAACCGTAAACCCTAAAACCATAAACACTAAACCCTAAAACATACAACCCTAAACCCTAAACCCCAAACCATAAACCTTAAACCCTAAACTAATCCTAAACCTTAAACCATAAATTAGCCATAAATCCTAAACCCTAAATTAACCCTAAACCCTAAGAATTGGTAGAACCTTGATGGCAGGGAACATCACCATCCCAGGCTCAGTCAGATGCGGTGGAGGCAAAGGTAGAGGTGGCGATTATCGCAGTGGTGGTGGGGGATCTGGAGGTGTTGTTGGATTTGGATGTGGTGATCGGTGCAGTGGTGGTTATGGATGCGGGAGGAGCGAAGGAGGTTACAGCCGTGGTGGTGGCAGAGGGAGAGATTGGGGATATGATGGTGAATCCTACTACTTGAGAGGTAGGGGTAGTTTTGATAGGAACTAGAGAAACTAAAGAATGACTGATCCAATATGCTACTTATGGAAGTATCTCTTTATATTAGAGACGATTCCACTTATCTATGTATTTTGATTTTCTCTATGGGTGTTGATTTTTTATTTATGTCCTCGCTTGTGTCTTAGAAAAATTGGGGTGCTACTTGGTTAATGAAATTGAAAAGAAGAAATGTTGAATCTGAATTTATTCTCTATTAAAAAACCTTTAAACCCTAATCTAAAGCTTAAACCCTAAACCTAAAACCTAAACCCTAAACCTAAGCCATAAACCCCAAACCCTAAACCCCAAAACCCTAAACCCTAAACTAACCCTAAACTAACCCTAAAAACTTAAACCATAAATCCTAAACCCTAAAAAGCTAAAAACCTAAACGTAAACTAAATAAAACCTAAAAAATAAAATAAATAAAAAAACCTAAACCAAAATATAAAAAAATAAAATAAAATAAAAACATAAACTTAAACTTAAACCTAAACCTAAACCTTAAAAAAAAACTAAACTAAAATAAAATAAATAAAAACCTAAACTAAACAAAAAATAAATAAATAACTCAAATAAAATAAAAATTAAACTTAAAATAAAAATAGAATAAACCTAAAATAAAATAAAATAAAAACTTAAACCTAAAAATAAACCTAAAAATAAAACGTTAAAATAAATAAAAAATAAAATGTAAACTAATAGAAAAAACCTAACCCTAAAATAAAAATAAAATAAAGAAAATAAAATAAAATAAACTTAAATGTAAACTAAAATAAATAAAACCTAAACTTAAACCAAATAATCTAAACCTACACCTAAATGTAAGCTAAGAAAATAAAATAAACCAAAAATAACCCTAAACCTAAACTAGAAAATAAAACCTAAAAATAACCCTAAAATAAAAACCTAAAACATAAACCTAAAAAAATAAAATAAAAACATAAACTTAAACCTAAAAGTAAAATAAAATATAACCTTAACCTAAAAAATAAATTAAAAATAGAACTCAACTAAAAAAAAATAAACCTAAACTTAAAAAATTAACTTAATTAAAAACCTAAACTAAAATAAATAAATCTAAAATAGATAAATTAAACTAAATAAAAATAAAAAATAAACCTAAATAAAAATAAAATAAAATAAACTCAAATAAATAAAGAATAAACTAAATAAACCTAAACCTACCAATTTATTTAATTTTTAAAAAAACCATAGCCCTAAATCTTAAACCATAAACCCTAAACCCTAAACCCTAAACCTACAACCCTAAACCCTAAACCTTAAACCCTAAAACTCTAAACCCTAAAACTAAACCACAGCCCTAAACCCTAAGCCTAACCTAAATCTAAACCCTAAAAACCATAAACCCAAAACCCAAAACTAAACCCTAAACCATAAACTAAAAAAACCTGAAAACTACACTAAACCTAATCCCCAAATGCTAAACCCTAAAAAAATAAACCTAAATCTAAACCTAAAATAAACCCACAAAACCTACAAAACCCTAAACCCTAAACCTTAAACCTTAAACTAACCCTAAACCCTAAGAATGGGTAGAACATTGACGGTAGGAACATCACCATCAACTAGGCTCAGTCTAGATCTGACCATGGAGGTGAAGGCAGAGGCGGTAGTTATCACAGTGGTGGTGGGGGATTTGGAGGTGTTGGTGGATATGAAGGTGGTGTTTGGAGCAGTGGTGACTACGGAGGTGGGAGGAGTGATGGAGTTTATAGCCATGGTGGTGGCAGAGGGAGTGATTAAGGATATGATGGCAGATCCTGCTACTCGAGAGGCAAAGGTGGTTCTGATGAGAACTGTAAAAACTATAGAACAGTCGATCCAATCTACTATTTATGAAACTATGTCTTTATAGTAGAGACAGTTCTACTTATCTAGGGTTTTTGATTTGCTCTATGGGTGATCATTTTTGATCTATGTTGTCGCTTGTCTCTTAGAAAACTTGGTTGATGAAATCGAAAAGAAGAAATGTTGAATCTGAATTTCTTCTCTATTAAAAAAAAGACTTTAAACCCTAAACCCAAAATTAAAATTTAAACCCTAAACCCTAAACCTTAAAAACACTGAACCCTAAACTTTAAACCTTAAACCTAAACCCTAAACCCTAAATCCTAAACCATAAACCCTAAGCCCACAAACCCAAACCCAAACACTAAACCTAAACCCTAAAACCATAAACCCTAAACCTTAAACCATAAACTCTAAAATTATAAACCCTAGACCCTACAACCTACAACCCTAAACACTAACCCCAAACACTAAAGACTAAACTCTAAACCCTAACCTTAAACCCTAAACCCTAAACCCTAAATCTTGATTAAAGATGTCATTAGTAATAGATCTAAAGAATGACCTAATCCTAACATAGTTATGGTAGCTAAAGAAAATATCTTCAAGATACTTTTCCTTGACTATTAGAGATTTGATTACCCTAAACCCTAACCCTAAATCATATTATAATACCATATATTATAGTATAATGTAGCATCATATATTTGAGTATGTAGTGATGTGTTTTTGGATGTAATAAGATGTTTTGAAATGTTTTAGTATATTTTGGTATTGTTCCTTATAGTCTATACTAAAATAAATCATAAAAATATTGATTTAATAAATCAGATGATGAAATTTCTTAATTTTGAAGTGGGAATTAAGTTATAGTACCAATGGTGTGCTACACCACTTATAGTCTAAAAAGTAAGATTTTATGTTCAAAATAAATATTATATGTTGTAGCAAAGTATAGCATCATATATCATAATATATTGTTCTGCGCATTTTAAATTCTTTTAGTATTTTACAATCATGCAGTCGATCCTAGTCTAGCATTATTTATAAAAATGTTAATTTAGACTTTAAAATGGTGGAATTTGGACAAATTCATAATAGGTAGATCATGGTATCATAATATATTATTTAAATTTAAAATATGTAAGTGATATGACTAAAATATATAGTTTTTTATTATTTAGATTAATTTTATGATTTTTTATCTTAAGCAATCCCTTGTGATGTGATATGCAATATAATATAATATAATATTTTATTGTGTAATATAATATAGGATGCCATAACATAGTGTAGCATCATGCATTATACCAAACTTTTGTGTATTACTGCTTGTTGTTTAGCATATTTTAGTTTGTTATAGGATGATGTAGTAGAGTTTGTAGTTGTTAATTCATAAAAATACTAATTTATAGGCTGAGATGATGGGATTTGGCCAAACTAAAGTTAAGCTTTAGGGAACATCATTGGGGTGTGCTATGGTGTGTCATTTAATCAAAAGAATGGAATTTTGCATCCAAAATAAATGTTCATTTTCAACCAAATTTTATATTTCTTTTGTTTAAAGTGATTCATTTTAAGGTGTAATGTAAGATAATATATTATATGAAAGCATATTAAAATATAATGTACATAACAATATAACTTCACATATATATGAATGTGGTGGTGTGTTACTAAATATTATTGTACATTTTAGTATGTTTTACTTTTTATAATACATTGGGTCAAAACTCACAAAAATGTTAATTTGAAGGTTGAGATGGAAGAATTTGGCAAAATTTATGGCACACACCAAGAAGCAACACCAAAATTATGCTATTTTGTACCATTTTAGATAGAAAAATAATAATTTTACATTCAAAATGAACATTATTCATATTTTGAAAAAAATTTGTTTATTTGTTCCTTTTTAGTGATTCTAATGAGGTGTAATGTTAGGCAATATATTATATTATAGCAAATTACAATATAACATTATATATTATAATAAAATATAGTGTTAATTCATATTATAATATGTTTAGCATGATATTGTATAGTTAGTTTGAGCTTGCACCATCACAAATCATAAAATGTTGATTATAATGTTAAGATGATGTAATTTGAATGAATAAATTGTTAGGCTTTTGTTGAAGTATTAAAGGTGTGCATATGAGAAGAAATAAGATTTGATGAGAATTCCATATCAAAGACATAGAGGGAGATCTGATAGGGGATCACACATGCATTAGAGATGACATGTGAGGGGTCTATATCGAGGGCATAGAAGAAGAAAACCTGCAGGGGATAAGGTTTGAATTTGATTCAATTATATGATTTATCGAAAGAAGATACGCTGGGGATAAGAATCTATTATCCACCAAGGATTAAGATCGAATCAACTTTAATTTGTTTTATTTTAGTTGATGTGGAGGCATATCGGCCAGAGATATGGGATTGAGTCCACTAGGGATTGAGTATATGAAACTTCCACTAAGAAAGCAGGTTCGGCCTATCTGGTATAAATTGGGATTTGAGTTTGATTTCATAGATTTGTTTGGGGATGTATCTATCGGGGATAAGAGTTTGGTTAGATTTCTTTGATTTAGACTCTACTAGGAGAGTTAGTTTAATTTGGATCGACTAGGGAGGTTGGTTTTGAATTTAATTTGTTTACTTGACTTGTTTATATATGATTTGGGGCTACATTGGGGAGAAGGGTGTGGTTTAAGTCCACTCAAAAAAATTAGATTGGGTTTAATCTAATCTGAGTTAATGTATGGACCCTGTCGGTGTATGATGGACCCACTAAGAAGGGGCTATATCAGCCTTGACCTACCTCAGGTTTACAAATCCAAAGGGATAGTTTAGTGAGAGCTAACTAAGGGGTTTCCTTTTGATGTGCAATGATTGTGCTAGGAAGAAGGCATAGCAGACTTACATCTTCCAAAGATAGTAACAATCATTATTGTAACTTATTGGATGCACAACAAATCGAACCTGACCTAGGGTGACTATTGAGTGAATGCCACTAGGAACTTATGTCAACTCAAAAGTATTCATGATTAATTTTATCTTAATTTTATGTGATTTTATATGGTTTGTTTGGTTTAGTTCGATTTTAAATTGACGGATTATCTGCTAGGGATTTGAGCTCGGTCAAATTTAATATATTTAATTTATGGACCATGTCGATGTGCGATGGACCCACTGAAAATGGGCTATATTGGACTTATCCTATCTCAGATTTACAGATACAAAGGGATAGTCTTCTAGCCGTGGGGTAGAGCTAGCCAACCTAAAGGGTTGCATTTTGGTGTGCAACGACTGTGCTAGGAAGAAGACGTAGTATACTTACATCTTCTAAAGTAGGGAACAACCACTAGGGTGACCTGTTGGTAGCACAATAAATTGAATCCAACCTAGGGGCAACTACTGAGTGAATATCACTAGGGACTTATATCAACTCAATAGTAGTCAGGCAATTCCTATAGGGAGTTTTGCTGACACTTCCCTAAAGATAGGATACCTGCTTGGAAAAAAGTATCGCTAGGGATTCCCTCCTAATCCACAGGTGAATATATTTTTTATTTATATTTTTGTGTGGACATTATTGGTGTGCGAGGAATCACACTGAGAAGGGGCTATGTCAGCCTTGATTTATCTCAGATTTACTGGACCAAGGGAGAATCTGCACTTCCACAGGATAGATTCTCCAACCATAGGGGTGGTTATTGGGAAATGGGAACTATCCAATCGGATAGTAACCCAGGTAGTGTCTAAATGGGGTCGCAAAGGATGTGATCCAAATATAGTGCTCACAAGGGAGGTGATGCTAGGGGCGTTATCCTGAGCCATGGAAAAGAATGCCTTTAAGTGCACGGTGGCCAACTCAAAGAGAAAGCATAGCAGACTTACATCTGCCATGAGTGGTTTATCCTAAGGCACGAGAACCAACCAACCTAAGATGTATCCGTCAGCATGAGTGGTGTATCTATTAGCATAGTGAGAACCAACCAACCTAACGTGTATGCCAGTGTGCAATGATCAATTTGGAAAGAAAGTGTGTAGGCTTACAACTTTTCATGTGGAACTGATCATCGGGATAGTCATCATCGGAGGTGGTATCGACCTAGAGCGACTGGCGGGGAGCCTCGAGGAAGGATTGGATGCAAACTTGAAGTAGTCAAGAGGGAAGGAGCTTCTAGGGGACTTATCCTAAACCTCAACTATACTCGACCTAGTTAGTGCATGAAGGTTAATCCAAGAAAAAAGTTTAGCAGACTCACATCCTCTTAAATGAAGCCAACATGCGGAAGCTTATCGGCCATACAGTAAGTCTTACAAAACTAACAAGGTGCTCATCGATGAAAGCATAGTAGACTTACATCCTCTAAAGAAAGAAAACCACTGGGGTGACACACTAGTAGGGTAACTCCCGACCTAAAGCACCTGAGTGCCATTGGGGTGTTATCTCAACTAAGTAGCGAGACAAAAATATGTGTTTGTTTAATATTTTTACATGTAGTTTGTGTTTGTGTTGTGTCGATGAAGGATAAGATGCCTCTTAGGTTTCTTACACCTACCCGAAACACATCATGGCAGATTTGCAAACAAGAATACTTTTAACATGGAAAAGATTGAATTCAAAATGGAATTTTCATTGAAGATAATTATTTTGAAACATGATTTATAATATTTCTTTAAGTAGAGCCCATTGATTGGAAGATTTGGGTGCTCTCCCTTATGATTAATAAGTTGATAAGATCCTCCTTGGTAGGCCTTCTTTATGGAAAAAGGGCATTACCAAGTGGGTTCAAACTTGCCTCCCATCTTTTGAAAGGAAACAATCGGTCTCCTTAGAACTAAAATAAGCTCTCCTACTTGAAAAGATCTAGGATGAACCAACTTGTTGTGAGCTTGAATCATTTTAGCTTTGTACAACTTATGGTTTGGGCATGCCCGCATGCGTCTCTCCTCAAACCTTGAGCTCTTCTAACCCAACTTGGCATTATGATCTTGCTACCCACAGCTATCCTTAGTGTTGGGAGTTAGACTTCTAATGGTAGAACAGCTTGGGACCCATACACTAAGGAGGAAGGAGTAGACTGAGTTGGAGTTCTATATGTGGTGTAGTAGGCCCATAGAGCTTCAATTAACTGTGCATGCCACTATCATTTATTTTTATCAATTATCTTCTTTAGTATTTGGATGAGAGTTTTGTTGAAGGCTTCTGCTAAGTCATTTGCCCTCGGGTAGTTGATGGTAGAATATCTCTAATCTATGTTGTGTCTCAGCAAAGTTATTGATCTCGGTGGTCTTGAATGCAGTACCATTATCAGATATAATTCATCGAGTCACTCTGAACTTATATACGATATGGTTCCTAAAAAACTAGAGAAAAGGTTGAGTTCTGACCTCTTTGAGCAAAATTGCCTTCGCCCATTTGGAAAATTAGTTAGTAGCAGCTAAAATGAACAGATGACCCTTAAAAGGAGGATCAATTAGACCCACTATGACCCCAACACTTGAATGGCCATGAGGCCAATATAGGATGTAGAATGTTGGGTGGTTGGTGTAGGGCCACACCGTGTATTTGACATTGGTGGCATCGCCTAGCCATATCCATGCAAACTTTAATCATCAACAGCCAGTAGTATCTAGTCTCTTGATCTTATATTTCATCTTTGGAACTGATTGGTTATCTCCACATAATCCTAAGTGTACCTCAGTCACGATATTATGGGCTTCGTGCTTGTCTAAACAAAGTAACCACATATGATCGAAAGACCACTGGTACACGACACCATCCACATGAGTGTAGGAATGTGCTCTTTGCTTCATCTGATGAGCTTGGGACTTCTCTTGAGGTAGTTTACCTTTATTTAGGTAATCCATGAATGGTTGCCTCCAATCTAACTCTTGGTCCTTTTTAGAAATGGAAACCTCCCCTTTAAGAGAGTACTTTTTGATGAGTTCAATATCAATAAGGGATAAGACTTATCTATTTTGGACCTTTATTGATATGGACTCATCCTCCAGACATGCCAACTCCTTGGCAAGCTTGGCTAAAGCATACGCTATGATGTTCTCTCCTCAAGAAATCTTATAAATTGTAACCTCTAAGATTTTAGCCATCAACTCCATGGTGTACTTGTGGTAGTGATGGAGCTTAGGGTTTATAACCATATAACACCCAGTGATTTGGTTGATAGCTAAAAATACCAAAAGATGTTGTTGTTCTAGATGCTTAGAGTAACAGCTAAGTTCAGATCGGTAATCAGAGCCTCATATTAGGCTTTATTATTAGTGCAAGGATTAGACATATGATATGAGAATCTCATCACATCACTTTCTAGAGTTAAGAGAACTACTCCTACCCATGTCTTTCCTGGAATAGTAGATTGTGGTTCTTCTCCTCTTTGAGAGGAAGCACACCATCAAAATATATCCCCCAATAGTGAATTTTAGTATTCCCTAAGTTCATGATTTGTTCATCAGGGAGATCATCACTAAGCAGAGAGTCAGCAGGAAGTTGGTGTATTGTTAAGATTTCTATATGGAGGGGTACGAAGGTAATGTCAAACTATGACAGGATCATGGACCATCATGCCAACTGTCCGGATAACATCGGCTATGTCATGAGGAATCCTGCAGTGCTGTAGTAGATTGATCCTAGAGATTAAGTTCACCTTATGAGGAATCATGCAGTGCTGTAGCTTTAGGGATACAAAGATTAAAGCTAAGAAATGCTTTACAATGGGTGGATAATTAGCCTTAATAGGGATTAGATGACGGTTGAGGTAGTAGAGTATGTTTTCCTTCCCTTCATCATTGGCTTGGGCCAACAAAGCACCAAGGGAGTCATCTAATGTTGCAGTGTAAAGTATGAGTGGCTTTCCCAGGATAGGGTGCTAGAACTGGCGATGTTATCAGGTAATGCTTGATGTCTTCGAAGGCATGCTTACACTTATCATCCTACTTGAACTTGGCATCCTTTTGACAAGTGCTAAGAATGGCTGACATATTCTTGATATGTTGGATATAAAGCATCTTAGATATGCCAACTGCCCTTGGAATGATCTGAGTTGAGTTAAACTTTTAGGGGGTGGCATTTCTAATATCGCCTTGATCTTTTCTAAATCGATTTTGATTCCCTAGTATTGAACAACAAACCCAAGGAATTTCCCTGAAGCTACTCTGAATGCACACTTCAGGGGGTTCATTTTGAGGTTAAATTATTATTGACCTCACTTTTGGAGTGAGCTCTCAACTTCCTCATCATAGATCTAGGACTCTTGAACAAGAGCTCCTTGGTCTTAAGACACTTCTAGTGATTAGGTGAACACTTAACCTAAGCCTAGAGACTTAGAAGGCTTAGCCATAAGAATAGGTTATTCCTTACAGACTTAGGAAAACTTGACTACCCTATGTCCAACCCATGCTTTCCTTCTCAATCAAAACCTCAAATTCAAATATCAATTCAAACTCCAAATTATAAATAAAATTCCAAGCAAAATGTTTGAAGCCCTTGATCAAACCCTTCCTAAGCCTTTGATTTCATCTTATGGACTTAGCCTTAACCAAATTCAAATCAACCCCAATTCAATTGATTTTCTCAAATATCAATTTAATCTCAAATCATAAATTAATTCTAAACCAAAAGCAGTCTCAAATTAAATCCATGACCAAATTTCCCTCCTAAGTCTTATGAACCACTCTCATAAGCTTAGTCAAATATCAGTCTAAATTATCCCAACCTCAATTGATTTATTTATAAATCAATTGTTCCTTCATTTATATTCACAAATATAAATGAAATCCACACTCTAATGACCAAAATCAAATCAAACTAAATAGATTTTCTTTCTTAGACCTTTTGACTTACACCCATAAGCTTGGTTAAATTTGCTTCCAAATCACTCCAAACACAAGTGACTTTCTCATGAACCATTTATATTTTCATTTATATTCCAAAAATATAAATATAAATCAAATAGCCAAAATCAAACCCAAATCAAATCAAATTTCTAATTTTAGCCTTTTTTAGCCAATTTCTTGAACTTGGCTAAATGATACCCAAATCAATTCAAAACCCATGGATTTCTTCATGATTCAATCATTATTCCAAATATGAAGCGTAAACTATAATTATCAAACCAAATCAAGTCAAGTCAAGCCCATGTTGACCCCTTTTGACTTAAGATTATCATATGAACCAAAATCCATTTGACTCCAAACCAATTGCAATTGCATTTATATTTCAATCCTAGGTTCATATGTGAGTTCAACTAAACTTGAATCAAGCCATGATAAAGCAAATTGACCCATTTTGGTCAGTTGACCCAAAGTGGCCTAAAGACCCTTTTGAGCTTAATTCTAAACCAACCCAAACTGGATTGAACTAAGCTCATCCAAACCTCATATCATGATCAACAATCATCCTAGGCTAATCAATTGTCTTGAATTGGGTCAAACCAAGTCAACCTAGATTGACCAAGTCAACCTTTAACCCAAATGAAACCTAATCTAGCCAAAACACACCATATGCCAAATTGACTGAAACCTATGATTCAAACTAATTCATAATCAATGATTGAACATGACCAAACCCTCAATTGAGCCAAACCAAGACCAATTGGCCATTTGACCCAAGTTGGCCCAAATTGGCCTAAAAATCCAAAATAGGCCAAATCACAATCCAACCCAAATTAATTACAACCAATGGTTCAAATTCATCTCAAATTTATTATTGAACTTGACCAAAGCCACTATTAAGCTTAATTTGACCAATTGGTCAACCTAACCTAACTTAGCCCAAATTAACTTAAAGGGTCAAATTGGCCAAAATATAAATTAAATCCAAATTGATTCAAACCAAAGCCTACATTCATTTTCAATTAACCAATTAAACTTGAACCAACACCCAACCCAAGCTAATTGGCTAATTTGGTCAATTTGCTCTAATTGACCCATTTGACCTATATGAATCCAAAAGAGCCAAATTCAAATCTAAAGCAAATTGCACCTAACCAATGACACCAATACACTCCAAATAATCATGTGAACTTGACCCAAATGGTTTGACCCAATTGACCTTGGTCAACTTGACTAACCCAATTTGACCTAAATAAGTCAAATCAAGCCAAATCAATCCAAATAAACCCCAAACCACTTGAAATTTGGGCTAACCCACATTTGACCCATTTCAAATCTGCCAAAATCAAACCCATAGCCAAATGACCACTTTGCCCTTAGGTCTAGGGCATTCCATGAGATAAGACACTTGCACTTTTGGTCATTTCCTCCCCTTGGCCACTTGGCACCCATTCATAGGTCCACTAAGGCACCAAGGACTGACTAACGACCCTTGGTGGTTGGTTTGACCATGACTCATGGGGAGGTGAAATCACCTCCCCATTCCCATTGGAGTATTTCAAACCACCATGGACATCCACTACTCCCATGGTAGCCACTCTCACACTTTCCTCCACTCATGAGAGGCCAAGTGGAAGGATTCTCTGCCTAAATTGAGCTCCTTGTGGTGACCATTTGAGAAAAAAGCTAAAATAATCATCATCATCTAAGCCAAGGAAGGAGGGGGTATACCCCCCTCATTCTCAATCAAACACACACAGCCACACTTGATTTAACCCTAGCAGCCAAGGAGAGAGATCCCAGTGCTTCCCCTTGCATTTTCAATCTCCCCAAATTCTCCATTCTCAGTTTTACAGAAAACCAAAATAGGGGAGCAAACCAGCGATTGCCATTTTCCCATTTCCCAACCAAAGTGCAATTAACTTTGCACACACCATCCTTGGACCTAGACAAGCTAAAATGAATCATTTCCTAATCTTCTCGATGACTGGAGGGTGTAGTTTGATCAAGACGATTGCTTACATGTCATGTGTTGGTCTTCCGAGTAAACCACACCAAATCAATGCTCATGCAGCTCAACAAGGCTTCATTTTTACCAAATGAAGCTTCCTTAATCGTTGGAACCACCGATCATAAGCTTTTATGAGGTATGCCATTAAAACTAATCCTTAGATTAAAATAGGAAGGTCCTTTGTGAAGAAAACTTGCATCTCATGCGATCTTCACCATTGGATGTGTTTGTTGTGCTTCCTTAAAGGTGTGGCATCAATTTGATCTCCATACAAGCTTGGGTGAGCACGGATCAAGTGACAATTGATGAACGATATCTGTCTCTCACCGTTCGGGAGGAGAGAAATCATGGACCATGCATTTTGTATGATCAGAATGGACGGTCCTGATATGATCACACAAAGAACCCCTCTCCTTCTAAATTATGCATTTAATCATGGCCATCCGATCTTAGATCAGACGACCCACATGAAAATGCATTCCGCCGTCCTCCGGGTCGGCATTGTATGTGACAACTTAAATAACAAATCCCATCGTGGCACATGGAAAGTGCGCCATGTCAGCAGCCCCATGCCGCCGATGAGATTAGAGGGTTAATTAGGTTAATTAATCTTTTTTTAGTGTTGAAACTTTCATAATTCATAACTAATTATAAAAATCCAAAAATACAAATGAGGGTTCATTTTAAAGATATTTTAGAGGAGGGTCCATTAAATTTATTATTAATTAATTTTGAATAGTAATTTTTACTTAATTAAAGTTTAATTAAAAACATAAATAGCTTAATTACTCTCTAATTAATTTCAAACTTTTCAGAGATGTTTAGGGGGATGACCTCTGCCTTTACTATTTTTTTTGGGATTTTTTGGATAATTAATTGGGAAAATCAATGGATTAAGCCTTAATTACTCTCCTATCTTAATTAATGATAATTAAGCAAATGAACTATAAATTAATCAATCAATTAAGCTTATTAATCTCTGTTAATGGCGATGAAGTTTAGGGAAATGGATTGGGACCACCTCTTCCAATCTTTTCCTTAAGTCTTCTCCATTACCTCTTAAATAATTAATTAGTTAAAAATCATTAATTAATTAATTAACAAAATCAATCAATATCTAAATCATACTTGAACTTTAATTAACTAATTAAAAGGATTTAGGGATTGAGACTTAGGCTCCCTTCTTTGTCTCTTTCCCTAAGTCCATTTCATATTGTTGAATAAAGATAATTAAGATTTAATTGGATAATTAATGAAATTAATTAATTTGATTGAATCTACTTCTCTAATTAACTCTTGGTCAGCTCTTTAGGTGTTTAATAACCTAAAGAGGGAGCTAATGAAATTATAGTTAGTTCACATGTGTGAGAAATCTATAAGAGTAATTAAGTGAGCTCCTTAAGCTTAAATAATTAATAATTTTGAGCTAATTACATTAGGCCCCTTTCATTTCATAGGAGCATTGCCATTTACTTTCCATATGGTTACATATCATATTAGCTCATAATTTTTTAATTGATTACCTTAAGGTGACATAGATAAGGGTTAATTAATTGATTTATTCTATACTTAACTTAATCAATCCATAAAATCAAGCTAATTACTTTTTATTAGATAAAATTAACTCACACATATGGGAATGAGATTAGGACCATCAAACCTCTTTCACATTTCATAAATCCAATCAAATATGAAATTAAAAATGGCTTTAACAAACTTTGGTTTATTTTAAAGAAGCCTATTTAATGTGATTGTCCTTAGGAATTAGTTAGATTGAATGAAATTACATGCTTGTGTTTTTCTATTTCTTCCTAATAATATAAAAAAAATTGTATGCCACTTGTTGTCATGTATTCATTCTTTTCAAAAATCAATTAAGAAATAATTTCATTTATGCCAACTTCAATGTGTTGACTTAATTAAGAATATGTGTGGCTATTATCACTACTAAATCCCAAACATATTTTCAAAAGCTTCTTATTGAATAAGAATGTGTTGTGACTTCAGTTATATATATATATATATATATATATATATATATATATATATATATATATATATATTCATGTGAAGTGCATGTAAATATAAACTTAGTGTATGAAGGGAACTTTCTTTCATATATTCATATGCTGATTTGCATAAGTAAGAATGTTAGTGGGTATATTAGTCTGGACATCCCAGGGATGCATGACTTAAGTAGCCCTAAGGAGGTTCCTACCTCACTCCCTTGGTGTAGAACAATGGCGTGCACGGTTGATTTCATTCATGCATTTTGACATTAGAATTTAGATGAGCTTTAATTCATTTACATAAATAAATTAATTAAATTAAATCCAACTTTTGTATAATTTTATTTCTATAGTTTGCTTGCACATTCTCATATAAGAATAGTATCTTATCTTAGCATCCCTAGGGATGCTGACTTTAAATAGGCCTAAGGAGGTTCCTACTTCACTCCCTTGGTGTGAAACAATTGCATCATACCTACTTAAAATTCTTATATATATATATATATATATTTGTATGTATGTGTGATACAACTAGTGGATGAAAACCATAATTTAATCAAATCAATTCAACTTTTGCTTGATTCTCATTCTTATATTTGCTTATACATCCATATGTATTTGAGGATAGCGGGTATATTAGTATGGACATCCCAAGGATGCACAGCTTTATGTAGCCCTAAGGAGGTTCCTACTTCACTCCTTTGGTGTGGAACAATGGAATGTAAATGCTTAAAAATTTTATACATTTGTGTGTACATTTGGCTAATAAATGAAAATCTCTTTCCCATTAAAAAGAAACATGCATTCATACTTTGTTCAAGTGGTTGAATTGATTAATCATGTAACTTAAAGCTCTTTGCTCATGCTCTTGCATAGGAATTTAGATAGAACTTTAAATTAATATGAAAAATAATTCAACCAAAGGAAACATTAATTCTAAATACATTTTCTTGCATTCATCATTCAAGTATACTAAAATATAAATTGTATGTATAGGTATGTTTAGGACTTAATCATATGCATGCTATATATGATGGAAAGAAATAAACAAACATGTGTTATGTGATAATAATTCATTCCAATTAATCTTAAGATGCTTTTCTAATTGAATGAGTTTATTTAAAGTGAACCAAAACTTAGGATTAATTAAAATATGTAATAAGCCATTCACTAAAGAGAATTGTTTAATTAATTGGCTTTAGAAATGACTAAAGGTAGGGATAAAAGAGAGTGATCCTTTCTTTTCTTCTCTTTATAACACTTAGTTATTAAGTGTAAATCAAATGAAATAAAAGAAAATATTAAGTAAAACTTATGGATCAATTAAACCACTTAAACTGAAACCACCCTAATGATCAAATCTCTTCATACTTAGGAAACTATAACCTTAAAGCCTAGTTAGGACATACCACACAAGCCTTAATACACACACATTAGATCAAGTCACCACTTCTAGTCTTATGTTAGGGTGGTGCATGGTTTAATGTATGTTTGGTTTTATGATGTAGTGTTTTAGATAGGATGTTAGGGTGTATGTTTCATAGACCGGATGTTAGGCCGTTATTAGCCTAATTATGTCTTTTTTAGGAGATTGTGCTTAAGGGGTAGCTAAGAAAATAAATATAAATGCTCTCTTTTGCAAGTTGCTTAAGCCCCTAAGCATAATCCAAATTAGGACAGGTGGGCTTGGTTGCCCATGTTCAGGGTGCTAAGTCCAAATTATAAATATAATTACTTAGGTAGAATGCATGTTTAACTAACCTCCATTTTGCAAGTGTAGTTAGATTTACTTTTTCCATTGAAATGTAATTTTCTAATTAGGAATTAGGATTATTGTTTTGAGGGGATAAGGATGAGCAGTGGCTAGAGGGCTTTGTCCTGGGAGGCCATGTGATTATGTGAAGTGGAAAAAATTAAATCAAATGGAGATATGAAGAAATGAAGGAGACATGAAGAATGAAGATGAAGACCCCCATAGCATGTATTCATCCTTAATTGTATTTATTCTTTTGTAATCCGAGTTTTATAAGGGTAGAGCTTGGCTACCCATTTTTCTTTTCGAGTTGTACGGCAGTACCAAACTGTACTGGCCTTTTATTCTTTTATGCTAGCTTTATAAATTATTTGATGATTTGTTTATATTGTGCATTAGAAATTACATGCCTCTTATAGTTTCTTTCTATATTGATGCTTTAATGTGTGGCTTGGATGCAATTAGGCTCTTAGGCTAAAATTTTTTACAACTCATAACCTCATCATAAAGCCTAGGTATTAAATCAAGATAATTAAAAGATTTAGCAACCCCTTAGCAGAATGTTGTATGTTTCACATCCTACATGCATATTCTTTCTCTCATGAAAATAGGGGATCTCCATCCTTGCATGATAGGGGAATGCTTGACCTGTGAGGGCATCTCTTATGGTGGAAAACACCCCTTCTTACTGATTTGGCCCATAACTCATTTTCATCATACATCTAGACATATGAATTTCTCAAAGCCTTTGTTAAAATGAAGTGTCAAATATAAATAAAATTTGAAAAGATTTGCATTAGACTAAGTTATTACTCATACCACTCATGCTCTAGTCTCTTTAGGGAGTGGGTTTAAGGACTTTAGCCTCTTTCTAAATGATAAAAACCTAACTATCTTGCAAAAACATATGACTTGCTTTCATGGTTTTAAAGTGTAGGAGGAGTTAGCTAGCTGCCACTCCTAACGAATATAAGTCCAGCAGTCAGGTGATTTATCCACTCTTATCGAGGTAAACCATATACCCATCTTCGCTTAGATTTAGGTTACGCTTTGGTTATTACTAAAGCTTCCTAGATTTAGGATCCAAGGTTACAAGCATAAATTCTCACCTCTTAAGCATTTCCATAATCTTATATTATGGGATTATAAGTCTTAGCCTTCTAATAAATTTCAACTCAAATACATAATTCTCTTCAATTTTAAACATATAAAGCCCAACCATAGGATAGATTGGAATGATCACTAGGTTTCCTAGTATCATGAGCATCCCCTACTCATCTCCTTTTAGCTTTGATAATACGTCTCTCCTTTTGATCTATCCCACTTGATTGTCAAAATATAGCCAACATATTGATAGTCCTATCTTTGAAATCTTTGGAGAATAATAACTACTACTACTATAATCGAGTATTAAGGATGTAATTAACTGGGGGCTTGCCCATAAGAAACTAACCAGTTTAAATAAACCCTACTTTATTCATCCATGTAAAGTAGGGGAAAATTTTCTAGTGTATTTAAAGACTCATCATGCCTTAGGAGTCCTTATTAGGTCCATTATAGGATGGCCATTTCTATCTTTCGAGATAGTCCACCATTCCTTGATGTCACACCCGATCACCTTAATAAGTACACCCTCAGTTCTGTATGGTGTCCCCCATACACATAATCAAAAATAAACACCACAATTATCTTAATAGTTCAAAAACTACTCTCAAGTCAAAGAGATGGTCTTCCTTTTATCTACGTTGATCACGAGATCATCAACATACCACTTGATTTAATGATGAATGAGTTCATCAAAGATTCGAGTCATTGTTTGCTGGTATGTAGCACCAGCATTTTTAAGGCTGAAAGGCATGAGCTTATAGCAATAGATTTTGATCAGGGTTCTAAAAGCAGTGTTTCTTTCATCTTCAGGGGCCATCTTTATTTGGTTATATCCAAATGAGCCATCCATGAAATAGAAGACTGCATGAGATGAGGCAATGTCCACCATTTGCTCTGAGATTGGTAGTGAAAATTCATCTTTTGGACATGCCTTATTTAAATCCCTAAAATCAACGCATATGTGAATTTAGCCATTCTTTTTTTTTTTTAACTAGGATGACCCATTAGACGATCTCACCCATATAAACTTTATACACTGATATAGAGAGGATGTAACTATGTTGTTCTCATGTATCCATGGCCTCCCAAGCAAAGTGTTGAAAGATGTATCTGAGTCTATAATGTGAAGCTTGGCTTCGATCTTCCAATCATCTATCTCCAAGGGCAACACTATGGAGCCTAAGGCTGACCTCAATTTTGGAGTGCATTCAATCTTCTCATCTTATACTTAGAGTGTTCTAGACACTAAGACTTCCTAGTCATAAGACACTTCTAACAATTAAGAAAACTTCCACTTAAGCTAAAGACATAATGTTAACCATTGGATTAGGTTATGCCTTATAGGATAATCCACCTACGCAACCCAAATCCAATCCATGTTAACCTTCTTAAACCAAACCTCATGTTCAATTCAAACATCAAATTCAAATCCAAATCCAAACCCAAATTCAAAACCATATGATTGAAGCACAAGATCAAATCCAAACATGAACCCCTTCCTAAGCCATATGACCTATCCCATGGACTTAGCCAAATCTTTATCCAAATCAATCTAAAATCAATTGATTTTCTCATAATAAATTTATATCTTTAATCATCTTCCTAAATATAAATCAAATCTACATTCAAATGATCAAAACTAAATCAAAATAAGTCAAATTAAATCAAAACCCTTCCTAAGCCATATGACCTATCCCATGGACTTAGCCAAATCTTAATCCAAATCAAGTCAAACTCAATTGATTTTCTTACAAATCTATCATATTTTCAATCATCTTCAAAAATTTTAATGAAATATACATTTAAATCATCAAAACTAAATCAAACCAAATCAAAATTCTAACCTAAGCCACATGACCCAACTTAATGGACTTAGCTAAATTTTTGCAATCCAAAACCCAAATTCAATTGATTTTCTCATGAATCAATCATACCTTCAATCATATTCACAAATATGAATGAAACAATCATCAAGCCAAAATCAACCCAAGTCAAACCCAACTTAACCCTTTTGACTTGAAATGTTCAAATGAACCAAAACCCATTTGAACCCAAGCCAATTGCAATTGAATTTATATATCAATTCCAAATCCATACATAAACTCAACTAAATTATCAAACACAACCAAAAATAAAGCCAACTAAACCTATTGGTCTACTTGACCCAAAGTGGCCAATTTGACCTATTTGAGCCAAGTTCTAATCCTTCCAAAATTGGATTGAACCAAGCCCATCAAAACCTCCCATCATGATTGTTCATCACCCTAGGTTGATCAATTGTCACTAATTAGGTCAAACTAAGTCAACTTGGTCATTTGACATAGTCAACCGCTTAACCAATATGAACCCAAATTAGCCAAATTACAACCTATGCCAAAACCCCTTGAAACCAATGATTCATACCAAATCAAAATCAATATTTTAATATGACTTGACCTTCAATTGAGTCAAATCAAACCCAATTGGCCCTCTTGCCCCAAGTTTACCCAAATTGACCTAAAAGACCAAATTGGGTCAAATAAAAATATAAATGAAATTGATTGCAACCAATAGCTCAAGCTCATTATAAATTGATTGTTGAACTTGACCAAAGCCATGATTGGACCAAATTAAACCCAATTGACCTACTTAGCCCAAATTGCCCTAAAGATTCAAGTTGGCATAAATGAAAACCAAATCCAAATTAATTGAAACTAAAGCCTACAATCATATTTAATTGGTCAACTAAACCCAAACCAATAGCCAACCCAAGCCGATTTTGCCAATTTCGTCAAATTGGTCAACTTAACCCATTTTACCCAAATGAATTCAAATGAGCCAAAATCAAATATAAGCCAAACTAAACCAAACCAATTGAACCAAAATATCCCAAATGATCATGAACTAACCCTTAGTTTGACCAAATTTTACCAACTGGTC
Source organism: Cymbidium sinense (assembly GCA_021442155.1). Lineage (NCBI taxonomy): Eukaryota > Viridiplantae > Streptophyta > Magnoliopsida > Asparagales > Orchidaceae > Cymbidium > Cymbidium sinense. The sequence goes on along the minus strand of CM038214.1, from coordinate 63,567,574 downwards.
AACTTGACTCAACCTAACCCAATTTGACCTAAATGAGTCAAATTGAGCCAAACCTAACCAAATCAACTCCAATTGACTTGAAATATGGGCTAACCCACTTTTGGCTCATTTCAAATATGCCCAAATCAAATCCAATGCCAAATAATCATTCTACCCTTGGGTCAAAAAGCATCACATGAGACAAATCACCCATGTAAGTGGTCATTTTCATTTTTTAGCCACTTGGTACTCTCCAAATGGTCCACCTAGGCACCTTGGAAACCCCCCAACCACACCCAAGGGGTGGTTGGGTCGGCCATGACCCATGGGAGGTGAAATCACCTCACCCTCCCCATTGGAGCATTTGAAACCCATATGACACCCATGATTCCTCCTTGTAACCTCCTCCACACCTTTAACCAACCAAGCCGAGGCAACTCACCTCCTCCCCACCCGACTCACGAGATGGTCGACTAGAAGACAAACCGATCCACCATCCGATTAAAATGAAGGGAGGTATACACCTCGTTTCCACTCAAACACACACAAAATCATTCCATAGAGCCCTATAGATGACCCATATAGCCATTCCTAAGCTCCCAAGCTCATTCTCGATCGAAATGCCATTCCTGTCCAAATAAGACACTCCCATTTCAACCTAACTTCCCATTTCTCCATCAAACTCAAATTAACTTTGCATTAATCTTCCCTAGGCCTCTCGAAGACAAATCATCTCGGCTTCACGAACATCAGGTGGGACTTCGATCAAAGGCGAGCTCCAAATCATCGTTCATGGCCTTTCGAGTGAGCGTGAGGAATTGATTCAATTCTGCTCAATAGGGCTTCATCTCCACAAGATGAAGCTTCCTCAATCTTTAACCGATCTTGAGATTCAACGAGGTATTTTCCAAAATTGATCCTTAAGCAAAAATGGGTTGGAGCTTTTGAAGAAAACTCTCATTTCATGTGATCTTGATGATTGGATCCCCTCCAATCGATGCCGTGAAGGTGTGGGATCCTTTTGGAGTTGATCCAAGCTCGGGTAAGCTTAGATCAAGTGAGCAATCACGGACGGACTCTATTCTCCCTCACTCGCCTAACGTTAGATCACATAGTGTCCATTCTGCATGATCAAAATTGATGGTCATTATTAGATCCCCTAGATCCATCTAATTTAATCCTATTATGTTGTGGGATTAATAGTAGCTACTCAATCTTAGATCAGATGGTGGATGAGAAAGCACATATGCCGCCGCCACGTAGGCACTAAGTCAGATAAGTTTTAAGTAGCCAATCCCACGGCACCATGTGGAAAGTGCGCTGTGTCAGCGCACCACATGGTGCCAACAGGATTAGCCTTAATTAATTATTTTTAATGGCTAAAACTTCTACAAATCATAAAAAATCATAGAGAAATAAAAAAATGCAAATAAATATTCATTTTAAAGGTATTTCAGGGATAATTAATTAAAAATGATCTTAACTAATTTTGAATAGTAATTAAGGTTTAATTAGAAAATTTATTATCTTAATTACTCCTTAATTACTTGAGCAATTAATCCCAAATTTTGTGGGTTAATTTAATGGGATGACCTCTGCCTCTCATGATTTTCTTGGGATTTGTTGCTCACTTAATTAGGAAAATTGACTTATTAAACCTTAACTACTCTTTTAAGTTAATTAATGATTAATTAATCCCATGAACAATAACAAATTGGTTAATTAAATTTATTAATCATTATTCAATAGTAAGTGAGCTAAGGAATAGGGTTGGGACCCCTTTCCTTAAGTTCATTTCACCATTTTTTTAAATGAAATTAATTAAAATTTAACTAATTAATTATATCACTTAACCAAATTGAAATCATAATCACATCAGACCTTAATTAATTAAATCATGGGGTAGATCTTTAGGTGTTTAATAACCTAAAGGAGTTTAATGAAATTATGGCTAGTTCACATGTGTGGGAGAACTATAAGAATAATTAATTAAGTCACTTAATCTAATTAACTATTAATCATGGCCCAATTGCATTAGGCCCCTTTTATTTCCTAGAATCATTGCAAATTTATTTTCCATGCATATCATGTTGGCTCATAATTATTTAGTTAATTACTTTAAGGTGACATAAGTAAGGGTAATTAATTCATCTAATTAAGGGTTCAACTTAATTAACCCATAAAATAAACTTAATTACATTTCCTTAAATTAAATCAAATCACTAATGTGGGAATCAATTTAAAATAGCAAGTGATGATTTCTCTTCTCCTCTTTAAATCAAATCAAATCCAAAACTTAATTAATAAAGAAGCTTTGGTTTGCTTCAAATAATCTTATTTGATTTGATTGTCCTTACGAACTAGTTTGGTTGAATGAATCACATGCTTGTATTTGATTGTCCTCTTCCCAATCATGTTAAATTCGGTATGTCATTTGAATTTGTGCATCCATCTTTTCAAAATCAAGTAAAATAAAATGGATTTCCTTTATTTAAGCTTGCATGTGTTGAATTAATTTAATATATGCGTGGTTATTATCACTATTAAATCCAAAAGTACTTTTCAAAAGCTTATAAATGAATAATAATGTGTTATGATGCTAGTTATAAATACATAAGAAATGTATCTGCTTATAGCTTAAGGGTATGAATGTTCAGTTCTCTTTCCTCTATTCATGTGTTGATTTATATAAGATTGATTGGTAATGGGTATATAGTCTGGACATCTCGGGAACACGAGGCTTTAGTAAGCACCAAGGAGGTCATTTGATTACCCACTTGTTTGTTACTTGGTTGATGAAATCAAAAGAAAAAAATGCTAAATCTGAATTAATTCTCTCTTAAAAAAAACCTAAAACATAAACCTTAAACCTTAAACCCTAAACCCTAAAACCTACAACCCTAAACCCTAAACCCTAAACCCCAAACCTTAAACTCTAAACACTAAACCATAAACCCAAAACCCTAAACCCTAAACCATAAACCCTAAAAACTTAAAAACTTAAACCTAAACTAAATAAAACTTAAAAATAAAATAAATTAAAAAAACCTAAACCTACATAAAATAAATAAATAAAAACCTAAACTAAAACTTAAACCTAAACCTAAACCTAAATATTAAATAAAATAAAAAAATAAAAAAACAAAAAACCTAAACCTAAACTAAAAAATAAAATAAACCTATAAATAAAAAGCCTAAATAAAATAAAAAATAAACGTAAAATAAAAATAAAATAAAATAAAATAAAAACTAAATAAAACCTAAACCTAAAAATAAACTTAAAATAAATAAAAAAAATAAAACCCTAAACCTAAAAAAAAAAACCTAAAACTAAATAAATAAATATAAACCTAAAAATAAACTAAACCTAAACCCTAAACTAAATAAAATAAAATAAACAAAGAATAAACCTAAACCTAAACTAAAAAAAAACAAAACCTAAACCTAAACCTAAAAGTAAAAAATAAAACCTAAACCTAAAAAATATAATAAAATAAAACTAAAAAAAAACCATAATTCAAAACCTAAACCTAAAAAATAAACTAAAATAAAAAACTTAAAATAAAATAAATAAATTGAAAATAAATAAACTAAACTAAATAAAAAAATAAATAAAACAAAATAAAAATAAAACTAAAATAAATAAAAATAAACTAAATAAACCTAAACCTACTAGTTTACTTAATTTATAAAAAAATCCTAAACCCTAAACCCTAAATCCTAAGCCCTAAACCCTAAACACTACTAACCATAAACCCCAAAAACCTAAACCCTAAACCTTAAACCACAAAAAAATAAAACCTTAAAACCTAAACCCTAAACCTCCTAAACCCCAATAACCATAAACCCAACCTAAACCTAGTTTCTAAATAAATTAAAAATAAACCTAAACCTAAACCTAATAAACTAAAACCTAAACCCTAAGAATGCAGAACCTTGATGATAGAACATGACCATCCATCAGCTGAATCTGGCGGTGGAGGCAACGCGGTGGTAATCATAGTGGTGGTGGGGATCTGAGGTCGGTGGATATGGAGTCTTGGTAGGAGTGGCATTATGGAGGTGAGAGGAGCGGCCGGAGGTTATAAATGTGGTGGTGGCGGAGGGGAGATCGGGATATGATGGTGGATCGCTACTAGAGGTCTTGGTGATTCGATGGAACTGTAGAAACTAAAACATCGATCCAATCTACTTATGGAACTGTCATTAGTAGAAGATTCTAGTTAATCTAGGTGTATTTGATTTGCTCTATGCTCATTTTTGATCTATGTCATCACTGTGTCTTAGAAAACTTGGTGTGTTACTTGGTTGATGAAATTGAAGAAATGTTGAATGAATTTGTTCTCTGTTAAAAAAAAAACCCTAAACTAAAACCAACCCAAACCTAAAATCTAAACCCTAAACCCTAAAACCCAAAACCTAAACTAAACCAAACCTTAAACCTTCCTAAACCTAAAAAACCTAAACCTAAAACCTAAACCCTAAACCTAAACCCTAAAACCTAAACCCTAAACCCAAACCAAACCCTAAACCCTAAACCCTAAAAAACTAAAATAAAACCTAAACCTAAACTAAATAAAACCTAAAATAAAATAAATAAAATAACTAAACCTAAATAAAATAAAATAAAACCTAAACCTAAATAAACCTAAACATAAACCTAAAAGAAAATAAAAAAAAATAAAATAAACTAGATTAAATAAAAACCTAAACTAAACTAAAAAAAAAAATAAAAACCTAGAAATAAAAAAAAAAAAATAAAATAAAATTCATAAAATAAAATAAAACAAACCTAAAATAAAATAAAATAAAACTAAATAAAAACCTAAAAAAAATAAACCTAAAAAAATAAAACCTAAATAAATAAAATAAACCTAAACTATAAAAATACCTAAACCTAAATAGTAAAATAAACATTAACCTAAACTAAAATAAACTAAATAAAATAAAAAAAACCTAAACCAAAATAAAATAAACCTAAACCCAAAATAAAATAAAATAAAACTAAAATAAACCTAAACCTAAACTAAAAAAATAAAATAAACCTAAAACTAAACCTAAAAAATAAAATAAAATAACTAAAAAAATAAAAATAAAAAAAAATAAAATAAAATAAAACTAAACAAAAATAGATAAACCTAAAAACCTAAAAAATAAACTAAAATAAAACAACTAAAATAAATAAACCTAAATAAATAAACTAAATAATAAAATTAAATAAAATAAAAATAATAAAATATAAATAAAAATAAACTAAATAAACTAAACCTACTTTTGCTTAATTTAAAAAAACCACTATACTTAAATATAAAACCCCTAAACCCTGATCCCTGAGCCTAAACTACAACCCTACCACAAAACCCTGAGCCCTAAACCCAAACCTGATCCTAACACTAACCCTAAACCTAAACCTAATCCTAACCCTAAAACCCTAAATCTGAACAAACCTCTCCTAACCCTAAAACTAAAACTCAAACTAACCCTAAAAGGCAAACCACAAACCTAAAACAGGCCAAATCCTAAACCCTAAACCCTAACCATAAACAATAAACCCTAAAACCCTAAACCCTAAAAAACTAAACCTACTGGTTTACTTAATTTTTTTTAAAAAAAACCTTAAACCCTAAATCCTAAATCCTAAACCCTAAACGCTAAGCCCTAAACCTAAACCTATAACACTAAACCCTAAATCCTAAATCATAAACACTAAAAAACCCTAAACCCTAAACCCTTAAACCCTAAGAGCATAAACCCTAAAACCCTAAACCCTAAACCTTAAATCCTAAACCCTAAACCCCAAACCTTTAACCTAAACCTAAAGTAACTAAATAAATTTTAAAAAATAAACATAAAATCGTAAAGCTTGATAAACCTAAACCTAAATATAATCCTTATAAATGGTAAAAACATTGATGACAGGAATATCACCGTCAAGCAGGCTCATTCTAGATTTAGAAAGGGAGGCGAAGGCAGAGGTGGTAGTTATCACAGTGGTTGTGGGGGATATGGAGGTGCTGACGGATATGGAGGTGGTGGTCATAGTAGTGGTGGTTATGGAGGCAAGTGGAGTGACAGAGGTTACAACTGTGGTGGTGGCAGAGGGAGAGTTCAGGGATATGACTTTGGATCCCACTACTCGAGAGGACGGGGTGGTTTTGATGTGAACAAGAGAAATTGAAGAACGACCGATCCAATTTGCTGCTTATGTAATTTTGTCTTTAAAATAAAGACGGTTCTAGTTATCTAGGGTTTTTGATTTGCTCTATGCGTGCTCATTTTTTATTTGTCACCACTTGTGTCTTAGAAAATTTGGTGTGTTACTTGGTTGATGAAATTGAAAAGAAGAAATGTTGAATCTAAATTTTTTTTCTATTAAAAAAAATAAAAAAGCAAAAAACCCTATATCCTAAACTAAAATTTGAGCCCTAAACCTAAAACCTAAACCCTAAACCTAAACCCTAAACCTAAACCCTAAACTGTAAACCTTAAAACTAAACCTAAATCTAAACCCTAAACTATAAACCCTAAACCCTAAACCAAAACCTAAACCCTAAACCCTAAAAAGAGAAAAACCTAAACCTAAACTAAATAAAACCTAAAAATAAAATAAATAAAAAAACTTGAACTAAAATAAAATAAAAACATAAACTAAAACCTAAACCTAAACCTAAACCTAAAAAGAAAATAAAATTTAAAAATAAAAACTAAACTAAAATAAAATAGATAAAAACATAAACTAAACTAAAAAATAAAAAATTAAATAAAATAAAATTAAACCTAAAATAAAATAAAATAAACCTAAAATAAAATAAAATGAAAACTAAATAAAAACCTAAACCTAAAAAATAAACCTAAAACATAAAATCTAAAAATAAATAAAAAATAAAACCTAAACCCTAAACTAAAAAAAACCTAAACCTAAAATAAAAATAATATCAACATAAACTTAAACTAAAATAAACTAAATTAAAATAAATAAAACCTAATCTTGAACCGAGAATAAACTAAAACTAAAACTAAACCTAAACTAAATAAAAGAAAATAAACTAAAAATAAATCTAAACCTAAACTATGAAAATAAATCCTAAAAATAAACCTAAAATAAAAACCTAAAATCTAAACCTAAAAAAATAAAATAAAAACCAAAACCTAAACCTAAAAATAAAAAATAAAACCTAAACCTAAAAAGTAAAATAAAAATATAACTAAACTAAAAAATAAACCTAACCAAATAAATAAACTAAAATAAAAAACCTAAACTAAAATAAATAAACTTCACTAAATAAAAATAAAAATAAACTTAAATCAAATTAAAAAAATAAAATAAACTAAAATAAATAAAAAATAAACTAAATAAACCTAAACCTACTAGTTTACTTAATTTAAAAAAAATAAAAAATATTGAAATAAAAAAAATAAAAAAACCCTAAAACCTAACCCTAAACCCCAAACCTAAAATAAACCCTAAATCCTAAACTCTAAAACCCTAAACCCCAAACCCTAAACCTAAACCCTAAAACTAACCCTAAACCTAAAAAACACCTAAACTTACATAAACCCTAAACCTGATCCAACATACAACCCTAAACCCACAAACCCAACCTAAACCCAACCCTAAAACCTAAATCAAACCCTAAACCCTAACCCTAACCCTAAACCCCAAACCAAACCCCAACTAAACCCTAAATCCCAAACTCTATACTAAACATAAACCCTAAAATCTAATAAAGCCAAACCTAAACCTAAACCTTAAGAATAGGCAGAACCTTGATGGCAGGAACATCACCGTCAACTAGGTTGAGTTTATATTTGTCAGTGGAGGTGAAGGCAGACGCTAAAGTTATCGCAGTGGTGGTGGGGGATCTGGATGTGCTGGTGGATATGAAAGTGGTGGTCGAGTAGTGGTGGTTATGGAGGCGGGAGGAGCCACGGAGGTTACAACCATGGTCGTGGTGGAGGGAGAGATCTAGGATATGATAGAGGATCCTACTACTCAAGATCGGGGTGGTTCTGATGGGAACTGGAGAAACTCAAGAACGGTCGATCCAATCTACTATTTATGGAAATATGTCATTATAGTAGAGGCGGTTCTAGTTATCTAGGGTTTGTGATTTGCTCTATGCATGCTCATTTTTGAAATATGTCGTCGCTTGTGTCTTAAAAAACTTGGTGTGTTACTTGGTTGATGAAATCAAAAAAAAGAAATGGTGAATCTAAATTTGTTCTCTATTAAAAAAAACTAAACTTAAACCTAAAAATAAACCTAAAATAAAAACCTAAAACCTAAACTTAAAAAAATAAAATAAGAACCTAAACCTAAACTTAAAAATAAAAAATAAAACCAAAACCTAAAATATAAAATAAAAATAAAAATAAACTAAAAAATAAACCTAAACCTAAACCTAAACCTAAGAAATAAACTAAAATAAAAAACCTAAACTAAAATAAATAAATCTAAAATAAACAAACTAAACTAAATAAAAATAAAAATAAACCTAAAATAATTAAAAATAAAATAAATTGTAATAATTAAAAAATAAACCAAATAAACTAAATAAACTTAAACCTACCTTTTCTTAGTTTAAAATAAAATAAAAATAAAAAATCCTAAACCCACAAACCCTAAACCACAAACCCAAAACAACCCTACCTAACTGACCCTAAACCCTAAACACTAAACCTACCACAAACCCTAAACTCTAAAACCTAGCCCTACTAAACCCTAAACAAATAAATAAACTCTAAATCCTAAAAACCTAAACCTAAATTAAATAAAACATAAAAATAAAATAAATAAATAAACCAAAATAAAAATAAAATAAAATAAAAAACATAAACTAAAACATAAACCTAAACCTAAACCTAAAAAGAAAATAAAATAATTAATAAAAAATAAACTAAAATAAATAAACCTAATAAAAATAAAAAACCTAATTAAAATAAAACCAAACCTAAAATAAAATTAAAATAAAATAAAATAAAACTAAATAAAACCTAAAATAAAATAAACCTAAAATAAAATACAAATAAATTAAAAAAAAAACTAAAATAACTAAAATAAAATAAAATAAACTAACCTAAACTAAAATAAATAAAACCTAAACCTAAACATAAACCTAAAATGAATTAATCCTAAACCTAAACTAAATAAAATAAAATAAACTAAAAACAAAACCTAAAATAAATCTAAAAAATAAAAAAAAAACCTAAAACCAAAAAAAAATAAAATAAAACCTAAAAAAATAAAAGAAAAATAAAACCTAAACCTAAAATAAAATAAAAATAAAATTAAACTAAAAATAAATAACCTAAACCTAAACCTAAAATAAACTAAAATAAAGTAACCTAAAATAAATAAACTAAAATAAACATAAAAAAATAAAATAAAAATAAAATAAAATAAAATAAATAAACATAACCTACCACTTTACTTTTTTTAAAAAAATAAAATAATAAAAAATAAAACCCTAAACCCTAAAACCACCCTAAAAACCCTAAATCCTACCCAAAACCCAAACCCTAAACCTATAAACCCTAAAACCACTAAACCTAAACCTAAAACCTAAACCAAACCCAACCCAAAACCCAAAACCCTACCAAAACCAAACCCTAAAAAACTATAAACTAAATAAAACCTAAAAAAAATAAAAAAAAATAAACCTAAATAAATAAAATAAAATAAAATAAAAAAACCTAAAACCTAAACTAAAAAAATAAAATAAAATAAAATAAAATAAAAAACTAAATTACAAAATAAAATAAAATAAAACCAAAATAAAATAAAAACCCAAAAATAAAATAAACCTCATAAATAAAATAAAAAAACTAAATAAAACCTAAATCTAAAATAAATAAAAAAACCTAAACCTAAAAAAAAAAACCTAAATAAACAAAATAATAAACCTAAACCTAAAATAAAATAAAACTAAAAAAAAAAACTTAAACCTAAACTTAAAATAAACTAAAACTAAACTAACTAAAATAAAAATAAAAAAAATACCTAAAAAACTAAAATAAAACTAAAAATAAACATAAAATAAAAGCATAAACCCTAAACCTAAAAAAATAAAATAAAACTAAAATTAAAATAAAATAAAACTAAATTTAAAATAAATTTAAAATAAAACTAAACTAAAAATAAGCAAACCTAAACCTAAAATAAATTAAATAAAACCTAAACTAAAATAAATAAACTAAACTAAATAAATAAAATAAACCTAAAATATAAATAAATTTAATAAACTAAAATAAACTTACCCTGCTTATAAAAACCTAAACCCTAACTGACCCTAAACCCTAAACCCTAAACCTGAGCCCTAAACCCTACCCTACTACTAACCTATCCTGAAAACCATATAACCTAAACCCTCCCACACCACACTCCTAAACCTGAGGCCTAAAACTGACTTCCTCCATAACCTACTCCTCTCTTCCACTGAGCCCTAAACCTAAAAAAAACTCTAAACTCCCAACTAAACCTGACTTGGGCCCTAAACCCTGGCCTGACTCTAAACCACCTAAATCTTACACCCTAACTACACCCCAACTGACCCTAACTCCTAAACTACTATTGACCTACCCATAAACTCTACTCCTACCCCCCTAAACCTCCCTAAACCCTAAACTCCTAACCCAAACCCTAACCTCTCTACCCTGACCTAAACCCCTAACCTGAAATCCCTAACCAACCTAAACCTAAACTAATAAACATATAAAATAAATAAATAAAACCTAAACCTAAATAAAATAAAATAATATTTATAGACCTAAATTAAAGGTAAACCTAAACCTAAAATGAAGAAAATAAAATAAACTCAAATAAAATAATTAGACCTAAACTAATAAAATAAAATAAACATAAAATAAAAACCTAAATAAAATAAAACTAAAATTAAAAAAATAAAATAAAATAAAATAAAATAAAACTATAAATAAACCTAAAAATAAACCTAAAAACCTAAAATAAATAATAAAATAAACTAAATAAGAAAACCAAACTAAAATAAATAAAATAAATCTACCTAAACTAAAATAAATAAAAACCTAAACCTAAAATATACTAACCTAAACCCTAAACTAAATAAAATAAAATAAACTAAAAAACCTAAACCTAAAATAAAAATAAACCTAAAATAAACCTAAAATAAAACCTAAAATAAAACCTAAACCTAAACCTAAAATTAAAATAAAAGCTAAACCTAAAAATATAAAATAACTAAACTAAAAAATAAAATAAACCTAAACCTAATCTAAAATAAAATAAAATAAAATACTAAAATAAATCAACTAAAATAAAATAAAATAAATAAATAAAAAATGAACCTAAATAAAAATAAAATAAAATAAACTAAATAAACCTAAAATGATTTACTTTTTTTTAAAAAAACCTAAACCTAAAAGACTCAAAACCTAAACCCAACCCTAAAAAAAACCCTAAATCCTAAACCCAAAATAAACCCTAAAATAAAAAAAAAACCCTAAAACCATAACCCTAAAACCTACCACAAACCTAAACCCAAAACCCCAAATCCTAAACTAAACCAAAATAAAAAAACCCATGCCTAAAACTAAATAAAACCTATAAATAAAAATAGTAAAAAAACCTAAACCTAAATAAAATAAAAAAAATAAAATAAAATAAAAACCTAAGCCTAAACCTAAATCTAAATATAAAATAAAATAAAAAATAAAAACAAAATTAAAATAAATTAAATAAAAATCTAAACTAAACTAACAAAATAATAAACCTATAAATAAAAAACCTAAATAAAATAAAACCCAAATGTAAAATAAAAATAAAATAAACCAAAAATAAAATAAAATAAAATAAAATAAAATAAAATAAAAACTAAATAAAAACCTAAACCTAAATAATAAACCTAAGAATGAATGCTAAAAATAAATAAAAAATAAAACCTAAACTAAAAAAAAATCTAAACCTAAAATAAACAAAATAAAATAAACCTAAACCTAAACTAAAATAAATAAAACCTAAACCAAAACCTAAAATAAAGTAAACCTAAACCGTGATCTAATAAAATAAAAAAAAACCAAGAATAAACCTAACCCAAAACTAAAAAATAAATCCAATAAATATACCTAAAATAAAGAGTTAAAACCTAAACCTTAAAAAATTAATATAAAACCTATAAATAATCCTAAAAATAAAAAATTAAACCTAAACATAAAAAATAAAATAAAAATAAAACTAAACCAAAAAATAAACATAAAACTAAACCTAAACTTAAACATTAAACTAAAATAAAACCTAAACTAAAATAAAATAAATAAATAAAATAATAAATAAAAATAAAATATAAAATAAAATAAAATAAATAAACTAAAATAAAATAAAATAAACTAAATCTAAACTGCCATTTTGCTTAATTTTTAAAAATAAACCCCTAATCCCACCCAACCCTAAACCTATACCACCTAAACCCAAACCTAGCACTAAACTAACCCAGGCCTAAAACTAAACCTCCACCAGGCCCCACCCTAAACCTAAACCTAAACTCCTAAACCCTAAACCTACCCACCCTAACCACAAAGCATAAACCTAAACCTACACCATAAACCCTAAAACCCTAAACCCTAAACCCTAAACCCTAAAATAAACCTGTAACCACAAAAATAAATAAAATAAAATCTATCTAAACAAAGAAACTTAAACCTAAATAAATATAAACTTAAAGCTACACTAAAATAAAATAAACTAAAATAAAAAATTTAAACCTAACTAAAATAAATTAAACCAAAATAAAATGAATAAAAACTAAAATAAACCTAAACTTAAACTAAAAAATAAAACCTAAAATAAACTAAATAAAATCTAAAACCTAAATAAAAAAAAAAACCTAAACCTAAAAAAATAAAACCTAAACCTAAAATAAAATAAAATAAAACTAAACTAAAATAAACATGCCTAAACCTAAACTAAAATAAACTAAAATAAAAAAAACCTAAACTAAATAAAATAAATAAATAAATTAAAATAAATTAACCTAATAAAATAAAAAAATAAAATAAACTAAAATAAATAAATAAAATATAACTAAATAAACCTACTATGGTTTAATTAATTTCAAAATCTTCTAAACTGCTACAAATCCAAAACCTAAACTAACCCCAAACTAACCATAAACCTAAACCCTAAACCATAAATCCTAAACCCCAAACCCTAACCCTAACCCTAAACAACCCTAAAACCCTAAACCCTCTCTAAACTAACCTAAAATAATAAACACCCTTAACCAAAGCTAAACTCTAAACCCTAAAGCATAAACCCTAAACACAAACCTAAGCTAACCCTAAACCTAGAAACCTAAAACCAAACCCTAATCTAACCCTCCTAAACCCTAAAAGTATAAACCAAAACCACAGACCCTAAACCAACCCTAAACCCCAAACACAACCCTACCCTAAACACTAACCAAAAACTTAAAGTTACTAAATAAATTAAAAAATAAACCTCAAAGCTAAAACCTAATAATCCAAAACCTAAACCTAAACCTTAAGAATGGTCAGAACCTTGTGGCGAACATCACCATCAAGCTGGTCCCAGATCTGGCGGTGGAGAGAAGGGAGGCGGTTATTGGTGGTGAGGGATTTTGATGTGTTGGTGGATATGGAGGTGGTGGTCAGAGTAGTGGTGCTTATGGAGGCAGGAGGAGCGATAGAGGTTACAGCCATGGTGGTGGTGGAGGGAGAGATCATGGATAAGATGGTGGACCCCACTACTCGAGAGGCCTTGGTGGTTATGATGGGAACTGAAGAAATTGAAGAACAGCCAATCCAACCTGCTGCTTATGTAACTATCTTTATAGTAGAGACGATCCAAGTTATTTAGGATCTTTGATTTGCTATAAGCGTGCTCATTTTTTATCTATGTCATTGCATGAGTCCTTGAAAACTTGGAGTGTTACTTGGTTGATAAAATTAAAAAGAAGAAATATTGAAGACAAATTTGTTATGTGTTAAAAAAAATCAAAAATAAACACTTAACACTTAAAATATAAAAATAAAAAATAAAAATAAAACTAACCCTAAACCCACAAACCCAACCTAAATCCTAAACTAACCCTAAACCCTAAACCTCTAAACCCTAAACCCTAAAAGTCAACCCCCCAAACCTAACCCAACTAAACCTAAAACCCAAAACCCTAAAGCCTAAATGCTAAAGCCTAAAGCCTAAACCCTAACCTAAACCCTAAATCCTAAAACCTGAAACCCTAAAACCTGAAACCCTACCCAACCAAAAAACCTAAAAATAAACCTAAATAAAACTTAAAATAATTAAAATAAAATTAAACTAAATAAAATAAAATAATATAAAATAAAAACCTAAACTAAAACCTAAACCTAAACCTAAAAATAAAATAAAATAAAAATAAAATAAACTAAAATAAATAAATAACCTAAACTAAACTAAAAATAAAATAAACCTAAGAATAAAAAAAAATAAAATAAAATAAAAAGTACTAAAAATAAAATGAACCAAAATAAAATTAAATTAAATAAAAATACAAACCTAATAAAACCTAAAAATAAAACAAAAATAAATAAAAAAAAATAAACCCTAATCTAAAAAAAAAATAAACCTAAAATAAAAATAAAATATACAAAATAAAATAAACCTAAACCTAAACTAAAATAAACTAAACTAAAATAAATAAAACCTAAGCTTAAACCTAAAATAAACTAAACCTAAACCTAAACCTAAACTAAATAAAATAAAATAAAATAAATATAAATCTAAACATAAACTAAAAAATAAGACCTAAAAATAAATGTAAAATAAAACTTATAACCTAAACAAAAAAAATATAATAAAAACCTAAACCTAAACCTAAAATTAAAAAATAAAACTTAAACCTAAAAAAAAATATAATAGAAATAAAACTAAACTAAAATAATAAAGCTAAACCTAAACTTAAACCTAAAAAATAAATTAAAATAAATAAACCTCAAATAAATAAATAAACTAAAAAAAATAAAAATAAACCTAAATAATAATAAAAAATAAACTAAACTAAAATAAAGAAAAAATAAACAAAATAAACTTAAACCCATCAATTTATTTAATTTACGAAAATGTATAAAATAAATAGAAAAAAAGCATAAACCCTAAACCCTAATCCCTAACCCTAAACCCTAAACCCTAAAAGCATAAACCCAAAAACCCTAAACCCTAAACCCTAAATGATAAACTTAAATATAAATCCTAAAATAAAACATAAACCCTAAATTAAAAAAAAAACTTAAACCTAAAATAAAAATAAAATAAACTTAAACCTACACAAAAATAAACTAAACTAAAAGAAATAAATAAACCTAAATAAATAAACTAAACTATGGAACTAAATAAAATAAAATAAACTAAAATAAACCTAAACCTAAACTAAATAATAAAACCTGAAATAAACCTAAAATAAAACTTAAAACCTAAACCTAAAAATAAAATAAAACCTAAACCTAAACCAAAATAAAATAAAACCTAAACCTAAAAAATAAAATAAAAATAAAACTAAAATAAAATAAACAAACCAAAAAAACCTAAAATACTAAAATAAAAAAAAAAAAAATAAATAAACCTAAAATAAATAACTAAACTAAATAAAAATTAAAATAAACCTAAATAAAAATAAAATAAAATAAACTAAAATAAATAAAATAAAATAAATAAACTATATAAACCTAAACTGTCGGTTTACTTAATTTAAAAAAAACCATAAACCACATACCCTAAACTCTAAACCCTAAATCCTCTAAACCACAAACCCTAAAACTAACCCTAAACCCTAAACAACCCTAAACCTAAATCCTAAATCCTAAACTAACCCTAATCATAAACCCTAAACCTACTAAACCCCAAACCTTAAAACCCTAAACCTAAACTAAATAATCCTAAACCTAAACCTAAAAAAAAAAATTTAAACTAATAATTAAATATAAAAACTAAAATTTTAAAACTTATAATTATGCCTAAACCCTAAACCTAAACCTAAACCCTAAATAAAATTATTTTTTAGTTTATTTTATTTTATTTAGTTTAGGTTTAGGTTTAAGTTTAGTTTATTTTAGGTTTAGGTTTAGGTTTTGTTTATTTTAGTTTAGGGTTATGTTTATTTTATTTTGTTTATTTTATTTTTATTTTAGGTTTAGGTATTATTTAGTTTAGTGTTTAGGTTTTATTTTTTATTTTTTTTAAATTTATTTTTTAGTTTATTATTTTATTTACTTTTCATTTTTAGTGTAAATCTAAGTTTAGTTTAGATATGGAGGTGGAGACAAAGGCGGAGGGGGCGGTTATCACAGTGGTGGTGGGGGATCTAGATGTGTTGATGGATATGGAGGTGGTGGTGAGGCGGTGTGGTTATGGAGGCGGAGGAGGATAGGATGGTGGTGGCGGAGGGAGAGATCGGGGATAAGATGGTGGATCCTGCTACTCGAGAGGCTGTGGTGGTTTTGATGGGAACTGGAGAAACAAGAAGCGATCGAATTTTGCTTATGGAACTATTTCTTTACTATGAGTCACTATAGCACCCAAGAGGGAGTGATATTAAAATTTTAAAGTTAAATCTTAAATTTTAAGTTTTAGTAGAAAAAATATTTTGATTTTAATAACAAGATACAATTCTTAATGCAAAAAATAAAAGCTAAAGTAAAAGAGACAATAGGCACACAATTATTATGTGGTTCACCAAATCCCAAAATTGGCTCCATGCCAGCACCCATGGCTAGAATCCACTAAATGCAAAATAGCTTACAAATATATACTCTATCAGTGAGTACAACCCCTACAACAATATGTACTCTCTCCAAAAGGCAGTACAACCCCAATATAAATTTTATACAAAGAAAATACAAAATAATTAATTTTGATAAAATCTCTCACAAATATACCAAGCTATGCAATTCAAAAGTGATCTCACAACTTATAAATGATCACTTTACAACTTAAAATTTGGCAAGATAAAATGCTCTCTTAATATTGATAAGAAATAATAAAATAAATATCTTAAAGTGATCTTACTAAGCTGTTTATGTTATTACAATTTGTAGACTAATATAAAAATGATTTCAAAATAAATTCACAATATTATTTCGCACAATAAAATAAATTTCAGCAAGGAATAATTTATTTTATTTTAACCAAAAAGTTGCTTTCTATTAACGTAAATGATAATAAAATACTTAAATAAAATTAGTATATGATAGATCTAAGTAAGCTTTTAATTAAAAGAGAGATCTAGCAAATATGGAAATAATTTTAATAAATTAATTTGAAATGCTTAAAATATACTTCTAAAATAGATCTAAGAATAAATGATCTTTCAAATAAAACTAATGAAGAAATACTTTAAGAAACCAAAATAAATTTGTAGGAAGATAAAAAGTTCAACAAATTGAAATAAATCCTACAAACTATCACAAGTGCTTTTCACAAAAAAAATGATTGAAGAAACTTTGATGTGAGAATTTTAGACTTTGATGTCCAAATACTAATCTACCAAAAAGTATAAATTAGAAAGAATAAATAGATGGTGAAAATAGTATGAACAACTAAAAAGGGATTAAAATCAAGTAATTTGAGAAAGCTTGCTTTGTTGAAGATGAAACCAAGCCAAGGATTTGATCTTGCAATATTTGGAGATCACTTGAAAGGAAAATCTAGGAAATTTTCTCTTAGATTTGCTGGAGGGATTTTGAATTTCAATGAGGAATGCTTTCATGAAGAGAATGAGGGCTATTTATAAGCAAGAAGGTCATTTTGAATTATTTCAAAAAATATATTATTCTAACATCATTTTATCATATAATAATTTAATATTCAATAAAAATATAATTTATATTAAATAAATATTAAATTTAAACAACCAAAATTTGACTATTCACATGGGCAAGTCAAAAATAATCAAATAATATACTCAAAGCATGTAGCATGCATTCATTATTAAAATCAACTAATGTTTGAAAAGTCATATTAAATTTAATTTTAATCAAACGTGGGTCATGTAACCTATCAAATTAAAGGAAACAAATCCAAGGAATCGTTGGAGATGAAATCGATATAAATTCTTGATTATAAAATGACTTTGGCTAAAATACAAAATTCCACATATATTTTTTTTAATATTATGATATATATATATATTATATATATATATATATATATATATATATATATATATATATATATATATATATATATATATATATAATACATATGTTAGCTATTATATAACCTTAAAATTAAATTAAAATATTTAATTATGTTAAGTATATAAACTAATTACACTTAATAGTCATAATTTATTATCATTTATTATTTTGGCAATTCAAATGCTATGTATGAAATAAATAATTGAATGTTAATTAGATAGAGATTTATATAAATTAACCTCATTATCATTATTTAAAATAAATAAAATAATATGTTAAGTTGTACAAATTGATTCATGCCAATGAACTCATGAATTTCTAATATAGTTATAAATGCATATAACCTAAAATATGGTATCTTGAGCTTCACATTATCCATTTTAATCTATCTTTCATTCTTCTATTCTTGTAATTTCTTCAAATATATTATGAGATGTCTTGGATATGTAATTAGAAATTAATATATCTGAAACACATAAAACATAAATTAGAACGTCCAAGCATTCATTTGTTATAATCAAAATTGATCAGATTGAACATGAGGCTCATTAAGCCTACATTTACAATAGAGACGGTTCTAGTTATCTAGGGTTTTTGATTTAATGTATGCATGCTCATTTTTTATCTATGTTATCTCTTATGTCCTGGAGCACTTGGGGTGTTATTTTGTTGATAAAATTGAAAAGAAGAAATGTTGAATATGAATTTGTTCTCTGTTAAAACAAAAACAAAAACCCTAAAGCCTAAACCCTAAACTCTAAACCCTTAACCCTAAAAAATAAAAAATAAAAAATAAAAATTAACCCTAAGCCCTAAACCCTAAAACTAACCCTAAATCCTAAACCTATAACCCTAAACCCTAAAGCCTACACCCAAAACACTAAAACCCTACCCCAAACCCTAAACCTAAACCTAAACCCTAAGAGCCCTAACCCTAAAACCTAAACCCAAAATGAGCCTTAAATCCTAAACCACCCCAAATCCTAACTAACATGAACCCAAACCCTACACAAACCCTAAAACCAATCCACCCTAAACCCTAAACCCTAAAACAAACCTAAATTAAAATAAAACTAAAATAAAAATGAATAAAAAATAAAACCAAAATAAAATAAAAAAATAATATAAAATAAAACCTAAACTAAAACCTAAAAAAATAAAATAAAATAAAATAAATAAAAAATAAACTAAAATAAATAAATAAAAACCTAAACTAAAATAAAAAATAAGATAAACCTAAGAATAAAAAACCTAAATAAAATAAAAACTAAATGTAAACTAAAAGGAAAATAAACTTAAAATAAATTTAAGTTAAATTAAATTAAAACCTAAACCTAACAAATAAACCTAAAAATAAAACTTAAAAATAAATAAATAAAAAACATAAACCCTAAACTAAAAAAAATTTGAACCTAAAATAATAATAAAATAAACAAAATAAAATAAACCTAAAACTAAACTAAAATAAACTAAAAAAATAAATAAACCTAAACTAAACTTAAAATAAATAAATCTAAACCTAAACTAAATAAAATAAAATAAACTAAAAAATAACCTAAACCTAAACTAAAATAAAACCTAAAAATAAACCTAAAATAAAACCTAAACCTAATAAAAATATAATAAAACCTAAACCTAAATAAAATAAAATAAAACTCATAAAAATAAATCCTAAAAATAAACTAACAAAAACCCTAAACTAAAATAAATAAACCTAAAATAAATAAAACTAAACTAAATAATAAAAAAATAAAATAAACTAAAATAAATAAAACTACATAAACCTAAACCTAAATTTACTTAATTTAAGAAAAATAAAAAAACCCTATACGCTAAATTCAAAACCTTAAATAATAAAACTAACCCTAAATCTACAACACTAAACATACTACCCTAAACCCTAAACCCATAAAATCTATAAACCCTAATCCCTAAACCTTAAACCTTAAACCCTAAACCCTAAACCATAAACCCTAAACCCTAAATCCTAAACCCTA
This sequence comes from Cymbidium sinense, assembly GCA_021442155.1. NCBI lineage: Eukaryota > Viridiplantae > Streptophyta > Magnoliopsida > Asparagales > Orchidaceae > Cymbidium > Cymbidium sinense. The sequence continues at coordinate 63,547,433 of CM038214.1, read as the reverse complement.
ACCCTTAACCCTAAACCATAAAAGCATAAACACTAAAATCCTAAACCCTAAATCCTAAACCCTGGTTGAGCTGACTTTTATGAAAGGTGATCTTAAAGAAGTCAATGAAGAGGTTGCAAAATACAAAGTTGGTGCTCTTACCCATGTTGGTCTTATTGCACCTATTGATGTTGGGTTCCTCCAAGCAACACTGGTTTGGATCCTTCACAGAATTCTTTCTTCCAGGTTCTCAACATCCCAATTAAGATCAACAAGGGCACTATTGAAATTATCTCCCCAGTTATGCTGATTAAAAAAGGTGATAAAGTGGGATTCTCAGAGGCTGCTCTCCTCGCTAAGTGGGGGATTAGGCCATTCTCTTATGGCCTTATCATCCAGTCTCTATCTGATGATGGTTCGATGTGCAGTCCTAAGGTGCTTGACCTCACTGAAGATGATCTCATTGAGAAGTTTTCGATAGGCCTTTCAATGATCACTTCTCTCTCATTGGACCTCTATTATCCCACCCTTGCTATAGCGCCCCACATGTTCATGAACGCTTACAAGAATGTCCTTGCCATCATGATTGCCACTAATTACACATACCTTCGGTGAGAAGGTTAAGGAGTATTTGAAGGATCTAGTAAATTTGATGTGGTTTACTGCTACGCTACTGTCCTCTCTGCTCCATCGAGTGGAAGAGAAGAAGGAAGTGCCCGCTGAGGAATCTGATGATGATATGGGTTTCAGCTTGCCCGACTAAGCTTTGTTGGCCTTCTAATAAATCAAATTTTATTATCTCTAAGAGTTAAATCATTTTGTGAAATATTATTTTTGTGAATTATTGAATTTCATTTTATTTTATCTTATTTTATTAGATATTAGAGGATAATATCTTATTTGATATGGTAATTTCTTATTTATTATGGAATCATTTGAGTTTAAAAAACTTTAAAAAATCTTGAAACATTAACCCTAAACCCTAACAGTAAATCCTAAACCCTAAACCCTAAACTATAAACTAAAACCAAAAGTAACTAAATAAATTAAAAAATAAACCTAAACCCTAAAACCTAATAAAACTAAACCTAAACCTAAACAATAATAATCGAAACCTTGTTAAAATAATAATTTGTTCTCTATTAAAAAAACTAAAACCATAAACCCTAAACAAAAACCTAAACCTAAAACCTAAACCCTAAAATAAAACACAATAAAAAACAACAAAACAACAATAGCCTTTATCCCACTAGTGGGATTACATTTATCTTTCATCTCCATTGTGTCCTATTATGTGTCAAATTCTCATTTAATTCAAGTATACTTAGGTCATTTTTTATACATCTTAACCAAGTCTTTTTAGGTCTACCTCTACCTATCTTAACATAAGGAAAATCTAATGCATCTACTCTCCTAACCGGGTCATCGAATGATCGATGCTTTATGTGGCCAAACCATCTAAGGCGACTCTTTCTAATCTTATTTGCCAATGGAGCTACTCCAACTTTTTCCTGAACATACTCATTTCAGATTTTATCTCTAAGAGTAAAGCCACTCATCCACCTGAGCATCCTCATTTTTGTAACACTTAACTTAGTCTTATGCTTCTCTTTTATTGGCCAACATTCTGCACCATAAGTCATTGTAGGTCTTACCACCATCTTATAAAATTTTTCCTTAAGTTTATGTGGAACATTTCTATCACACAATAGGTCAGATGCATTCCTCCACTTCAACCATCCAACTTGAATTCTACTAATAACATCTCCATCTATTTCACCATCATTTTGAACAATAGAAACTAAACATCTGAATCACTCAATCATATTAATGACTTGTTCACCTAATGTCACAACACTACCACTAGAGCTTCTACAACTAAAATTACACTCCATAAATTCAATTTTAGATCTACTTAAATGAAAACCTTTTGACTCTAATGTTGACCTCCATAATTCAAGTTTCTCTTGGACTCCCTCTCTAGTCTTATCAACAAGAAGAATGTCATCAACAAAAGCATACACCAAGGTACATCTTCAGTAAACTAGTAAGAACATCCATAACTAAAGAAAAAAGATAAGGGCTTAAAGTTGATTCTTGATGTAATCCACTTGAAATAGGAAAATATTTTGTCAATCCTGCTTATGTTTGGACACAAGTAAAAGCTCTAGTATACATATCCTTAATTACTTGAATATAACTAATATTAACTCCTTTCTATTCTAGAACTCTCCAAAGAACATCTCTTGAAACTTTATCATAAGCTTTCTCTAAATCAATAAATATCATATGTAGATCCTCCTTACTTTCTCTATACTTCTCCATCAAACCTCTTAACAAATGTATAGCATCCATAGTAAATCTACCTGGCATGAAACCAAACTGATTGTGAGAAACTTTTATATCACATCGTAACCAATGCTAAATTACTCTCTCCTATAATTTTAATGTATGACACATTAACTTATTTCCTCTATAATATGTACACTCTTGTGCATCACCTTTATTCTTAAATATATGAACCAACAAACTCTTTCTCCACTCAATTGATAACTTTTTAGTCTTTAAAATAACATTAAAAAGATTTGTAAGCCAAGAACTTCCTTCATTTCCTAAACATTTCCACACTTCTATTAGAATATCATCTGGTCCTACTGCTTTTCCATATTTTATTTTCTTTAAAGCTTCTCTAACTTCAAACTTACTAATACGACGATAAAAATAAAATTCTCTATTTTTTAGGGTATTAAAGTTGCTAAAATCAATTATTCTTTCAGATCCTTCATTGAAAAGTTTATCAAAATACCTCATCCACCTATTTTCAATATCTTTTTCTAAGAAAAGCACTTTATTATTTTCATCCTTAATACACCTCACTTGAACTAGGTCTTTACTTCTCCTATCTCTTTGGTTGGCTAACTTATACATACATCTTTCACCTTCTTTGGTATCTAATTTATTGTATAAATCACTAAAAGCAAAAGCATCATATATTGTTTTCTTAGAATCTCTACACTTTATATCTTTCCCAATTCCTAAGTTTTACATCTAAACCAAGTTTTATAACAATGTTTTATTTCTTATCTTATCTTGCACACTCGACTCCACCAACTATTTTTATTAAAAGAAGTTTTTCCTTTTGATTCTCCAAGCACATTTTTAACAACTTGCTTAATTTCGTTTGCTACTTTTTCCCACATAACATTAGCTTCCTTATGAACATCCCAAATATTAAGCTCTTGTAGCTTGTTCCTAAAAATATTTTTATTTGTGTTCTTTAATTGTCCCCATCTAATCCTAGGATAATAATTTGATTTATTTTTCCTCTGACAATCATTCATCTTAAAATCTAAAACTAACAATCGATGTTGGGTACTTAAACTTTCACTTGGAATGACCTTAGAATCTTTACTATCTAACTGATCTATTTTTCTTATCAAAAATAATCAATTTGTGTTTTACTAGATCCATTTTATAAGTAATAATATGTTCCTCTTTTCTTAAATAAAGTATTAGCAAATATAAAATCATAAGCTAAAGCAAATCTAATATAGTCCTACCTTCTTCATTAGTCACTCAAATCCATAACCACCATGAATACTTTTAAAATCTTCTACCACTCTACCAACATGTCCATTTAAATCTCCTCCAATAAATACTTTTCTTCAAGAGGTATCTTTGTATTAATCCCTCTAATTCATTCCAAAATTTTTTTTGAGCTTACATCCAAACCTACTTGAGGAGCATAAACACTTATAACATTGATAATCTTAGTATCAATAATAATCTTTAAAGCTATAATTCTATCTCCACATCTATTAATATTTATAACATTATCTTTCAAACTTTTATCTATAATCACACCTACAACATTTCTAGTTTGACTTCTACCTGAATACCAAAGTTTAAAACCTAAACTATCAATTTCCTTGGCCTTCTCCCCAACCCATTTAGTTTCTTGAACACATAAAATATTTATCTTTCTATGAACCATAATATCTATTAATTCCATTAATTTACCTGTAAGAGTACCTATATTCCAAGATCCTAACCTAATTCTAGTTTCATGGACTAACTTCTTTGCCCGATCCATAATGTGGGAACCCTTGCTTATTTAACACACTGGCATGTAGCGCCCTTGCATTTTTTCATCAGATTCAAGCCATACAACCGCTTGGGACACCCTAGCATTAACACAAAGATTTAAAGGATTGATGTCATGATTATTTCGACAAGTTTTACAATGGCTGTCGACTACCTATCGCAACCCTCCACTTTTCACATCCGGACTTGGGACTGGCAACAAAATATAAAATAAAAAAAATTAAAAAAACCTAACCCTACGCTAAAACTAAGCATAAACCCTAAACCCTAAACTTACAACCCTAAACCCTAAATCGTAAACCCTAAAACCCTAAACTCTAAACCAAAAATCTTAAACCCTAAACCCTAAACCCTAAAAGCCTAAACACTAAAGCCTAAGCCTTAAAACTTAAACCCTAAGCTTAAACCTTGAACCCTTAAAACCCTAAACCCATAAACCCTAAACCCTAAAAACCTAAAAAGCTAAACTTAAACTAAATAAAACCTAAAAATAAAATAAATAAAAAACCTAAACCTAAATAAAAGAAAATAATAAAATAAAATAAAAACCAAAACCTAAAAATAAAACTAAACCTACAAATAAAATAAAATAAAAAATAAAAATAAACTAAAGTAAAATAAATAAAAACCTAAACTAAACTAAAAAATAAAGTAAACCCTAAAACTAACCCAAACCCCTAAACCTACAACTCTAAACCTACAACCCTAAACCCTAAACCCTAAGCCTTAAACCCTGAAAAACCCTAAACCCTAAACCCTAACCTTAAATGCTAAACCCTAAAAGTATAAACCCTAAAACCTAAACCCTAAACCCTAACCCCTAAAGCTTGACCGTAACCCTAAACCCTAAAACCCTAAATCTTAAACCCTAAACTAACCCTAAATGTAATTTGCTTGGGGTGGGGTGCTATTCATTATCTATCCTTCCATTTACTTATATATAATTTTGGGTGGCCTCTTGGCCATGGTCTTAGCTATCCTGCTTATTGGTAACTATTGTGTCCTGGATTCCGGTTTACCTTGTTCAACATGTTGAATTGCTTGGTGGACTTTGCTTTGAACCTTTTGGTCTTTAGTTGCTTATCATCAGACTAATGTGATTTATCATATCTGCTGCTGTTTCTTTCATTCTCTCTCTGATAAACCTACATCTGTTGCTCTGTTTATATTGGATGGGAGGCATTATGACATGCTAGCTAGTTTTTGTTATTTTGATTATTTCATGTCCTGGAAATTTCCTGGCTTGGTTTATCTGGCCACCCTTGTTAGCTCCTTCTATGTTGGCTGCAAGATTTCTGGTCCTTCGCTAAACAAACATTTACCTCTTGATGCTCATGGTGATGGTTTTGAGATTTTTGTCTATGTTCCTTCAAGATAAGCTTATGGCCTAATATCTACCCCGATTGGGAGGTTTTATAATCTGTAGTCCTTCCCTGCCTAATGTTGCCTCTTCATTGTTGTGCCTTGGCTATTTTTGCTTTGGTTATGTATTGTCCTATCTTTTGCATTCTATTTTACATTGTTGCATTACTTGTTTTCTGCTAGTTGGCTTTATGCCCTGCTATTTTACCTCTTTCATCTCCTAATAAATTTGCATTACCTAGTTGTCTCTATTCTATCTCCCAGCTTTTTGTGCAATTTTTTGAGCTGTCTATTCTGAAAGAGTGGTGTTATGGGAAGTTGTCGCTTTTGTTGTCTTGTCTCTTATCTGCTGAGTCGGATTATTTGAATTTTGACTGATGTGCCATGGGAGTAGCTCTAAATGTCCTTACTTGTTATTAGTTTTGGTTGGTTGCGCCTCTTTTCTCGTGTTGAGCTATCTGCCTTCCTTTACAATTGTCTTTCTCCAATTACTCATATGGACATAAAAAAGGGGTTGTTTCTAAAGTTTCAATTATATATCTTATGATGGGAAGGTCTAACTATAAGATCATTGACTTGATTAGCATGATAAAGAAGTTATCTCATCTGCTATTTTTTTTTCCGGTGGGTTTATATGTCGGTTTCACTTGGATATGAGGCTAAGATGACTAATTCCCCATGTTTATATACCTCATGTCGATGACTATATTGTATATCTTTCTTGAATGAGACAACTTACCATTTAGCTCTTTGTAACCTCTATTTTAGATATGATTGTGTTTAGATTGCGTAATAAAGTTCATAAGACTATCAACAACCTGGTGTTACCTCCTCACATAATGATCTATGTTTTCACCCGTTTGGTATGGTAGCTCATGTGATGTAACCCTTCTAATGAAGTTTGATGCTCAATTTGCATCCGCCCAATTTGGTGTGATTGAGCAGCCTTCTTTATCAACTTTCCCTTTATAGCTCGCTTTTATTGTTTTCATTTATCTCTATTTGTATTATTTTACCCGCTAATCCCCTCTCTAGTGTCACTTTGCAAGTGATTCTCCCTTGTTCTCCTGTGTTTGCTCCATATTCCCAAGCTCTTACAACCATCGAGCATTGGCCTTAATCTTCCTTTCGATTATTATGTTAGCCATATTGTATCTTTTGATTGCTTTAATGTTTTCTTTTGCTTTTGGATGTACTTAGATAAAAAATTTAAAAACTTTTTAAAAAAATAAAAAATAAAAAATAAAAAATAAAAAAATAAAAAAAACTAACCCTAAAGGCTAAACCCTAAACTCTAAACCCTAAATCCTAAACCCTAAAACCCTAACAAACTAAACTAAAACTCAACCTAAACCTAAAACCTAAACCTAAACCTAAACTAAAACCCTAAACCCTAAATCCTAAATCCCAAACCCTAACCCTAAACCATAAACCCTAAATCCCAAACTCTAAACCTAAAATTATAGTAACTAAATGAATTAAAAAATAAACCTAAGCCATAAAACCTAATAAAACTAAACCTAAACCCAATGAATAGTGTAACCTTGACGAACATCATCACAACTTCGGCCTAGATTTATCTAGAGGTAAAGGCCTTATCACAGTGGTGGTGGGAGATCCGAGGTGCTGGATATAGAGGTGGTGGTCGAGCAATGGTGGTTGGAAGGGAGGACTATGAAGGTTACAATCTAGTGGTGGAGGGAGAGATCGTGATATGATGGATCTTCCTACTGAGAGGTCGGGTGGTTAAAACTGGGAAATTGAAGAACAATAGTGTCTTAAGCTTTAGTTATCTAGGGTTTTTGATTTGTTCTATGTGTGCTCATTTTGTATCTATGTCAACACTTGTGTCTTAAAAAACTTGGCATGTTACTTAGTTGATGAAATCAAAAAAAAGAAATGTTGAATATGAATTTGTTCTCTATTAAAAAAAAACCAAAAACCCTAAACCCTAAACTAAAACATCAACCCTAAACCTAAAACATAAACCTTAAATATTAAGCCCTAAATGCTTAAAACACTAAACCTTAAAACTCTAAACACTAAACCCTAAACCCTAAAACCTAAACCCTAAACCCCAAACCTTAAACCTAAAAAAAAACTCTCTACCCGAAACACTATACGCTAAAACTAACCCTAAACCCTAAACTGTAAGCCATAAACCCTAAACTATCCCTAAACCCTAAACACTAAACCCTAACCCTAACCCTAACCTTAAACCCTAAACCATAAACCCTAAATCCTAAAACCCTAAAACCTAAACCCTAAACCCTAAACACTAAACTCTAAAAACCCTAAACCCAAAAGCTTAAACCCTAAACCATAAGCTAACCCTAATCCCTAAGCTAACCCTAAAGCCTAAAGCCTAAACCCTAAACACTAAACCCTAAAATCCCTAAACCCTAAAGCCTAAACACTAAACAATAAACCCTAAACCTTAAACCCTACCCCTAAACCCTAAAACCCTAGACGCTAAACCCTAAACCATAAACCCTAAAAACCTAAAAACCTAAACCTAAGAAAAATAAAACCTAAAAATAAAATAAATACAAAAAACATAAACCAAAATAAAATAAAATAAATAAAATAAAATAAAAACATAAACTAAAACCTAAATCTAAACTTAAAAATAAAATAAAATAAACTAATAAAAATAAACTAAAATAAATAAATAATAACCTAAACTAAAAATATAAAAAATATACCGAAGAGTAAAAAACAAAATAAAATAAAAATAAAATAAACCTAAAATAAACCTAAAATAAAAAATAAATAAAAACATAAACCTAAAAATGAAACCTAAAAATAAATAAAAAATAAAACCTAAACCCTAAACTAAAAAACAAACCAAAACCAAAAATGAAAATATAATAAACAAAATAAAATAAACCTATACCAAAACTAAAATAAACTAAACTTAAATAAAGAAAACCTAAACCTAAACCTAAATTAAATTAAATAAAATAAACTAAAAATAAACCTAAACCTAAACTAAAAAATAAAACCTAAAATTAAACCTAAACTAAAAACCAAAAACCTAAACCTAAACCTAAAAAAATATAATAAAAACCTAAACCTAAACATAAAAATAAAAAATAAAGCCTAAACCTAAGAAAATAAAATAAAAATAAAACTCAACTAAAAAATAAACATAAACCTAAACCTAAACCTAAAAAATAAACTAAAATAAAATAAATAACCCTAAAAATAAATAAAGTATACTAAATAAAAATTAAAGTAAATAAACTAAATAAAAAAGAAAAATAAAATAAACTAAAATCAATAAAAATGAAAGTAAATAAACTAAATGAACTTAAACCTAACAGTTTACTTATTTTTATTTAAAAAAAAACCCCTAAACCCTAAGCTAACCCTAAACCCTAAACCCTAAACCCTAAACCCTAAACCCTAAAGCCTAGACACTAAACTCTAAACACTAAATGCTAAACCTAAATCCTAAACCCTAAAACACTAAATCTTAAAATCCTAAACCCTAAACCCTAAGTCCTAGAAACTTAAAAACCTAAACCTAAACTATATAAAACTTAAAATTAAAATTTATCAAAAAAATTAAACCTAAATAAAATAAAATAAAAACATAAACTAAAACCAAAATCTAAACCTAAAAATAAAATAAAATAAACTAACAAAAAGAAATAAAAACCTAAACTAAATTAAAAATAAAAAATAAACCTAAGAATAAAAAACTTATATAAAATAAAAACTAATCATAAAATAAAAATAAAATAAAAACATAAACCTAAAAAATAACCCTAAAAATAAAACCTAAAACTAATTAAAAAAATAAAACCTAAACCCTAAACTAAAAAAAAATATTGAAACATAAAATAAATAAAAAAAATAACTAAATAAATAAAACCTAAACATACTAAATAAAATACAAAGCCTTTATCCCACTAGAGGTTATCATGAATTTCCATTTAATGTGTCAAATTCTCATTTAATTTAGTATACTGGGTCATTTTACATCTTAACCAAGTCTTTTTTGTTACCTCTACCTTTCTTAAAATAATGCATCTACTCTCCTCTAGACTTCCTGCTTTATGTTATTAAACTATCTAAGGACTCTCTAATCTTATCTACCACTGAAATTTACTAACTTTTCCCGAACATACTCATCTTGAGCTAAATAAAATATAATAAACTAAAATAAACATAAACTTAAACTAAAAAATAAAACCTTAAAATTAAACTAAAATAAAAACCTAAAGCCTAAACCTAAAAAAATAAAATAAAAATCTAAAATTAAATATCAAAATAAAAAATAAAACCTAAAATAAACCTAAACACAACTAAAAAAAAAGCTATAAACCTAAAATAAACTACCAAAATAAAATAAAATCTACAAGATAAAAATAAAAATAAAATAAAAAAACCTAAAATAAATAAATACCAAAACCCTAAACTAAAAAAATAATATAAATAAAATAAAATAAACCTAAACTAAAATAAAATAAACTAAAATAAAAAAAATAAACCTAAAACCTAAACTTAAAATAAACTAAACCTAAACTAAATAAATATAAACTAAAAAAATAAATGAAACCAAAAATAAGACCTAAAATAAATCTAAACTAAAAAAACCTAAAACCTAAAAAAATAAATAAAACCCAACCTAAAGTAAAGTAAAATAAAATAAACTAAAACTAACTAAACTAAATAAACTAAATTAACATAAATAAATCTAAACTAAATAAAATAAAATAAAATAAAATATATAAACTGACTAAACTTTAAACTAAAATCCTAAACCTAAATCCTAAACTAAACCCCATCACTCAACCTAAACCTTAAACCTTCTACCACAACCCTAAACTCTAACCCAAACATACCACTAAACCATAAACCCTTTAACCTATACCAACTATCCCAATACCTAACACTAAATCTCCATCTAAAACCCTAATCTTTCTCCTTACCCTACCCCACTCTTACCAAACCTACTGACCTCTAAACTACCCTCCTAAACCTCCCTAAACCCTAACCTAAACCCTCCCAAACTAAACCCTTTAAAAAATAAATATAAAAAAACCTACTAAATAAAATAAAATAATATAATAAATAAAATAAAAAAATTAAACCAAAATAAAAATAAAATAAATAAAATAAAATGTAAAAAAATAAATAAAATAAACATAAAAGAAATATAATAAAAATAATCATAAAATATAAATGACTTAAATAACCCAAACCAAGACCCTAAACTAAATAAAACCTAAAAAAAACCCTATAAAACATAAAACCTAAATAAACAAACCATACCAAAAACCTACTAAACTAAAAAATAAACTAAAACTGACCTACAAATAAAAAAACTAAATAAAATAAAATAAAATAAAATAAAATAAAACCTAAACCTAAACCTAACTAAAAAAAAAAAAAAAAAAAAAAAAAAAAAAAAAAAAAAAAAAAAAAAAAAATAAAATAAATAATAAATATAAATAAACCAAATCATAAAAATAAAATAATAAAATAAATAAAACTAAATAAAGCCTAAATAAAAAAAACCTAAACCTAAAAATAAATAAAATAAAACTTAAATGGTAAACTTAAAAATTAAATCTAAACCTAAAATAAAAAAAAAAAAAAAACTAAAACTAAACTAAAATAAATAAACCTAATAAAATAAACTAAACTAAAACTAAATAAAAAATAAACTAAAATAAACTTAAACATAACTAACATAAAACCTAGAAATAAACCTAAAATAAACCTAAACCTAAAACCTAAAATATATAATAAATAACCTAATCTAAAATAAAAATAAAAACCTAAAAAAATAATATAAAAAAAAACTAAACTAAAATAATAAACCTAAACCTAAAATTAAACTAAAATAAAACCTAAACTAAAATAAATAAACCTAAAATAAATAAACTAACTAAATATAAAAAATAAACCTAATAAAAATAAAAAATAAAATAAATAAAGAATAAACTAAATAAACCTAAACCTACTGGTTTACTTAATTTTAAAAAAAAACCATAAACCCTAAACCTTAAACCCTAATGCTTAAACTAACACTAAATCACAACCCTAAAACCATAATCATAAACCCTAAACTAAACTAAACCCTAAACACCCAACCCTAAACCTCTAAAACCCTAAATGTTATGCTAAACTAATATAAACTAACCCATCTTAAACCAAATCCAAACCCTAAACTACTAACCCTAAATTAAAAACCTAAACCTAAATAAAAAAAATACTATACTAAAAAACTAAATAAAATAAAATATAAACTACCAAACTAAATAAAATAAACTAAATAAACATAAACTAAAAATAACCTATAAATCCAAATAAAACTAAAACCTAAACTAAAAAATAAAAAACCTCTAAATAAAATAAAATAAACTAAATAAAATAAAATAAACTAAACTAAACTACCTAAACTAAAATAAACTAATAAAACCTACTAAATAATAAATTAAATAAAATAAATATGACTAATAAAACTAAATTAAATAAATAATAAACTAAATAAACCTATTTACATAAACCTACCTTAAACCCTAACTAACCCTAAATCTTAAAAAATAAACCTACCCTAACCCTAACCTAACTAAACATAAAAATACCTAAAAAAAAAACCTAAACCTAAAATAAATAAAAATAAACTACTAATAAATAAAACCTAAAATAACTAAACTAAACTAATAAATAATAAAATAAACTTAACATCTAAAAATAAAACATAAATACTAAATAAACCTAAAACCTAAAAAAAAAATAATAAAACTTATACTAATCTAATAAAAAATAAAACCTAAACCTAAAATAAAATAAAATAAAACTAAAATAAAAAAATTAACATAACCTCAAACTAAAAATAAATAAAACTACTAATTAAATAAATATGAACTTTATAAAATAAAACTAAATTAAACTAAAATAAATAAACTAAATAAACCTAAACCTCCAATTTGCATATTAAAACTATACCTTACCCTAACCCACTACTAAAACCCAATCTACCACTAACCTAAATAAATTAACTACCTAAACCTAAACCCTAAAATAAAAAAAACCTAAACCTAATAAACTAAAATAAAATAAACCACATAAAAAAAACTAAAATAAATAAACCTAAAAATAAACTAAACTAAAATAAAATAAAATAAAATAAACTAAAAATAAACACATAAACTAAAAATAAAACCTATAAATAAACCAATAAAAACCTAAAACCTAAACCTAAAAAATAAAATAAAAAACCTATCTAAATCTAAAATAAAAATAAACCTAAACCTAAAAAATAAAATAAAAATAAAACTAAACTAAAAAAATTAACATAAACCTAAACCTAAAACTAAAAAATAAACTAAAATAAAAAACCTAAACTAAATAAACTAAATTAAATAAAAATAAATAAATGAACTTTAATAAAATAAAACTAAATTAAACTAAAATAAAAAGAATAAACTAAATAAACCTAAACCTACCAATTTACATAATTAAAAAAAACCATAAACCCTAAACCCTAAACCTAACACCTGCAACCCTAAACCCCAAACACTAAATAAACCTCTTATGGTGATTATGATTATTATGTTTTGGGCTCTTTTGTTTATGCATCTTGTTATAGATCGGTGAAATCTTCTTTGGGATAATTTGAGGAATTTTGCTACCTCTCAACTAACCTTGGTTTTGGTGGTGATTTCAACACCATTTTAATCTCTTTTAAATGAAGTGGTGGTTGCTCTCCCAATATTCATTCCATAGAAGATTTCAATATGATTGTAATTTGATTGATATTGGCTTTAAGGGCTCTAATTATACTTGGCAAAACTCTAGACTTTGGCAAGGTTGGATCGATTCATTTAATACTCATTGGATTACTCAATGGTACTTATTGACCATTTAAGCGACTTGTAATGCTCCAGTTTCTATTAAAGATAATTTTAGACTAAAAAACCCTCTTCTTTTAGAGTTCAAAACATATGGATTCATACTAATTTTTTTAATGTTGTAGCTAATAATTGGAAAGCTCCTTTCCATCCGATAATTATTATGGGGATGAATCTTTGGTTTAAACTTAAAGACTTAAACAAAATTTGGGGCTGGTGGAATAAGCATTATTTTAAAACCTTAATATTAAACATATGGATAAATTGGTTTGTGATCTTGAAGTCTGTTACGATCCTTCTAAGGTTACTGAGACTTGGTGAGGTGAAAGAAAAACTTAACTTCATAAAGAGACTTATTGGTGCCAAAAAGTTGCTAGTAAACATATTGTGGATGGTGACAGGAATACTAGGTATTTCAATGCTTTGGTTAATGAAAAGAGAGCTTTAAATAATCTTCAAAAAATTAAAAATGATAATGGAGAATAATGATATTAACGAATCTATTATTAATTACTTTACTTTAAATATGCTTTAAAATTGCTCTTATGAAGCTATTTCATAGTTGCACTTGATTCCTTACTATTATAATGATTTGCTTACCATTGTGCCAAATGAAGATGAAATTTTCAAAGTTCTGAATAGCATGAACATAGATTCTATTGCTAGTCCGAAGGTTTTCACTACTCAATTCTTTCAAATATGTTGCTTTATCTTTAAAACTGATTCGATTAAGGGTGTGCTTAACTTTTTTAATGGTAATCCTTTTCCTATATATTTTTCTAGTACTTCTATTATTCTCATACCTAAGAAAGATAATCCAGAGTATTGGAGTGACTTTAGACTAATTAGTCTTTGCGCCTTCTTCAATAAGCTGATTTCCAAAATTTTTACCAATAGACTTAGTCCTTTTCTTAATATAATTATCTCTCTCAACTAAATTGGCTTTGTTAGAGGTAGATCCATTTCTGATAATATTTTACTTGCCCAAGAATTAATTCATGATCTTGATGCCAAAACTAGAGGTGGCAACATTATTTTCAAATTATATATTACCAAAGCCTTTGATAACATCTCTTGGGATTTTCTTTTCCATATTCTAAATTTATTTGGATTTTTTGATAAATTTATTTTTTTATTAAAAATTATATTAATAATGCATAGTTTTTTATTTTGCTTAATGGGGGAAGGATTGGGTTTCTTTCCCTCTTCCCATGGCTTATGTTAAGGGGATCCTTTATCTTCTGCTTTATTTATTATTGTTGTTGAGTTCTTATCTGGGAGCATCAATGATTTATTCTTAAATAATTTTAGTATGTACTGTAGAACTCTTGGTGGTCTTCCTATTTCCCATTTAAGTTTTGTAGATAATTTCATTATTTTTTGCAATGCTTCTATTCATCACATCAAGCATCTTAAGTCTTTTTAAATAGATTTGGTAGAGAAAGTGGCCATTATCTATCAATGATAACAAAATCTATTTTATCGGTTCATCTAGTATCTCTAATAATAAAATCAATCAAATCGTGCATATCTCTATTTTTAAACATCAACACTTACCCCTTAAGTATTTGGGTGCTCTGCTCTTTAAAGGCCCGAAACATTCCCATCTCTTTGATGAGTAAATTCAAAAAATTTCAAATTAAATTTCAATTTGGTAATTCCATTTACTTTCCTTTGGTGGTAGGCTCACTATTCTTAAAATCACTCTCAACTTAATGCCTCTTTATTTGATTTAGACTATTATCACCGCTAATGCTATAGTTATCAGAATTGATCTTTTGCTTAACAAATTTTTTTGGGGCTCCAATAATTCTACCAAAAGAATTCATTGGACATCTTGGCATAAATGATGTGGTTCTTTGGGAGAAGGTGTTGTTGGTTGCAAGCCTATTCGTGAAGCTATCACTACCTTCTCTCAAAAGCTCTGGTGGGATTTTAGAAAGAATGATAGCCTTTAGGCTAATTTTATGATGGAAAAATATTGACAAGGTAAACACCCCCTTAACTGTGTTAATAAAGTTGGTGACACTCCAATTTGGAAAAGGATTTGCTTAATTAAATGGTTTAATGAATCATTAATATCTTGGGGTATTCTGTCAGGTTCTTCCTTCTTTTGGCAAGGTTAATTGGATTGGCTCTATATTTATTATCTTACTCTACTGCTATCAAAGTTAATTCTTTTTAAGTTAATAACAATTAGAAAGAAAGCAAACTTGAGAATTATCCCTATTTCTCTTTTTGACAACTTTAGAAATATCTCCATTTCTTCTAACATACGTGACCAAAATTTTTTTAAGCTTTCTTATAATGGTGACTTTGTTCTTAAAGAGGTTTGGAATTTTATTAGAGATAAACAGAGCCCCTCTAATGTTTTCATTAAACTTTGGAACAATATCATTCCCATTTCCCATTCGATTTTAGCTTGGATGATTTTGAATAACTTTATTCCTTTGGACTAAAGGGTTTTACTTACCTTCAAAGTGCTATTGTTTCTTCCAAAATCAAAATGCAAATCATGTTTTTGTCAATGATGCCAATGCTTCTAAATTATGGTTTTGGTATGATCATTTATTTAATACCAACTATTTCAGGGTTCTTTTTCTTTCTATCAACTTCTTGATGTCTATTTTAAAAATACAATGAAAGGTCATATTAAAGTTTTAATTGCTATTACCCTTATCTAGTTCATTTGGATGGATAGAAATGATGTTAAATATCATGATATTCCTATGAACCATAAAATAATCTTGGCTAGAACTAAAGAAAATATTCATGCTCTTTTTAATGCCAATCTTATTAGTAATTTTTGTTTTAGAGGTTATAAATTTATGGCTAAAAACTTTGGTATCATTCTGCCTGAGTTTGACTCTTATAAAGTGCTAGGATTATCCATTGGATCAAACCTAAAGAAAATTTTATTAAAGTGAATACTGATGGTTCTATTGCTTCCAATAAATATGGCTATGGTGGTATCTTTAGGGATTCTAAAGGTACTATCATTGCATTTTTTCTAGCATGTTCTGTTATTTTTGTTGAGCTTGTCTTTAAATAAAGCTACTAAAATTTGTTTGAATAGAGGTTTCCTTAACATCTGGATTGAAGTTTATGCTCTCTTGCTTCTTGACTTGCTTAATTCCAATATAAATCAGAATGCTGAATTATTTTATCTTCTTAATCATACTAAAAATCTTCTTTCTCAAGTTTATTTTAAAATTTCCCACATCCTTTGTGAAGGTAATGCTTGTACTGATTACCTGGCTAACTTTGGTACCAACTTATCTGAGTTCACTTTATTTGACAAGCAAACTTTGTATAAACTATTAAAAGGTTTGCTTAATCTGGATAATATTGGATTGCCTTATCTCAGATTATGAATTCCTGGCTTGATTTTTGTTGTTGGTTTTTGATGATCTTTTTCTTTTGGTTGCCCCTTGTTAAACCCTCTTTGGGTTATGGTTATCTACTTATTTTCTCTCGTTGGCCTGAGCTGGGTTATGTTTTTGATCTCTTACTTTTGGATTGGCCTTGTATTTGATACCTGGTGGCTATTGTAAGTGTAGCTTGGGTTGTTTTAGCTTTTTCAACTTGGTGGCTTCTATCTGTCTGGCTGGGTGTTTACCATAATTTTCCCTTGGCTATTTTTATATCCTCCTTTTGGGTTGTATAGGTTGTAGGTTTTTTGTATGGGTTTTGCCTCTTTTCTAGGCTGCTAACTTACCTTAGTTGGATATGTGTGGTGGTTAAGGGTGGCTTGGTTTGGTAGTTGGCTAGTTGGTTAGTTGGTTGGTTGGTTTGGCTATATTTTCATTTTTCAATTGGTGATTGATCAGGGGCTATTTGTGGTTTATCTCGGCTTGATTTTGGAGGTTATTGGTTGGTTGTTATTTTCTTTATTTTGTTGACTGGGCTTGGTGGTTGGTTTTTAATTTAGTTTTGTTTTTTTTTTGGTTATGGTTTTAACCTCCTATTGTCCTTCCTCTCTCTTGGCTTTGGCTTTGGGTTTGGGTATTATTTTGGATTTACTAGTCAAGGCTATTTTGTGGCGTTAGTTAGGCCTCTGGTGCTTTGGTGCTTGGTTGGGTGCCTTTGCTTGGTGTTCTATTGGCTTGGTTTGTATTCTTTGGGCTTTGTACTTTTTTTTTTGTCTTTGGCTGGTTGTTCTACTTACATGGATCAAATTTTCTTTTGCCTTGGTTGGGTTTGGTGGCTATTCTACTTCCCCCTTTCCTTATTGGGTGATTTTGGCTTGATGCTGTTGGTCTTTACTGGGTCTTCTTTGCTATGGTGGTTGGGAGGATATGTTGGTTAGTTTGGTTAGTTGTATTGGCGGGTTGGTTATTTTGAATTTTTTCTCATATGGTATTATTCTAAAACCTGGTGTTCTTTCGTGACTTTTATTTGGTTTCCTCTAGCTTTGTTTTTTTCTCTTCACTCTTTCTTATTTGGGTGGTAGCTTTCTGCCCCTGTATTAGGCTAGGTGTTTTTACTGGCTCTTTTTTCTGCTTTGTTGGTGGAGGATATGAGCACTTGTGTTTTCTTTTTTTTTTTTGCTCTTGTTTTTCTCTGGTTTGTGTTATAACCCTTGTCATGATGCTTGCTCCTTTTGATTTTCTTAATCTTTTTTGGTGGTGGCTTTGGGGGTGCTCCTACTATATTACTGCTATCCCTACTGGTAGGTTGATTATATGTTTTATTGGGCTTGGTTGTTCTAGTGGCTTGGTGGTTGGCTATTATGTTTGCTATTTGGAGAATTTTCTAGCCTTGCTGGATGACAGACTTTAGATGATGGGCTATACAAGGTATGCTAGCTATGATGGCCTTGATGTTTCCCACTCTTTCTTCTTTTTGGTTGGTAGCACTATATGTAATTGTAGCCCTTCTCCTAAAGTTTGGATTCTTACATATAGTGTTGCTCCTTGAGATGATTGTAACTTTGCTTGAGCCTTTTCTTTACTTTACTCCTTTTATTTGCTCTTACTTTTATGCTCACTTAATTTTACTCATCCTTTCAAAAGTTTATTGTAGATTTCTTTTATAGGTTGGGAGAGTCTTACAGGTGGATTTCGTTAGTATCAACAAAACCAAATGAAGTTTGGTGCTACTAACATGGATTTTCTACTATTGATTTTTTGCTTTTTCTTTTGCTTTCTTTCCTTCATTATTGTAATAGTTAGGGGGTTCATCTCTTTAGAATTTATTGTAGCTCTTTGAGTATTACCTTCGAGATTTACCCCCTCTAAGGAATTTGTAATTTTTCTTTATGGAAATAAAATTTCTCTAATTTCCTTAAGAGAAAACCCTAACCCTAAACCCTAAACCCTAAACCCCAAACCCTAAACCTAAACCTAAAGTAACTAGATAAATTACAAAATAAACCTAAACCTAAACCCTAAGAATGTGCAGAACCTTTATGGTAGGAACATCACCGTCAACCAGGCTCAATCTAGATCAAGAGATGGAGGTGAAGGCGAAGACGGTGGTTATCACATTGGTGGTGGGGATGAGGTCGGTGGATATGGAGGTGGTTAAGAAGTGGTGGTTATGGAGGCGAAGAGCAATGAGGTTGTGGTGGTGGTGGAGGAGGGGGATATGATGGGTGGATCTCGAGAGGTCGTGGTGGTTTTGATGGGAAATGGAGAAATTAGAGAACAGGTAATCCGATCTACTGCTTATGAAACTAAGTCTTTACATTAAATATGGTTCTAGTTATCTAGGGTTTTTGATTTTCTCTATGCCTGCTCATTTTTTTAACTATGTCGTTGCTTGTGTCTTAAAAAACTTGGTGTGCTACTTGGTTGATGAAATTGAAAAGAAAAAAATGTTGAATCTAATTTTATTCTCTATTAAAAAAAACCAAAAACCCTAAACCCTAAACTAAAACCTGAACCCTAAATCAAAAACCTAAACCCTAAACCCTAAAAACCCTAAATCCCAAAACCCTAAAACCTAAACCCTAAACGTTGAATGCTTCTGATGTTTTCATTAAGCTTTGGAATAATACCATTCCCATTTCATATTCTGTATTAACTTACAGGATTTTAAATAACTTTACACCTGTTGATTCCTTGCTCTGGGTTAAAGGGTTTCACCAACCTTCCAAGTGTTATTATTACTTTCATATCGAAAATGTTAATTATGTTTTTGTTAATGGGACTATTGCCTCTAAATTATGGATTTGGTATGATGATTTATTTAACACTAACTATTTCCATGGCTCTCTTTCTTTATATCAACTTCTTGAAGTTTGTTCCAAAAAATTATGAAAGGTCATATCAAAGATCTTATTGCTATTACCCTTATTTGGTTCATTTGGATGGATCAAAATGATGCTAAATATCACAGTATCCCTAAGAACCATAGAAGGATCATTGATAGAACCAAAGAAAAAAATTCATGCTTTGTTTAATGCTACTCTCATTAATAATATCCAGTTTAGAGGTATAAATTTATGGCTAAAACATTGGGTATCACTCTATCGGATGTTTCTTTTAGTAAGAGTGCTAGGATTACCTGTTGAATCAAACCTAAAGTGATCTTTATTAAAATAAATACTGATGGCTCTATTTCCTATAATAAATATGGTTAAGGTGGTATTCTTAAGAATAATAGAGGTTTTGTCATATGTGCTTTTGCTTATCTCCTTAAAGCAAGTTCTGTTATTTATGTTGAGCTTATGGCTATTAATAAAGCTATTGATATTTTTTTGAACAAAGGCATCTTTAATATTTGGATTGAAGTTGATGCTCTTATTTTACTTGACATGCTCAATTCTAATAAAATGGGGAATGCTGACCTATTTGACTTCTTAATCACACTAAAAGCCTCCTCTCCCAATTTTTCTATGAAATTTCTCATATTTTTTGTGAAGGTAATGCTTGTGCAGATTTCCTGGCCAATTTGGGTGCTAAATCAAATAAACTCACTCTATTTGATAATCAAATTTTACCTAAGATGCTGTGAGGCTTTGTCAATCTAGATAACACTGGATTGCCTTACCTCAGATTTTAACTTTTGTCTTAGTTTTGCTGGTTTTTTGCTTTGGTGGTTTCCTTATGTATGGTTATTGTTTGTTTCTTTTGTGTTGCCCCTTGTTGGGATGAGTCCTTATTGTTCTTCTTTAGGGACCTAGCTATCATCATTTTCTATGAGTGTTGCCTTAATGTTTTGGTGGCCTCCTATTGGGTTATGCCTTTTCCTGAATTTGGCTTTTCACTTTTCTTAATTGATGTTGGTTTTGCCTCTAATTTTGATTAGATTTTTCCTTACCTGAGAAGGATTTTCTATTGTTGTGGTTGGGCCTGGTGGATGCTGTTGTTTGCTTCTACCCTTTGTCTGGTTGTCTTGGGTGGTTATTATTTGATAGCTACTATTGATCTTTTCAATCTTGACTCTATGCAGGGCTTTTTGGTGGCTGCTGTATCCTTTTCCTATTTTGTCTTGGTGGCTTTTATTTGTTGGTTACCCCGTCTACCTTATGGTTGGAAGGTAGCTGATAGGTGGTCATTGATTTCTAGTTTTCTCTTTAGTTGCTGCTAGTGGGTTGGTGGTCCTCCCAGGCTGGCTCGACATTTTGTCTGGCTGGGAGAATACCATCTTGTTTCTTGTTTATTTTTGGTGGTCTCCTATTGGGTTGTAGCTATGCTTATCATTTCCTTTTTTGGGATTTCCTCTCTTTTAGGCTGGATACTGTGGTATTTGGCTGGGTGGTTTTATGGGTTGGCTGGTTTTGTTGGCTATCTTGGTTAGCTGGGTTGGTTGGCTGGGTGGTTGTGATGGCCATTTTCTTTCTGCTCTATTGTTGGCTGGTCTGGGAGCCTATTTGGTGGTTTTTCTTTGGTTTGGTTTTGGCCTTGTTGTGGCTGGTTGTTGGTTGTAATTTCTGGGCTATTTGGTCTGTTGGGTGACTGCTATTCTGCCTTGGGTACTGTTGGCCTGGTTTGGTGTCTTGGTGTTTATTTTGGTAGTGGGTTTGGGCTTGGCAAGTTTGATAGGCTATTTTGGCTAGTTGGGTTGGCTTTTTGGTTTGTAGTGGTGGCTTGGCTATTTTTCCTACTATGCTTGGTGGTAATTTTCTGGTGTTTTCTAGATGCCCTTTTGGTCTCCTTATGGGCTGGTTTTCCCTCTCTAGTACTATTATTTTCCTATTGCTATCTTTTCTATTTGAGTTGGAGGCTTATTTTTTTATTTCTTGCCTCCTTTGTTTGGTTGGATTGGTTATTAGTTGGCCTTTCTCTTTGACTTGGTTTTGAATTGCTGGTGTTTTGGAGATAGTAGTGGAATGCTGTCTTGGTTTTGGGCTACTATTAGTGTTTGTTCTAGTCACACTTGTGGGATTGTTTCTATTTATGGTGGGTTTGCTATCTGGGCACTGTCTTGGTTGCTGCTATTTCATTTCTATTGTAATGTCTTTGTTGATGATCCTTCCTTTCTTTGGCCTTTATTTGGTGACTTTGTGGCTAGTTGTTTTATTTTGGATGCCGGTATTAGAGACATGTTGATTATCGCTCTTTGACTGAATGCCTTCATCGAGGTAAGTGGGCTATGATGGCTAGGATGATTCCCTACTATCTTTTGGATTGTAGCATTATATGTGACTCTTTTGAAGTTTGATGCTCACATATGTGGTTGCCCCTTAAGATGATGATGATGACCGAGCCTAAGCCTTATTCGAAAGTTTTTCTTATTTTGTTCTTTTTGTGCTTAAGCTTGATTTTGTTAGCTATGCTTATTTCTTCTTTAGTTGTTGTGATTCCTTTGTGTTAACATCATCGGCTTGTGCTTAAAGGGTTATCGTTATTGCTAATTAGTTCCTTTACTATTTTATAGTTGTATTTTAGTGTCTTAGTCAGATTTATTATTTCTATTTTACTTTTTCTTTTATTATACTTAGATAGGGATTTAGCTCTTTAGGTTTCTTGTAGCTCTTTGAGTGGTAGATCTTTGAGCTTCACCACTATTAAGGACCTTGTACCCTTCTTTTTATGGTAACAAAATTCTAATTCTCCTAAAAAAACCCTAAACCCTAAACTAACCCTAAACCCTAAAAAGCTAAAAACCTAAACCTATATTAAATAAAACTTAAAAATAAAATAAATAGATAAAACATAAACCAAAATAAAAAATAAAATAAAAACCAAAACCTAAACATAAACTTAAAAAATAAAATAAAATAAAAAAATAAAAAATAAACTAAAATAAAGTAAATAAAAACCTAAACTAAACTAAAAAAATAACAAACCTAAATAAAATAAAAACTAAACCTAAAATAAAAATAAAATAAACCTAAAATAAAATAAAATAAAAACTAAATAAAAAACTAAACCTAAAAAAATAAACCTAAAAATAAAACCTAAAATAAAATAAAAAATAAAACCTAAACCCTAAACTAAAAAAAAACCTAAATCTAAAATAAAAATAAATAAACTTAAACCTAAACTAAAATAAACTAAACAAAAAATAAATAAAATCTAAACCTAAACCTAAAATAAACTAAACTTAAACTTAAACCTAAACAAAATTAAATAAAATAAACTAAAAATAAACTGAAACCTAAACTAAAAAATAAAACTTAAATATAAACCTAAAACAAAAACCTAAAACCTAAAACAAAGAAAATAAAATAAAAACCTAAACCTAAACATAAAAATTAAAATTAAAACCTAAACTAAAAAATAAAATAAAAATAAAACTAAACTAAAAAAAATAAACTTAAACATAAACCTAAAACAAAAAAATAAACTAAAATACAAAACCTAAACTAAAATAAATTAATTGAAAGTAAATAAACAATACTAAATAAAAATAAAAATAAACCCTAAGAAAATAAAAAAAAAACTAAAATATAAAAAGAAATAAACTAAATAAACCTAAACCTATCCCTTTACATAACTTAAAAAAACAAAAAAAACCCTAACCGTAAACCCTCAATCTTAAAACTAACCCTAAACCCTAAACCTACAACTCTAAAACCTAAACCCAAAACCCTTCATCCTAAACCCTAAACCCTAAAACCCTGAACCCTAAACCCTAAATCCTAAACTCTAAACCCTAGACCTTAAACTGTAAACCCCAAAACACTAAACACAAAACCCTAAAACTAAACTAAATAAAACCTAAAAAAATAAATAAAACCTAAACCTAAATAATATAATAAATAAAATAAAAGTAAAACCTAAACCTAAACCTAAGCCTAAAAACAAAATAAAATAAAATAAATAAAAACCTAAACTAAACTAAAAAAATGAAATAAACCTAAAACAAAAAACCTAAATAAATTAAAAATAAAATATAAAATTAAAATAAACAAAAAATAAAATAAAATAATAACTAAATAAAAACCTAAACCTAAAAAAAAAAATCAAAACCCTAAACTAAAAAAAAAAAAACCTAAACC
This sequence comes from Cymbidium sinense, assembly GCA_021442155.1. NCBI lineage: Eukaryota > Viridiplantae > Streptophyta > Magnoliopsida > Asparagales > Orchidaceae > Cymbidium > Cymbidium sinense. The sequence goes on along the minus strand of CM038214.1, from coordinate 63,523,724 downwards.
TAAAGCAAACAAAATAAAATAAACATAAACCTAAACTAAAATAAAACAAACTAAATAAACCTACAAACTTAAATCTAAACCCTAAAATATTAAACCTAAACTAAACCTAAACCCTAAACCCTAAACCATAAACCCTAAATCCAAACCCTAAAACCTAAAACTAAAACCTAAACTAAATAAAACCTAAACCCTAAACACTAAACCTAAACTAATAAAAAACCCAAACCCTAAAATAAACCTAAACCTAAAATTTAAAAAATAAACCCTAAACCCAACCTAAACTTAAACTCCTAAACTAAACCTAAAACCCAAACCTAAACTTAAACTAAACTAAACCCAAAAAAACTAAAATAATTTAAACCTAAACTAAATAAAACTAAACTAAACTAAAATCCTAAACCAAACCCTAAACTAAACACCTAAATACACCTAAACTTAAACCTAAACTAAACCCTAAACCCTAAACTTAAACTAATCCTAAATAAACCTAAAACCTAAACCTAAAAAAACCTAAACCTAAATCCTAAACCTAAACTCCTAAATCAAATAAATAAAAATCCTAAACCCTAAACCCTAAAAACCTGAAAACCTAAACCTAAATAAAATAAAATGAAATAAAAACCAAAACTAAAACCTAAACCTAAACCTAAAAATAAAATAAAATAAAAAATAAAAACTAAACTAAAATAAAATAAATAAAAACCTAAACTAAACTAAAACAATAAAATAAACATTAAAATAAAATAAAACTAAACATAAAATAAAAATAAAGTAAACCTAAAATAACACAAAATAAAAATTAAGAAAAACCTATACCTAAAAATAAATAAAAAAAATAAAACCTAAACCCTAAACTAAAAAAAAAACATAAATCTTAAATAAAAATAAAATAAACATAAACTAAAGTAAATAAAACCTAAACCTAAACCTAAAATAAACAAAACCTAAACCAAAACCTAAAATAAACAAAACTGAAACCTAACCTAAACTAAGTAAAATAAAATATACTAAAAATAAACTTAAACCTAAACTAAAAAATAAAACATAAAATAAAACCTAAAAAAATTAAAAAAAAACCTAAACCTAAAACTAAAAATAAAAATAAAACTTAAACTTTATAATAAAATAAAAATAAAACTAAACTAAAAAATAAACATAAACCTAAACCTTAACCTAAAAAATAAACTAAAATAAAAAACCTAAACTAAAATAAATAAACTAAACTAAGTAATAATAAAACAATGAAACTAAATAACAATATAAAATAAACTAAATAAACTAAATAAACCTAAACCTACCGGTTTACTTAATTTAAAAAAAAAACCCTAAGCCCTAAACCCTAAACCTTAAACACTAAACCCTAAATCCTAAACCCTAAACCCTAAACCCTAAAACTAACCCTAAACCTGAAACCTATAACCCTAAACCTGCAACCCTAAACCCTAAACCCTAAACTAAAACATAAACCTAAAATAAAAAACCTAAACCTAAACTTAAAACTAAATAAACTAAAAACCTAAACCTAAATAAAGCTAACTAATTAAACTAAAAAATAAACCTAAACCTAAACTTAAAATACAAAAAAAACTAAACTTAAACCTAAACCTAAAACTTAATCCTAAACCTAATCCTAAACCTAATACCTAAAAAAAACCTAAAGCTAAACCTAAACCAAAACTAAACTAAATAAATAAAAATAATAATAATAACCTAAACCTAAACCTAAACCTACACCTAAAAAAATAAACTAAATAAAATAAACTAAATTAAAATAAATCAATAAATAAAATAAAACCTAAACTTAAACCTAAACTAAACTAAATAAACCTAAATAAACCTAAACCTAAAATGTAAACCTAAAGCTAAACCTAAAATAAACCTAAAACCAAAGCTAAACAAAAACTAAAAAACTAAAAACTAAAAACCCTAAAGCTAAAAAACCTAAACCTAAATAAAACCTAAACCTTAATTAAACAAAATAAACCTAAACCTAAACCTAAATCTAAAAATAACCCTAAAAACTAAACCTAAACCTAAAAAAAAAATTTTAAAAAAAAAAACTAAACTAAAAAATAAACATAAACCTAAACCTAAACCTAAAAAATAAACTAAACATAAAATAAATAAACTACACTAAATAAAAAATAAAATATAAACCTAAATAAAATATAAAATAAATAAATAAATAAACCTAAACTACAAATAAAACCCTAAACCATAAACCCTAAACCCTAAAGCAAACCCTAAACCCTAAATCCTAAACTAACCCTAAACTTTTAACCCTAAATTGTAAATCGTAAACCCTAAACCCTAATCCAAAAACCTGAAACCCTAAACACTAACCCTAACCCTAAACCCTAAACCCTAATCCATAAAACCTAAACCCTAAACCCTAAGCCCTAAACCTTAAACCCTAATTCCTAAACCCTAAACCCAAAACCCAAAACCCAAAACCCTAAACGCTAAACCCTAAACCCTAAACCCTAAACCCTAAACCCAAACTCTAAAAACCTAAAAACCTAAACCCAAACTAAATAAAACCCTAAACCATAAAATTTAAACCTATAATAATCTATGTAAACCTAAACCCTAAACCTAAAATAAACTATACACCCTAAAACTAAACTTAAACCTAAACCCTAAACCTAAACCCTAATCCTAAACCCTAAACCTAAACCCTAAAACCTAACCCTAAACCTAAACAAAACCCTAAACTATACCTAAACCTAAACAAGAATCATAAATGGTAAACCTAAACCCTAAACCCTAAAACCAAAAAACCTAAACCTAAATAAAATAAATGAAATAAAACCAAAACTAAACCTAAACCTAAACCTAAAAATAAAATAAAATAAAATAAAACTAAACTAAAATAAAATAAATTAAAACCTAAACTAAACTAAAAAATAAAATAAACCTAAAATAAATTAAAATTAAACGTAAATAAAAAATAAAGTAAACCTAAACATAAAATAAAATTAAGAAAAAACCTAAACCTAAAAAATAAATAAAAAAAATAAAACCTAAACCCAAGATAAAAAAAAAAACATAAACCTTAAATAAAAATAAAATAAACATAAACCAAAATAAATAAAACCTAAACCTAAACCTAAAACAAACAAAATCTAAACCTAAACTAAGATAAACAAAACCTAAACCTAAACCTAAACTAAGTAAAATAAAATATACTAAAAATAAACCTAAACCTAAACTAAAAAATAAAACCTAAAAAACCTAAAATAAAACCTAAAAAAATAAAATAAAAACCTAAACCTAAAACTAAAAATAAAAAATAAAACTTAAACCTAAAAATAAAATAAAAATAAAATTAAACTAAAAAATAAACCTAAACCTAAACCTTAACCTAAAAAAATAAACTAAAATAAAAAACCTAAACTAAAATAAATAAACTAAACTAAATAATAATAAAATAATTAACCTAAATAACAATATAAAATAAACTAAAATCTAACTTAATTTAAAAGAAAACCAAGCTCTAAACCCTAAACTAAACACTAAACCCTAAATCCTAAACCCTAAACCTAAACCCTAAACTAACCATAAACTAAACCTACAACCTAAACCTACAACCTTAAACCCTAAACCCTAAACTCTAAACCCTAAACTAAAACATAAACCTAAAATAAAAAACCTAAACCTAAAACTAAATAAACTAAAAACCTAAACCTAAATAAACCTAACTAATTAAACAAAAAAAACCTAAACCTAAACCTAAAATACAAAAAAAAAAAAACTAAACTTAAACCTAAACCTTAAACTTAAACCTAAACCTAAACCAAAACCTAAAACCTAAAAAAAACCTAAAGCAAAAGCTAAACTTAAACTAAACTAAATAAATAAAAATAAAAATAAAAACCTAAACCTAAACCTAAACCTACACCTAAAAAAATAAACTAAATAAAATAAATTAAATTAAAATAAATCAATAAATAAAATAAAACCTAAACTTAAACCTAAACTAAACTAAATAAACCTAAATAAAAATAAACCTAAAATGTAAACCTAAAGCTAAATCTAAAATAAACCAAAACCCAAAGCTAAACAAAAACTAAAAAACTAAAAACTAAAAACCCTAAAGCTAAAAAACCTAAACCTAAATAAAACCTAAACCTTAATTAAAATAAATAAACCTAAACTTAAACCTAAATCGAATAATAACCCTAAACCCTAAACCCTAAAAATCCTAAACTGAAAACCATAAACCCTAATCTAATCATAAACCCTAAGCTAACCCTAAACACTAAACCCTAAAAACCTTAAGCCCTAAAGTCTAAACACTAAACCCTTAACTCTAAACCCCAAACCCTAATCCTAAACCCTAAACCCTAAAACACTAAACCCTAAACCCCAAAACCCTAAACCCTAAACCCTATATCCTAAAACAAAATAATATACCCTAAAACCCTACAACATAAATCCTAAACTCTAAATGCTAAACCCTAAAACCCTACTTAAATCATAAACCCTAAACCCTAAACTTCTAAACCTCTAACTAAAACTTAAAACTATAACAAATAAATAAATTTTAAACCTAAATATAAACTTTAAAATAAAATAAATAAACCTAAACTAAATTTAAAATAATCTAAAACTAAACTTAAATAAGCTAAACTATAAACTAATCTAAAATAAACCTAAACCTAAAATAAAAAATAACCTAAACTTAAACTCTAAACCTAAACCTAAACCCTAAAATTAAAACTTAAACCTAAATAAATAAACCCTAAACTATAAACATTAAACTATAACTAATCCATAAACTAAACCCTAAACCTACAACCCTAACTAAACCACACCTAAAACCCTAAAAAACTAAACTCTAAACCTAAACTACCTAAACTAAACCTAAACCTAAAACTCAAACCTAAATAAAACTCTAAACCTAAACTCCTAAACTATAAATCAGAATAAATGGTAAACCTAAACTTAAACCCTAAAACCTAAAACCTAAACCTAAATAAAATAAAATGAAATAAAACCAAAACTAAAACCTAAATCTAAACCTAAAAATAAAATAAAATAAAAAATAAAAACTAAACTAAAATAAAATAAATTAAAACCTAAACTAAACTAAAAAAATAAAATAAACCTCAAAATAAATTAAAACTAAACGTAAAATAAAATTAAAGTAAACCTAAAATAACATAAAATAAAAATTAAGAAAAGCATAAACCTAAAAATAAATAAAAAAATAAAACCTAAACCCTAAGATAAAAAAAACATATAAACCTTAAATAAAAATAAAATAAACATAAACCAAAATAAATAAAGCCTAAACCTAAACCTAAAATAAACAAAACCTAAACCTAAACCTAAGATAAACAAAACCTAAACCTAAACCTAAACTAAGTAAAATAAAATATATTAAAAATAAACCTAAACCTAAACTAAAAAATAAAACCTAAAAAACCTAAAATAAAACCTAAAAAAATAAAATAAAAACCTAAACCTAAAACTAAAAATAAAAAATAAAACTTAAACCTAAAAATAAAATAAAAATAAAATTAAATTAAAAAATAAACCTAAACCTAAACCTTAACCTAAAAATAAACTAAAATAAAAAACCTAAACTAAAATAAATAAACTAAACTAAATAATAATAAAATAATTAACCTAAATAACAATATAAAATAAATTAAATAAACCTAAATCTACCGGTTTACTTAATTTAAAAGAAAAAACCCTAAGCCCTGAACCCTAAACTCTAAACACTAAACCCTAAACCCTAAACCCTAAACCCTAAACCCTAAACTCTAAACCCTAAAACTAACCATAAACCTGAAACCTACAACCCTAAACCTACAACCTTAAACCCTAAACCCTAAACTCTAAACCCTAAACTAAAACATAAACCTAAAATAAAAAACCTAAACCTAAAACTAAATAAACTAAAAACCTAAACCTAAATAAACTTAACTAATTAAACAAAAAAAACCTAAACCTAAACCTAAAATACAAAAAAAAAACTAAACTTAAACCTAAACCTTAAACTTAAACCTAAACCTAAACCAAAACCTAAAACCTAAAAAAACCTAAAGCTAAAGCTAAACTTAAACTAAACTAAATAAATAAAATAAAAATAAAAACCTAAACCTAAACCTAAACCTACACCTAAAAAAATAAACTAAATAAAATAAATTAAATTAAAATAAATCAATAAATAAAATAAAACCTAAACTTAAACCTAAACTAAACTAAATAAACCTAAATAAAAATAAACCTAAAATGTAAACCTAAAGCTAAATCTAAAATAAACCAAAACCCAAAGCTAAACAAAAACTAAAAAACTAAAAACCCTAAAGCTAAAAAACCTAAACAATAAAACCTAAACCTTAATTAAAATAAATAAACCTAAACTTAAACCTAAATCGAATAATAACCCTAAAACCTAAACCTAAACAAAAAAAAAATTGAACTAAAAAATAAACATAAACCTAAACCTAAACCTAAAAAATAAACTAAAATAGAAATCCTAAACTAAAATAAATAAACATAAAATAAATAAACTAAACTAAATAAAATAAAAATAAACCTAAATAAAAATATAAAATAAAAATAAATAAATAAATAAACTGGTTTAATTTTAAAACCCTAAACCATAAACCCTAAACTAAACACTAAATCTTAAACCTAAACCCTAAACCCTAAACTAAAATAAACCCTAAATCTAACCTAACCTAAAACCCTAAATCCTATTTCTAAACCCTAAAACTAAACTTAAACACTAAATTACCTAAACCTAAACCCTAAAATCCTAAATCAAAAACCATAAACCTAACCCTAAACACTAAACCCAAAAGTTAAGTAGTCTAAACACTAAACTCCTTAACCCTAAACCCTAAACCTAACCCTAAACCCTAAACCTAAAAAACACTAAACCCTAAACTAAACCCTAAACCCTATATACCTAACACAAAAATAAAACTATAACTAAACCTAAAACTAACATAAACCCTAAACTTAAACCTAAACTTAAACTCATTTAAATTATAAACCTAAACCTAAACCTAAACTAAATCTAAACCTAAAACTTAAAACCTAAAACTAAAACCTAAACTAAATAAAACCTAAACTAAACACTAAACCAAAGTAAATAATCCTAAAACCTAAACCTATAACCTAAACTAATTAAAACCTAAACCTAAACTAAGTCTAAACTTAAATAAATCTAAACCTAAACTCTAAACTAAACCCTAAACTTAAACCTTAAACTCCTAAATGTTAAACTAAACCTAAAACTAAAATTTAAACCTAAATAAATAAACCTAAACCCTAAAAAACTAAAACTAATCCTAAAGTAAACTCCTAAACCTAAACCCTAAACCCAAACTAAACCCTAAACCCTAAACCCTAAACCCTAATCCTTAAACACTCATACCTAAACCCTAAACCCCAAACCCTAAAACCTACAACCCTAAACCTTAAACCCCAAACCCTAAACCCTAAACCCTAAACCATAAATCATAAATGGTAAACCCTAAACCCTAAACCCTAAAAACTTAAAAACCTAAACCTAAATAAAATAAAATGACATAAAAACCAAAACTAAAACCTTAACCTAAATCTAAAAATAAAATAAAATAAAAAATAAAATTAAACTAAAATAAAATAAATAAAAACCAAAACTAAACTTAAAAAATAAAATAAACCTTAGAATAAAATAAAACTAAACATAAAATAAAAATAAAGTAAACCTAAAATAAAAAAAATAAAAATTAAGAAAATCCTAAACCTAAAAATAAATAAAAAAAAAACCTAAACCCTAAAAATAAAAAAAATAAACCTTAAATAAAAATAAAATAAACATAAACTAAAATAAATAAAACCTAAACCGAAACCTAAAATAAATAAAACCTAAACCTAAACCTAAAATAAACAAAACTTAAACCTAAACCTAAACTAAGTAAAATAAAATATAATAAAAATAAACCTAAACCTAAACTAAAAAATAAAACCTAAAAGACCTAAAATAAAACCTAAAAAAATAAAATAAAAACCTAAACCTAAAACTAAAAATAAAAAATAAAACTTAAACCTAAAAATAAAATAAAAATAAAACTAAACTAAAAAATAAACATAAACCTAAACCTAACCTAAAAAATAAACTAAAATAAAAAACCTAAACTAAAATAAAAAATAAACTAAATAATAATAAAACAATAAACCTAAATAATAATATAAAATAAACTAAATAAACTAAATAAACCTAAACCTACCGGTTTACTTAATTTTAAAACCCTAAGCCCTAAACCCTAAACCCTAAACCCTAAAACTAACCCTAAACCTGAAACCTACAACCCTAAACCTGCAACCTTAAACCCTAAACCCTAAACCCTAAACCCTAAACTAAAACATAAACCTAAAAGAAAAATCCTAGACCTAAACCTAAAACTAAATAAACTAAAAACCTAAACCTAAATAAACCTAACTAATTAAACTAAAAAATAAACCTAAACCAAAACCTAAAATACAAAAACAAACTAAACTTAAACCTAAACCTAAAACTTAAACCTAAACCTAAACCTAAACCTAAAACCTAAAAAAAGCCTAAAGCTAAAGCTAAACCTAAACTAAACTAAATAAATAAAAATAAAAATAAAAACTCAAACCTAAACCTAAACCTACACCTAAAAAAGTAAACTAAATAAAATAAATTAAATTAAAATAAATCAATAAATAAAATAAAACCTAAACTAAACTAAATAAACCTAAATAAACCTAAACCTAAAATGTAAACCTAAAGCTAAACCTAAAATAAACCTAAACCCAAAGCTAAACAAAAACTAAAAAATTAAAAACTAAAAACCCTAAAGCTAAAAAACCTAAACCTAAATAAAACCTAAACCTTAATTAAACTAAATAAACCTAAACCTAAACCTAAATCTAAAAATAACCCTAAAACCTAAACCTAAACCTAAAAAAAACTAAACTAAAAAATAAACATAAACCTAAACCTAAACCTAAAAAATAAACTAAAATAGAAATCCTAAACTAAAATAAATAAACATAAAATAAATAAACTAAACTAAATAAAAATAAAAAATAAACCTAAATAAAAATATAAAATAAAATAAATAAAATAAATAAACCTAGACCTACTGGTTTACTTAATTTTTTCTTTAAAACCCTAAACCATAAACCCTAAACCCTAAACACTAAATTTTAAACCTTAAACCCAAAACCCTAAAGCAAACCCTAAACCCTAAATACTATACTAACCCTAAACCCTTAACCCTAAACTGTAAATCGTAATCCTTAAACCCTAAACTAGAAACCCGAAACCCTAAACCCTAACCCTAACCCTAAACCCTAAATCCTATTCCCTAAACCCTAAAACCCTAAACCTTAAACATGAAATTTACCTTAAACCCTAAACCCTAAAAATCCTAAACCAAAAACCATAAACCCTAATCTAATCATAAACCTTAAGCTAACCCTAAACACTAAACTCCAAAAAGCTTAAGCCCTATAGCCTAAACACTAAACCATTAACCCTAAACCCCAAACCCTAACCCTAAACACTAAACCCTAAAACACTAAACCCTAAACCTCTAAACCCTAAACCCTATACCCTAACACTAAACAATAAACTGTAAACTGTAAACCCTAAAACCCTAATATAAATCCTAAACTCTAAACCCTAAACCCTAAAACCCTACTTAAATCATAAACCTTAAACCCTAAAACCTACAACCCTAGGCCCTAAACCCTAAACCCTAAACCATAAACCATAAACCTTAAACCATAAACCTTAAACCCTAAACCCTAAACCTTAAAAACCTAAAATCCTAAACCTAAACTAAATAAATTATAACATTAAAATAAATAAAAAAACTTAAACCTAAAAAAAATAAAAATCCAAACTTAAACCTAAACATAAAATAAAAATAAAATAAAAAATTAAAACTAATCTAAAATAAAATAAATAAAAACCAAAACTAAACTAAATAAAATAAAATAAACCTATAAATAAATAAAATAAAAACCTAAACCTAAAAAAGAAATCTAAAAATAAAAAAATAAAACCTAAACCCTGAAATAAAAAAAAACCTAAACCTAAAATAAATAAAATAAAATAAACATAAACATAAACTAAAAGAAATTAAACTAAAATAAATAAAACCTAAACATAAACATAAACCCTAAACCTTAAACCCTAAACTAACCCTAAATCCTAAACCCTAAACCCTAAAGCCTAAACCCTAATCTAACTGTACACCCTAAGCAAAAACTATATCCTAAAACCCAAAAACCCTACACCCTAAAGCCTAAACTCAAAGCCCTAAACCCTAAACCCTAACCCTAAACCCTAAACCCTAAAACCCTAAACCCTAAACCCTAAATCCTAAACCTTAAACCCTAAATATTAAACCCTAAACCTAACCCTAAACCCTAAAACTAACCCTAAACCCTAAACCCTAAACCCTAAAACCCTAAACTCTTAACCCAAAACTATAAACCCTAAAACTTACAACCTTAAACCCTAAACCCTAAACCCTAAACCCTAAACCCTAAACCCTAAACCATAAACCCTAAACCATAAACCTTAAACCCTAAACCCTAAACCCTAAAACCTAAAACCTAAAAACCTAAACCTAAACTAAACAAAACCTTAAAATAAAATAAATAAATAAACTTAAACCTTAATAAAAAAACTTAAACCTAAACCTAATCTTAAACCTAAACCTAAAAATAAAATGAAATAAAAAATAAGAACTAAACTAAAATAAAATAAACAAAAACCAAAACTAAACTAAAATAAATAAATATAAAAATAAAAAATCTAAATAAAATAAAAACTAAACATAAAATAAAAATAAAATAAAATTAAAACTAATAAAACCCTAAACCTAAAAATAAAAAATAAACTTAAACCCAAAACTAAAAAAAATACCTAAACCTAAAATAAACATAAACCTAAACTAAAATAAATATAACCTAAACCCAAAACCCTAAACCTTAAATCCCTAAACCCTAAACCCAAAACCCTCAACACTAAACCCTAACCCCTAAACGCTAAGAACTTATAAACCTAAACCTAAACTAAATAAAATCTAAAAATAAAATAAATAAAAAATGTAAAGTTAAATAAAATAATTTAAATTAAATTAAATTAAAACCTAAACTTAAACCTAAACAAAAACTTAAAAATAAAATTAAAAACTAAACTAAAATAAATAAAAATCTAAAGAATATTAAAAAACAAAATAAACCTAAAAATAAAAATCCTGATTAAAATAAAAACTAAATACAAAATAAAAATAAAATAAACCAAAAATAAAATAAAATAAAAATCTAAACCTAAAAAATAAACCTAAATATAGAAAATAAAAACTAAACCCTAAACTAGAAGAAAAACCTAAACCTAAAATAAATAAATTAAAATAAACATAAACTTAAACTAATATGAACTAAACTAAAATAAATAAAACATAAACCCTAAACCCTAAGCCCTAAAAACCTAAAAACCTAGAAGTAAACAAAATAAAAACTAAAAATTAAATAAATAAAAACATAAACTTAAATAAAATATAAAATATAAAATAAAATAAAAAATAAACCTAAACCTAAACATAAAATAAAATAAAATAAAAAATAAAAACTAAACTAAAATAAAATAAATGATAGCCTAAATTAAACTAAAAAATAAAATAAACCAAAAAATAAAAAACTTAGATAAAATTAAACCTAAACCTAAAATAAAAAAATAACTTTAAATAAAATAAAATAAAATAAAATCTAAATAAAAACTTAAACCTAAAAAATAAACCTTAAAATAAAACCTAACAATAAATAAATAAATAAAGCCTAAACCCTAAACTATAAAAAAAAACCTAAACCTAAAATAAAAAATAAAATAAACAAAAACTTAAACTAACATAAACTAAACTAAAATAAATAAAACCTAGACATAAACATAAAATAAAATAAACCTAATGCAAAACCTAAACTAAATAAAATAAAATAAACTAAAAATAAACCTAAACCTAAACTAAAAAATAAAACCTAAAAATATACCTAAAATAAAATCTAAAACCTAAACCTAAAAAAAATAAATTAATAACCTAAACCTAAATCTAATAATTAAAAATAAAACCTAAACCTAAAAAATAAAATAAAAATAAAACTCAACCAAAAAATAAACTTAAACATAAACCTAAACCTAAAAAATAAACTAAAATAAAAAACATAAACTAAAATAAATAAACTAAACTAAATAAAAATTAAAAAGAAACCTAGATGAAAAGTAAAAATAAAGTAAACCAAAATAAATAAAAAATAAACTAAATAAACCTAAACCTGCAAATTTACTTAATTTTTTTTAAAAACCTTAAACCCTAAACCTTAAACCCTAAACCTACAACCCTAAACCCTAAACACTAAACCCTAAAAACCTAAAAACATAAACCTAAATAAAATAAAAACTAGAAGTAAAATAAATAAAAAACCTAATCCTAAATAAAATATAAAATATATAATTAAATAAAAACCTAAACTAAAACCTAAACATAAAAATAAAATAAAATAAAAATTAAAAAATAAAATAAAATAAAATAAATAAAAACCTAAATTAAACTAAAAAATAAAATAAGCGAAACTAAAAAAGTGAAATAAAATAAAACCAAAACATAGAATAAAAATAATTAACCTAAAATAAAATAAAATAAAAAATAAATAAAAACCTAAACATAAAAAAATAAATATTAAAATAAAACCTAAAAATAAATAAAAAAATCCAAACCGTAAACTATAAAAAAAATCCTAAACCTAAAACAAAATATAAAATAAATAAACTAAAATAAACCTAAACCTAAACTAAACTAAATTAAATAAAACCTAAACCTAAACCTAAAATAAACTAAACCTAAAGCTAAACCTAAACTAAATAAAATAAAATAAACTAAAAATAAACCTAAGCTTAAACTAGAAAATAAAACTTAAAATAAACCTAAAATAAAACCTAAAACCTAAACCTAAATCTAAACCTAAATATAAAAATATAAAACTAAACTTAAAAATAAAATAAAAATAAAACTCAGCCAAAAAATAAACTTTAACATAAACCTAAACCTAAAAAATAAACTAAAATAAAAAACCTAAACTAAATTAAATAAAAAATAAAGTAAATAAACCTAAAAAATAAACTTAATTTTCTTTTTTTTTTAAAAAAAAATTAAACCCTAAATCCTAAACCCTAAACCCTAAATCCTTAACCTACAACCCTAAAACCTAAACCCTAAAAAACCATAAACCCTAAACCCTAAAAGCATAAACCTTAAACCCTAAAAGCATAAACCCTAAAACCCTAAAGCCTAAATGCTAAACCCTAAACCCTAACCCTAAACCCTAAACCCTAAACCATAAACCCCAAACCCTAAACAAAAACCTAAAGTAATTAAATAAATTAAAAATAAACCTAAACCCTAAAACCTAATAAACTTAAACCTAAACCTAAACCCTAAGAATGAACTAAAGCTTGACTGCAGGAACATTACTATCAACCGTGCTCACCTAGATCTCACATGGAGGTGATGAGGTGGCGCTATCGTAGTGGTGATGGGGGATCTGGAGGTGCTGGTGGATATGGAGGTGGTGGTCAAAGTAGTGGTGGTTATGGAGGCAGAAGGAGCAACATAGGTTACAGCCGTGGTCGTGGCGGAGGGAGAGATCGGGGATATGATGGTGGATCCAACTACTTGAGAGGACGGAGTGGTTCTGATGGGAATTGGAGGAACCTAAGGATGACTGTCTAATCTGCTGCTTATGGAACTATGTCTTTAGAGTATAGATGGTTCTAGTTATCTAGGGTTTTCAATTTGCTCTATGCATGCTCATTTTTTATCTATGTCATTGCTTGTTTGTTAGATAACTTGGTGTGTTACTTAGTTGATGAAAATGGAAAGAAGAAATGTTGAATCTGAATTTATTCTCTATTAAAAAAAAACCTAAAACCCTACATGCTAAATTAAAACCTGAACCCTAAGCTTAAAACCTAAACTCTAAACCCTATACCCTAAATATTAAAAACCCTAAACCCTAAAATCCTAAACCCTAAACCATAAAACTTAAAAACCTAAACCCTAAACCCTAAAGCCTAAATCGTAAACCCTAAACCCTAAACCCTAAACCCTAAACCCTAAACCCCAAATCCTAAACCCTAAAGCCTAAACCCTCAACTAACCCTAAACCCTAAACCCTAAACCCTAAAAAGCTAAAAACCTAAACCTAAACTAAATAAAACCTAAAATTAAAATACATAAAAAATCCAAAACCAAAATAAAATAAAATAAAAAAGACATTAAGTAAAACCTAAACCTAAACCTAAAAAGAAAATAAAAAAAATAAAAAATAAACTAAAATAAATTAAATAAAAACCTAAACTAATCTAAAAAAAGAAAAAAAACATAAATAAAATAAAAACTAAACCTAAAATAAAAATAAAATTAACCTAAATAAAATAAAATAAAAAGTAGATAAAAAATTTAAACAAAAATAAAAAATAAAAAATAATCCTAAATTATAATAAAAAATAAAATAAAATAAATAAGTAAACCAAATAAAACTAAAACTACTAGTTTACAAAATTTAAAAAGAAAACCCCTAACCCTAAACCCTAAAATTAATCCTAAACCCTAAACCTACAACTATAAACCCTAAACCCTAAACCCTAAAACCCAAAGCCCTAAAACCCTAAATCCTAAACCCTAAATCCTAAAACCATAATCCCTAAACCCTAAACCATAAACCCTAATCGTTAAAAACCTAAAAACCTAAACCTAAGCTAAATAAAGCCTAAAAATAAAATAAATAAAAAAACTTAAACCTAAATAAATTAAAATAATAAAATAAAATTAAAACATATACTAAAATTGAAACCTAAACCTAAACCAAAACCTAAACCTAAACCTAAAAATTAAACTATATATAAAATAAAAACTAAACTAAAATAAAATAAATAAAAACCTAAACTAAACTAAAATTTAAATTATCCTAAAAAAAAAAACCTAAATAAAATAAAAACTAAATTTAAATAAAAATAAAATATACCTAAAATAAAATAAAATAAAAATCAAAACTTAAAAAATATGCCTACAAATAAATAAAAAATAAAACCTAAACCATAAACTAAAAAAAACCTAAACCTAAAATAAACAAAATAAAATAAACTTAGACCTAAACTAAAATAAACTAAACAAAAATAAATAAAACCTAAACCGAAACAAGAAATAAACTAAACCATAACCCTAAACTAAATAAAATAAAATAAACTAAAAATAAACCTAAACCTAAACTAAAAAATAAAACCTAAAAATAAACCTAAAATAAAAACCTAAAACCTAAACATAAGAAAATAAAATAAAAACTCAAACCTAAACCTAAAAATAAAAAATAAAATCTAAACTTAAAAAATAAAATAAACATAAAACTAAACTAAAAAAATAAACCTAAACCTAAGCCTAAACCTAAAAAATAAACTAAAATAAAAAACTTAAACTAACATAAATAAAATTAAAAAAATAAAGTAAACTAAATAAAATTAAACAATAAACCTAAATAAAAAAAACTAAAAAGAACTAAATAAACTAAATAAACCTAAACCAAATGATTTTCTTAAATTAAAAAAAACCATAAACTATAAACCCTAAACCCTAAACCCTAAACCTTAAATCCAAAATCCTAAACCCTAAACCCTAAACCCAAACCTAAAGTAACTATATAAATTAAAAAATATACCTAAACCCTAAGAATGGGCAGAACCTTGACGATAGCAACATCACCGTAAACCAGGCTCAATCTAGATCTAGTGGTGGAGGCGGAGGTAGAAGCCGCAGTTATCACTATGGTGGTGGGGGATCTGAAGGTGCTGGTGGATATGGAGGTGGTGGTCAGAGTAGTGGTGGTTATAGTGGCGGGAGGAGCAACTGAGGTTACAGCCATGGTGGCGGCGGAGGGAGAGATCAGGGATATAATGGGGGATCCTAGTACTCAAGAGGCAAGGGTGGTTCTGATGGGAACTGGAGAAGATGAAGAACAACCAATCCGATCTAGTTCTTATGGAACTATGTCTTTACAGTAGAGACGGTTCTAGTTATCAAAGGGTTTTTGATTTTCTCTATGCATGCTTATTTTTTATCTATGTCATCACTTGTGTCTTTGAAAACTTGGTGTGTTATTTGGTTGATGAAATCGAAAAAAGAAATGTTGAATCTAAATTTGTTCTCTGTTAAAAAAAACTAAAATCCATAAACACGAAACCCTAAACTCTAAAACCCTAAACTCTAAAGACTAAACCCTAAACGCTAAACCCTAAATCCTGAACCTAAAAACCTTAACCTGCACTAAATAAAACCTAGTAATGAAATAAATAAATAAAACCTAAACCTAAATAAAATAAAATAAAAATCAAATCAAATAAAAATCTAAACTAAAACCAAACATAAACCTAAACCTAAACCTAATCCTAAAATTAAAAAAAAAACTAAACTAAAATAAAATTAACAAAAACCTAAACTAAACTAAAAAATAAAATAACACTAAAAATAAAAAAACCAAATTAAAATAAAACCTAAACATAAAATAAAAATAAACCTAAAGTAAAATAAAATAAAAACTAAATAAAAACCTAAACAAAAAATAAACCTAGAAATAAAACCTAAAAATAAATAAAAAATAAAACCTTAATCGTAAACAAAAAAAACCCTAAACCTAAAATAAAATAAATAAAATAAACCTAAACCTAAACTAAAATAAATATAACCTAAACTTAAACATAAAATAAACTAAACCTAAACCCTAAGCTAAATAAAATAAAATAAACTAAAAACAAACCTAAATTGAAACTAAAAAATAAAACATAAAAATATACCTAAAATTAAAACCAAAAACCTAAACCTAAAAAACTAAAATAAAAACCTAAACCTAAACCTAAAAATAAAAAATAAAACCTAAACTTAAATAAACATAAAAATGAAAGTAATCTAAAAAATAAACATAAACTTAAACCTAAACCCAAAAATAAATAAACCTAAATAAAAATATAAAATGAATTAAATAAACTAAATAAACATAAACCGATTGGTTTACTTAATTTTTTTCAAAAAAATCTAAACCATAAACCCTAAAACTAACACTAAACCCTAAACCCTAAACCCTAAAACTAATCATAAACCATAAACCTTAAACTAACCCTAAACCCTAAACCCTAAAAATCATAAACACTAAACCCTAAACCATAAAGCCTAAATACTAAACCCTAATCCCTAAACCCTTAACCTTAAAACCTTAAACCCTAAAATAATAAACCCTAAAACCCTAAAGCCTAAACCCTAAACCCTAAACCACCATAAAACCATAAACCCTAAAATCCTAAACCCTAAACCCTGAACCCTAAAAACCTAAAATCTTATACCTAAACTAAATAAAACTTCAAAATAAATAAATAAAAAAACCTAAACCTAAATAAAATAAAAAATAAAATAAAATAAAAACCGAAACTAAAATCTAAGTTGAAATATAAAATAAAATAAAAAATTAAACTAAACTAAAATAAAATATATAAAAACATAAACTAAACTAAAAAATTAAAATAATAATATGAAGAAAAAACCTAAATAAAATAAGAACTAAATGTAAAATAAAAAAAACTTAAAATAAAATAAAAAAAAACTAAATAAAAACCTAAACCTAAAAAAACAAAAAAATAAATAAATAATAAAATCGAATCCCTAAACTAAAAGAAAACCTAAACCTAAAATAAATTTAAAATGAATAAAATAAAATAGACCTAAACCTAAACTAAAATAAACTAAACTAAATTAAATAAAACCTAAACCTAAACCTAAAATAAACTAAATTTAAACCTAAACCTAAACTAAATAAAATAAAATAAAGTAAAAATGAACCTAAACCAAAACTAAAAAATAAAACCTAAAAATAAACTTAAAATAAAACACTAAAACCAAAACTTTAAAAAATAAAATAAAAACTTAAACCTAAACCTAAAACTAAAAAATAAAACCTAATTCTAAAAAATAAAATAAAAATATAACTCAACTAAAAATTAAACCTAGTGATAAACCTAAACCTAAAAAAATAAACTAAAATAAAAAGCCTAGACTAAAATAAATAAACCTAAAATAAATTAACTAAACTAAATAAAAATAAAAAATAAAAAAACAAAATAAATAAATAAATAAACTAAATAAACCTAAACCTACCAGTTTACTTAATAATTTTTTTTAAAAAAACCCTAAACCCTAAATCCTAAACCCAAAACCTAAAACTCTAAACCCTAAACCAACCCTAAACCTCAAACTCTAAACTCACAACACTAAACCTACGACCCTAAACCTAAACCCTAACCAAAACCATAAACCCAAAACCCTAAAAGCATAAACCCTAAAACCCTAAACCCTAAACCCTAAACACTAAACCCTAAACCCAAAACTCTAACCCTAAACCCTAAACCCCAAACTATAAACTTAAACCTAAAGTAACTAAATAAACTAAAAAATAAACTTAAAGCCTAAAACTTAATAAACCTAAACCTAAACCTAAATGTTAAGATTAGGTAGAACCTTGATGGAAGAAACATCATCGTCAACTAAGCTCAGTCTAGATCTGGCGGTGGAGGTGAAGGTGGAGGCGATGGTTATCGTAGTGGTGGTGGGGGATCTGGAGGTGGTGGTTGGAGCAGTGGTGGTTATGTTGGCAAGAGGAGAGATGGACGTTATAGCCATTGTGGTGGCAGAGGGAGAGATAGGGTTATGATGGTGGAACCTGCTACTCGAGAGGTTGGGGTAGTTCTGATTGGAACTAGAGAAAATAAAGAACGGTCGATCTGATTTGCTGCTTATGGAACTGTGTCTTTACAGTAGAGATGGTTCTAATTATCTAGGGTAATTTGCTCTATTCGTGCTCATTTTTTATTTATGTCGTCGCTTATGTCTTAGAGAACTTGGTGTGTTACTTGGTTGATGATATCGAAAAGAAGAAATATTGAATATGAATTTTTTCTATAATAAAAGAAACCAAAAATTGTAAACCCTAAACTAAAACCTAAATCCTAAACTGAAAATCGAAAACCTAAACCCTAAAAATAAAAAAATAAAAATAAATAAATAAACCTTAACCTAAAACTAACCATAAACCCTAAACTTACAACTCTAAACCCTAAACCCTAAACACCAAACCCTAAATCGTAAACCCTAAACCCTAAACCCTAAATCCTAAAATCGAATAATGAACTAATAAAATAATAAAATAAACTAACTAAAAATAAAACTAATAAATAATAAACTAAAACTAATAATAAATAAAAACAAAACTAATAAAACTAACTAAATTAAACTAACTAAATAACAATTAAAAAATTAATAAACTAATAATAATAAAAAACTAACTAAATTAATAAACAAACTAATAAATAATTTAAACATAAACAGAAAAGCCCCACTAACAAACTAACTAAAAATAAACTAAACTAATAAAAACTAAACTAAACTTAAACTAATAACTAAAACTAAACTAATAAACTAACTAAAATAAACCCTAATAAATAAATAACTAACTAAAATACTTAAATCCTAAACATAACTAACCTAATAAATAACTAACCAATAATAAAACTAAACTCAATAACTAAATTAATAATAACTAAACTAACTAAACTAAAACTAATAACTAATAAACTAAAACTAATAAGCTAACTGAATAACTAATAAATAACTTATAATAATAACTAACTAATAACTAAATAATAATAATAATAATAAAACTAAATAATCAAAACACAAACCAAAAACCTAAACTAATCAAACTAATAATAATAAAACTAATAATAACAAACTAAACTAAACTAAAATAATTAATAACTAAACTAATAATATTAATAATAATAACTAAACAATAACTAAAAAAACTAATAAACTAATAATAAAAATAAACTAAAACTAACTAATAAATAACTAATAAAACTAATAACTAAAAACCTAATAATAACTAATAAAAGCTAAAACTAATAATAAACTAAATAAAACTAATAAAAATAAAAGAAATAATAAATAAATAATAACCTAAAACTAATAACTGATAAACTAATAAACTAATAACAAACTAACTAGAGAAACTAAATAATAAAATAAAACTAAACTAATAAACTAAAAATTAATTAATTAACTAAACCTAGTAAACTAACTAATAACAAACTAAAACTAAACCCTAAACATAAACTATTAAACCATAAAAACTAACTAATAAATAAACATAATAATAATTAAGCCTAATAAACTAACTAATAACTAATAATAATCAAATAATAAAATTAATAATAAAACTAAAAAAAACTAATAAACTAAAACTAAATAGTTAATAACAACCAACACTAAACTAATAAACTAATAATAAAATAAACTAAATAAATCTAATAACTAAACTAATAATAATAATAACCTAAAGTAATAATAAACTAAATAATAAATAAAACATAAATAAATAAACTAAACCTAATAATAATAAACAAACCTAATAAATTAACTAATAATAAGAAACTAATAAAACTAACTAAACTAATAAACAAATAACCAATAATAATAAAAAATAAACTAAACTAAAAACTAATAATAACTAAAAAACACTAAATAGTAAAAAACCTAATAACATAAAAATAAACTAAACTAAAGTAATAATAATAATAAACTAAATAATAAATAACTAAAACTAAACTAAACTAAACACTAAACTAACAAAACTAATAAATAATAATAAACTAAATAAAAACTAACTAATAAAACAAATAATAGCTAAACTAACTAAATAAATAACTAATAACTAAACCAACTAAAATTAATAAACTAATAATAATAATAACAAAACTCATAATAATAATAATAATAATAAAATAATAATAATAAAAATAATAATAATAATAATAATAAAACTAAATAATCAAAGCACAAACCAAAAACCTAAACTAATCAAACTAATAATAATAAAACTAATAATAACAAACTAAACTAAACTAAAATAACTAATAACTAAACTATTAATAATAATAACTAAACAATAACTAAAAAAACTAATAAACTACTAATAAAAAAAATAAACTAAAACTAACTAATAAATAACTAATAAAACTAATAACTAAAAAATAATAATTAATAAAAGCAAAAAACTAATAATAAACTAAAACTAATAAAAAATAAAAGTAATAATAAATAATAACCTAAAACTAATAACTGATAAACTAATAAACTAATAACAAACTAACTAGAGAAACTAAATAATAAAATAAAACTAATTAATAAATAAACTTAAACCCTAATAAATAAGAAACACTAAAACTAAACTAATAAACTAAAAATTAATTAAGTAACTAAACCTAGTAAACTAACTAATAATAAACTAAAACTAAACCCTAAACATAAACTAATAAACCATAAAAACTAACTAATAAATAAACATAATAATAAATAAGCCTAATAAACTAACTAATAACTAATAGTAAACAAATAATAAAACACCTAGCTAAAAAAATTAAGAATAACTAACTAATAAACTATAAATAAAATAAAATAAAATAAAACTATCTCAATAACTAAACTAAATAACTAAACTAATAATTCTAATAAATAAACTAAAAATAATAATAATAAAACTAAATAATAATAACTAAACCAATAAAAACTAATAATAAATAATAATAATAATAAATTAATAACTAACTAAACTAATAAATTAATAATAATAAAACTAATAATATAGTAACTAATAAATAACTAAATAACTAAACCCAAAACACTAACTAAATAAATAAATGAAATAATAATAAAAAACTAATAATAATAAACATAAACTAATAATAATAATATACTAAAAAAACTAATCTAAAACTAAATTAATAATTAACTAACTAACTAAACTAATAATAATAATAAATAACAATATATAAATAATAATAACTAATAATAAACTGAACTATAAACTAAACTAAAAAACTAATAATAAAAAAGTAATAAACCTAAACCCATAACAAAACTAATAAAACTAATAAACTAATAAATAAACTAACAAAACTAAACCACTAATTAAAACTAGCTAAAACCAAAATAATAATAACACCATAAACTAATAATAATAACTCACTAAACAAAATAAACAACAAACTAACTAATAAACTTATAAACTAATAAACAAATTAACTAAAAAGTACAACTAATAAAACTAAACCATAACAAATAATAAGCACTAAAACTAAACTAATAAGCTAATAATAATAATTAATAATAAATAACTAAATAACTAAAACTAAAACTAAACCTAAACTAAACTAATAAAACCATAAAACTAACAAATAAATAAACATAATAATAGCTAAACCAAATAAACTAACCAATAATTAATAATAAACTAATAATAAATTAGCTAATTAGAAAAATGAATAATAATTAACTAATAATAAACTAATAAACTAATAACTAAATAAAATAAAACTAATTAAATAACTAATCAAATAAACCTAATAAACAAACTAATAATAATAATAATAATAATAAAACTAACTGATAATAACTAAACTAAAAAAACTAATAAAAATAATAATATAAACTAATAACTAACTAGCTAAACTAATAAACTAGTAATAAAAAAACTAATAATAAACTAACTAATAAATAACAAAATAACTAAACCCTAAACCCTAACTAAATAAATAAACTAAATAATAATAATAAAACTAATAATAATAAAGATAAACTAATAATAATAATAAACTTAAAAAAATAATCTAAAACAAAACTAATAATAAATCGTCTAACTAAACTAATAATAATAAATAATAATTATCTAATAATAACTAATAAAAACTAAAGCATAAACTAAACTAAAAAACTAATAATAATAACTAATAAACCTAAACCCATAACTAAACTAATAAAACTAATAAAGTAAACTAATAAACTAATAAATAAACTAACAAAACTAAACTAATAAAACTAAACCACTAACCAAAACTAGCTAAAACCTAAATAATAATAAAACCATAAACTAATAATAATAACTAACTAAACTAAATAAATAACAAACTAATTGATAAACTAATAAACTACTAAACTAACTAACCAAAAATATCAACTAATAAAACTAAACAAATTATTAAATAAACCTAAACCCTAATAAATAATAAACACTAAAACTAAACTAATAACTAATAATAATAACTAATAATATATAACTTAATAACTAACTAAAACTAAACCCTAAACCTAAACTATTAAACCATAAAAACTAAATAATAAATAATCATAATAATAACTAAACCTAATAAATTAACTAATAATAAATAATAAACTAATAATAAAACACCTAACAAAAAAATTAATAATAACTAACTAATAATAAACTAATAAACTAATAATTAAATAAAATAAAACTAACTAAATAACTAAACTAAATGACTAATATAATAAACATAATAAATTAACAAATAATAATAATTATTATAAAACTAACTAATAATAACTAAACTAATAAAAACTAAAAATAATAATAATATTAATTAATAACTAATTAACTAAAGTAATAAACTAATAATAATAAAACTAATAATAAACTAACCAATAAATAACTAAATAACCAAACCCTAAACCCTAACTAAATAAATAAACTAAATAATAATAATAAAACTAATAATAAAAAACATAAACTGATAATAACAATAAACAAAAAATAATCTAAAATAAAACTAATAATAAACCAACTAACTAAACTAATAATAGTAATAAATAATAAATAACTAATAATAACTAAAAAACTAAACCTTAAACTAAACTAAAAAACTAATAATAATAAACTAATAAACCTAAACCCATAACCAAACTAATAAAACTAATAAACTAAAAAATAAACTAACAAAACTAAACTAATAAAACTAAACCACTAACTAAAACTAACTAAAATAATAATTATAATAATATCATAAACTAATAATAATAACTAACTAAACTAAATAAATAAATAACTAACAAATAAACTAATAAACTAAAAAACAAACTAACTAAAATGAGTGACTAATAAAATTAAACTAACTAATAAATAAACCTAAACCCTAAAAAGTAATAAATGCTAAAACTAAATTAATAAACTAATTATAATAACTAATAATTAAAAACTAAATAACTAAAACTAAACCCTAAACCAAAAACTAATAAACCATAAAAACTAACTAATAATTAAACATAATAATAACTAAACCTAATAAAATAACTAATAACTAATAATAAACTAATAATAAAACACCTAACTAAAAAAATTAATAATAACTAACTAATAATAAACTAATTAACTAATAACTAAATAAAATTATACTAACTAAAAAACTAAACTAAATAATTAATCTAATAAAACTAATAAATAAACTAATAATAATTATAGTAAAACTAACTAACAATAGCTAAACTAATAAAAACTAATAATAATAATAATAATAATAATAATAATAATAATAATAACTAATAACTAACTAACTAAAGTAATAAACTAATAATAATAAAACTAATAATAAACTAACAAATAAATAACTAAATAACTAAACCTTAAACCGAACTAAATAAATAAACCAAAATAATAGTAATAAAACTAATAATAATAAACATAAAATAATAATAATAATAATAATAAACTAAAAAACTAATATAAAACAAAATTAATAATAAACCACGTAACTAAACTAATAATAATAAATAATAAATAACTAATAATAAACTAATAAAAAACTAAACCATAAATAAAATTAAAAAACTAATAATAATAAACTAATAAACGTAAAGCCATAACTAAACTAACAAAACTAATAAACTAAACTAATAAACTAATAAATAAACTAACAAAACTAAACTAATAAAATTAAACCACTAACTAAAACATACTAAACCCTAAACTAATAAAAATAACTAACTAAACTAAATAAATAACTAATTAACTAATAAACTAATAAACTAATAATCTAATAAAAAAACTAACTAAAAAAACTAACTAATAAAACTAAACTAATTAATAAATAAACCTAAACCCTAATAAATAATAAATACTAAAACTAAACTAACAAGCTGATAATAATAATGAATAATAAATAGCTAAAGAACTAACTAAAACTAAACTTATAAATAAACATAATAATAACTAAACCTAATAAACTATCTAATAACTAATAATAAACTAATAATAAAACACCTAAATGAAAAACTTAATAATAACTAACTAATAATAAACTAATAAAATAATAATAAAATAAAACAAAACAAACTAAATAACTAAACTAAAAAACTAAACTAATAAACCTAATAAATAATTTAATAAGAATATTAATAAAACTAACTAACAATAACTAAACTAATAAAAGCTAATAATAATAACAATAATAATAAATAATAACTAACTAACTAAACTAATAAACTAATAATAAACTAACTCAATAACTAAACTCTAAACCCTAACTAAATAAATAAGCTAACTAATAATAATAATAATAAACTAAAATAAACTAATCTAAAACAAAACTAATAATAAACAATCTAACTAAACTAATAATAATAATAATAATAAAGAATAAATAACTAATAATAACTAATAAAAAACTAAACCATAAACTAAACTAAAAAACTAATAATAAAAACTAATAAACCTAAACCCATAACTAAACTAATAAAATAAATAAAATAAATTAATAAACTAATAAATAAACTAACAAAACTAAACTAATAAAACTAAACCACTAACTAAAACTATCTAAAACCTAAATAATAATAAAACCATAAACTAATAATAATAACTAACTAAACTAAATAAATAAATAATTAATTAATAATAACTAACCTAACTACCAATAACAAATAAATTAACTGATAAACTAAACCTAACTTCACCCCCGGCCCCCTAAACTAACCTAAAATAATAATAACTAAAATTAAAATTAATAAAACTAAACTAATAACCTAACTAAAACTAAACTAACTAAACAAAACATAAAACTAATAATAAACTAATAATAAAACTAATAAAACCTAATAATAATAAACACTAAACCTAAAAAACATAAACCCTAAAACTAAACTAAACCCTCTTATTAAGAGATTTTGGGATCCCTCTTATTCTTGGTGAGTTTTCAATCGCTTTCTCTCTTGGATTCCCTATAGATTGTCAGTCTTGGGCCGATATTGACTTGTTCTTGTCATGGCACCAGCTTCTTCAAATCCATGGTGTAAATCCCATGTTCCGATGGATCCCGCTAAGGCATCAAATTTTTTGGGTAATCCTATGTCTAAATTACTTGTTGTTACTGAATCTTTCAAAGAGGCTTTAGCTAGTAAGAATTCCTCCACCGAGCCTCCTTTGAATTTGTTTCATATGACTTTTAAATGTTCTCCGACAATTATGATTTCAAATTAGGATATTGAAAGATTAGCTTAGCCTTTTGCTTTTTCTTTGATTAGAAAATTTTCATTTAAATGGCCAAAGATTGAAGATATTCATTCTTTTTTTCATTGCTTAAATTTATCTGGTTCTTTTTCTATTGGGCTGATTAATGTGAGGCATGTTTTGATTAAACTTTCTAATGACCTTGATTACATAAGAATTTTTTCTAGGCATTATTATAATTTTTTTAATTGTCAAAGGCGTATTCTGAAGTGGACGCCTATGTTTGATGTTAATGAAGAGTGTCCAATTGTTCCCATTTTGATTTCTTTACTTAACTTGCATATTCATCTATTTTATCATCAGATTCTTTATGCTATTGTGTCAATTTTGGTTAGCCTTGATCACAAAACCGCTTCTTCTAGACCATCTATTGCTAGAAATCTTGTAGAGATTGATATTACTAAAAAAATATCTGAAAGAAATTTGGTTGGGTTCAAAAAAATGATGTCATTTTCATAAACTTGTTTTTGAGAATTTTCCCATTTTTTTGTAATCATTGTATTCATGGGCATTAAATTTCTAAATGCTTTATTGCTCATCCCTCTCTTAGGAAAAAAACACCAGTAAGAATTCAATTGTTGGAAAAACTGATGATTCTCTCAAGTTGGATAAAGGAAAATCTACTTCTCAAAATTCTAATGTTTTTCAAAACGAAATTTTTGAATCTTTTGAAAAAGTTTTACATATTAATGATTTGTCTAATGCAGAAGGTAATTTTGATAATTTTGAAAATGTTTTAACTAATAATCATGCTCTAAATGTTTCTTTTGATTATTCTGTTAAAGGGAAGACTTTAGAGGTTGTGGTTAATGATTCTAATGGTTGGGATGTTATGCATAAGTCCTTTCATGATGATGGTTTGAATATTATTGATGGTAACATCATTTATTCCAATCAGTTGGATGTTAGTTCTCTTTCTCCTATGTCTATTTTAGATCATGGGAAAGAGACTATTTCATTGCTTTCTTTGATTGATAATGGTGGTGAAAAGAATGTTCTTATTTCTGATATTTTAACTTCTGGTCCTGACAATCTTGTTAATATTGGTGATCCTTCTTTTAAAAAAAAACAAGATTTAGATAACTGTGATAATTCTCTCATTGTGAATAGTTCTATTACAGTTCAAAATGATGGTTTTTCTATGGCTGGTAATTCTATTCAAAATTTTGGTAATATGCTATGTGTTTCTAAGGGATTTGAATATTATTTTAATCCCTTATATGAAGATTGTACTAAAAATTTGGATTATGCTTCTCTTGCTTCTTTTATGAATGAAGATAGGGAAGATACTCTTCAAATTTTTTGGGAAGGTAAAAATATTGATAAATGTCCTCTTAATAAAGCTATTTCTACTCCTTCTTTCACTTATGATTCTGAAATGCATACTATTTCTAATTTTCCTTAGTCTAATGTTGTGGATGATTCTGAATGGTCTTCTTTGAAATTGATAGCTTCTGCTGATCCCCAAGCCATTTATAACAATACTGATTCATTTTTGAATGGAGATTTTTTGGAGAAAGGGCATGGTTTTAAAATTGTTTACAAATAGATAAAAGAAAAAAAGAGTTCAGATTTAAGCCCCTCCTCACTCTTTGTTACTTGTTCCAAAGCTTCTTGGATATAATATCTCCGTCCTTGAGAGCTTTTCTCTTTTGGCTAGTTTTTCTCTTTCGAGCTTTTCTGTGTTTTCTTGTTAGCTGGAGTATTGGCTTCTTGGCTAATTTTCCTCCTTCTGGGTTGGTGTTTATGGTTTTTATTGTCTTTTTTTTTGGTGCCCTTTACTGTTGGTTTTGTGCTGGTTTGTTCCTATTTTGCCTTTCTTTGGTTGGTGCTTTTGCTCTCTTTGTTGGTAGGTTTTTTTGTCCTTGAGTGTAGTTTGTCCATTGGTTAGCTATCTATTTATTTAGCTTTGTCGGCCTTCTTTTTTGTGTTGGTTGGTTTGGTTCTCTGTTCTTGCTATTATTTTATTTGGTGCTCTATTGTGTGGATGCTTTGTTGTCTGTTTCCTTTTCTTTGGTTGTTTCCTTGGTGGCTTTGGATTGGTGTTGTTGTGGACTCTGTTGGCTTGGTTCCTTAGTGGCTTTGGACTGGTGTTGTTGTGGGCTCTGTTGGCGTTATCTTTGGGGGTTCTTTTTTTTTTTTTTTTGGGTTGTAAGCTTCTTTTCTCCCTTTTATTTAATAGGTGTTCATATTTGGTTTTGCTGGGACTGCCTTATGTTAATTTTATCTATTGGTCTCCTCTCTCTTTCTATTTTCTTAGCTTCACTTTTTCTTTGGCTGGGTGGCTATTATGATAGATTTATATTTTTCTTTGGCTGGGATGGCTATGATGATATGATGAATTTTTTCCTTGATTTTTTTGTGGCTAGTGACTTTTCCTATTTGTAACCCTTCTATGAAGATGGATACACTTAGGATCTAATGCCCAACATTATTGAGATTATCCTTCTTTCCTTATATATGAGCCTGAGTTTTTTTCTCTTTATGTTTTCTGATCTCCTTCTTACTAAGATTTCTTGCAGGTTGTAGGTTCTCTTTTTTAGTTGGTCTCTTCTTCTTCTTGGAGGGAGCATGAGTCTTACTGATGGTCTCTTTTTCTAAGATGGTTGGAGTTATCTTCAATTGTAGGTTGTAGGTTTCCTTTTCTTATGGATCTTCATCTCTTTGGAGGTTCTTTTGGAGCTCCGTGGATTCTACCACTTTCTTGGCTTTTTTGTCTTGTTTTTTTTTTCTTTATTGCTCTTTGATGTATTAGTTTAGGGACTAAACTCTTTAGAGTTCTCCTATAACTCATTTGAGTAGTAGTTTTTTTCTTTTTAAGTTTAGTCTCTATTATGATCTTCTTGTACCTATTTTCTGAGCAATAAACTCCTTTTAGTTAAAAAAACCTTAAACCCTAAATCCTAAAAACCCTAAACACTAAAGCCTAAACACTAAACCTTAAACCCTAAACCTAAACCCTAAACCCTAAACCATAAACCCTAAACCCTAAAAACCTAAAAAAATAAAACTGAAACTAAATAAAACCTAAAAATAAAATAAATAAATAAAACCTAAACCTAAATAAAATAAAAAAGTAAAATAAAATAAAAACCTAAACTAAAACTTAAACCAAAACCTAAAAATAAAAAAAAAATAAAAAATAAAAATAAACTAAATTAAAATAAATAAAAGCCTAAACTAAATTAAAAAGTAAAATAAACTTAAGAATAGAATACCTAAATAAAATAAAAACTAAACATAAAATAAAAATAAAATAAACCAAAAATAAAATAAAAGAAAAATCTAAACCTAAAAGAATAAACTTAAAAATAAATAAAAAATAAAACCTAAACCCTAAACTAAAAAT
Organism: Cymbidium sinense; assembly: GCA_021442155.1. NCBI lineage: Eukaryota > Viridiplantae > Streptophyta > Magnoliopsida > Asparagales > Orchidaceae > Cymbidium > Cymbidium sinense. Next base: position 63,493,882 of record CM038214.1, on the reverse strand, counting down.
AAAATAACAAAATAAAATAAATAAATATAATCTGTTGTTTTTTTTTTGTTTTTATTTTGTAATTTTGTTTTGTTTTGTTTATAGTTTGCTTAAAAATAAATTTGTTTCATTGTACATGTTTTTTTAAAAACACTAAAAACATCTTTTAGATATTTAAAGTAATTTTAAAAATAATAATTTTTATTTTCAAAAACCAAAAATAAAACCACATAAAAAACACTCTAAACGAACATGTTTTCAAAAAACAACATAAAAATAAAAACAAAAAAACATAAAACAAAAGTGAGCCCAAACGACCCCTAAACTAAAATAAACTAAACTAAGTAAAATAAAATAAACTAAAAATAAAAATAAACCTAAACTAAAAAATAAAACCTAAAAATAAACCTAATATAAAAACTTAAAACCTAAACCTACAAAAAAAAATAATAACCTAAACCTAAAAAATAAAAGAGAAATAAAACTCAACTAAAAAATAGACCTAAACCTAAACCTAAACCTAAAAAAATAAATTAAAATAAAAAACCTAAACTAACATAAATAAAACTAAAATAAATAAACTAAACTAAATAAAAAATAAAAAATAAACCTAAATAAAAATAAAAAGTAAAATAAACTAAAATAACTAAATAAAGTAAATAAACCTAAACCTACTGGTCTACTTAATTTTAAAAAAAATCTTAAACACAAAATCCTAAACCTTAAAGCCTAAAAAACCTAAACTGTAAACCTTAAAAACTAAACCCTCAACCCCAAAATCCTAAACCCTAAACACTAAACTCTAACCCTAAATCATAAACACCCTAAACCCTAAGCGCTAAACCCCCATTGAGCTAATTTTTATGAAAGGTGATCTTAAAGAAGTCAGCGAAGAGGTTGCGAAGTACAAAGTTGGTGCTCCTGCCGGTGTTGCTTTTGTTACCCCTTATCCCACCCTAGATGCACCCAACTTGTTCATCAACACTTACAAGAATTCCCTCGCCATCATGATTGCCGACACATATACCGGTGTATAAGGTTAAGGAGTATTTGAAGGTTCCTAGTAAATTTGTGTGATGCACCTGATGCTTCTGCTACTCCTACTGCTATTGTAGCTACTCCGGCTACTATAGTGGAACAGAAGAAGGAAGAGCCTACTGAGGAATCTGATGATGATATGGGTTTTAGCGTTTTCGACTAAGCTTTGCTGCCCTTCTACAAAATCAAATTTTATTATCTCTAGGAGTTAAATCATTTAATGAAATACTATTTTTGTGAATTTTTGAATTGCATTTCTTTTATCTTATTTTATTAGTTGTTAGAGGATAATGTCTTATTTGATTGGGTAATTTCTTATGTGTTATAAAATCATTTGAGTTTTTTTTTTTTTTAAAAAAACCCTAAACCCTAAACCCTAAACCCTAACCCTAAACCCTAAACCTTAAAACCTAAACCTAAACCTAAAGTAACTAAATAAATTAAAGAATAAACCTAAAACCTAAAACCAAAACCTAAACCCTAAGAATGGGTAGAACCTGATAGAAACACCATCAACCAGTGCTCTAGATCAAGGGTGGAGGCAAAGGTGGAGGTGGAGCATAGTGGTGGTGGGGGATCTAGAGGTGTTAGTGGATATGGAGGTGGTGGTCAAAGTAGTGGTGGTTATGGAGAAAGGAGGAACGACGGAGGTTACAACCATCATGGTGGTGGAGGGAGAGATCGGGGATATGATGGTGGATCCTGCTACTCGAGAGGCCAGGGTGGTTCTGATGGGAAATAGAGAAATTGAAGAATGCCAATCCGATCTGCTACTTATGGAACCGTCTTTACAATAGAGATGATTCTAGTTATTTAGGGTTTTTGATTTGCTCTATGCATGCTCATTTTTTATCTATATCATCTCTTGTGTCTTAGAGAACCTAGTGTGCTACTTGCTTGATGAAATCAAAAAGAAGAAATTTTGAATCTGAATTTGTTCTCTATTAGAAAAAAACTAAAAACCCTAAACACTAAACTAAAACCTGAACCCTAAACCTAAAACCTAAATGCTAAACCCTAAAAATAAAAAAAAATAAATAAATAAACCCTAACCCTAAACCTTAAACCTTAAAACTATCCTAAACCCTAAACCTACATCCCAAAACCCTAAACCCTAAAGCCTAAAACCCTAAACCCCAAACCCTAAACCTTAAATCCTAAACCATAAACTTTAAACCCTAAACCATAACTCTAAACCCTAAAAACCTTAAACCCTAAAGGCTGAACACTAAACCCTAAACCCTGAACCCTAAACCCTAAAACCCTAAACCCTAAACTTAAACCTAAATGTTAAAATATTAAAACCTAACTAAATAAAACCTAAAATAAAAAGTAAAACTTAAACCTAAATAAAATAATTAAAATAAAATAAAGTAAAACCTAAACTAAAACCTAAACTTAAAAAATAAAATAAAATAAAATAAAAATAAAATAAAGAAAAAAAAAAATAAACCAAAAATAAAAATAATAAACCTAAGAATAAAAACCTAAATAAAATAAAAACACACAAAAAATAAAATAAACATAAAATAAAATAAAATAAAAACTAAATAATAACATAAACCTAAAAAATAAACATAAAAATAAAACCTTGAAATAAATAAAGAATAAAACATAAACCCTAAAAAAAACTAAAGCTAAAATAAAAATAAAATAAACAAAATAAAATAAACCTAAACCTAAACTAAAATAAAATAAACTTAAATAAATAAAACCATAAACTAAACCTAAAATAAATTAAACCTAAAACTAAACCTAAACTAAATAAAATAAAATAAACTAAAAATAATCCTAAACCTAAAATAAAAAAAACCTAAAAATAAACATAAAATAAAAACGTAAAATCTAAACCTATAAAAATAAAATAAAAACCTAAACCTAAATCTGAAAATAAGAAATAAAACCTAAACCTAAAAATAAAATTAAAATAAAACTCAACTAAAACATAATCCTAATCCTAAACTTAAACCTAAAAAAATAAACTAAAATAAAAACCCTAAACTAAAAAAAAAATAAACCTAAATTAAATAAACTAAACTAAATAAAATAAAAAAATAAACCTAATTAAAAAAATAGAAAATAATATAAGTTAAAATAAATAAAAAATAAACTAAATATACTAAATAAACTTAAACCTACTTAATTTAATTTTAAAAAATAAACTAAACCCTAAATGCTAAACAATAAAACTAACCTAAACCTAAACCACAAACCCTAAACCTAAACCCTAAACCCTAAACCCTAAACCTTAAACCATAAGCCCTAAACCATAAACCCTAAAAGAATAAACTCTAAAACCCTAAACCCTTAACCCTAAACCTCGATTGAGCTGATTTTATGAAAGGTGATCTTAAAGAAGTCAACAAAGGGGTTGTGAAATACAAAGTTGGTGCTCCTTCCCGTGTTGGTCTTGTTGCATCTATTGATGTTGTGTTTCCTCCATGCAACACTTGTTTGGATCTTTCACAAAATTCTTTCTTCCAAGTTCTCAACATCCCAACTAAGATCAATAAGGGTACTTTGGAAATTATCACCCTGGTTGAACTGATTAATAAAGGCGATAAAGTGGGATACTCAAAGGCTGCTCTCCTCGCTAAGCTAGGGAATAAACCATTCTCTTATGGCCTTGTCATCTAGTATGTGTATGATGATGGTTCGATGTTCAGTCCTGAGGTGCTTGACATCACTGAAGATGATCTCATCAAGATGTTTTCGGCAGAGTTTTCAATGATCACTTCTCTCTCACTGGCCCTCTCTTATCCCACCCCTATTGCAGTGCCCCACATGTTCATCAATGCTTACAAGAATGTCCTCACCATTGTGATTGCCACTGATTACACATACCCATAGGCTGAAGGTTAAGGAGTATTTGAAGGATCCTCATAAATTTGATGTGCATGCTACGCCTGATGCTTCTGCTATTCCTACTGCTACTGCTGCTGCTCTAGCTACAATAGTGGAAGAGAAGAAGGAAGAGCCTGCTGAGGAATCTGATGATGATATGGGTTTCAAATTATTTGACTAAGCTTATTAGCCTTCTATAAAATCAAATTTTATTGTCTCTAAGAGTTAAAATATTTTGTGAAATACTACTTTTGTGAATTTTTGAATTGCATTTTATTTTATCCTATTTTATTAGTTGTTAACGAAAAATGTATTATTTGATTTGGTGATTTTTTATTTATTATAAAACCATTTGAGTTTTAGAAAAAAAACCCTAAACCCTAAACCCTAAACTCTAAACCCTAACCCTAAACCCTAAATATTAAACCCTAAACCTAAACCTAAAGTAATTAAATAAATTAAAAAATAAACCTAAACCCTAAAACTTAATAAACCTATATCTAAACCTAAACCCTAAGAATGGGCAGAACCTTGATGGCTGGAACATCACTGTCAACCAAGCTCAATCTAGATCTGGAGGTCGAGGCGAAAGTGGAGGCAGCGATTATCATAGAAGTGGTGGGGGATCTGGAGGTGCTGGTGGATATGGAGGTGGTGAGCAGTGGTGGTTATGGAGGTGAGGAGTGATAGAGGATATAGCTATCATGGTGGATGAGGGAGAGATCGGGGATATGATGGTGGATTCCTCTACTCGAGAGGCCAGGGTGGTTCTGATGGGAACTAGAGACTAAAGAACGATCCGACCGGCCGCTTATGGAACTATGTCTTTATAGTAGAGATGGTTCTAATTATCTAGGGTTTGTTATTTTCTCTATGCGTGCTCATTTTTGATCTATGTCATCATTTGTGTCTTAGAGAACTTGGTGTGCTACTTGGTTGATGAAATTAAAAAGAAGAAATGTTGAATATGAATTTGTTCTCTATTAAAAAAAACCTTAAACCCTAAACCCTAAATGCTAAACTAAAACTTATACCCTAAACCTAAAACCTAAACCCTAAACCCTAAACCCTAAACCCTAAACACCCTAAACCCTAAACACTAAACCCTAAAACAAAAACCTAAAACCCTAAACCCTAAACCTTAATCCCTAAACCTTAAAACCATAAACCCTAAACTCTAAAACCTATAACCCTAAACCCTAAACCTTAAACCCCAAACTCTAAACCCTAAACTAATCCTAAACCCTAAACCCTAAACTAACCCTAAACCCTAAACCCTAAACCTTGAGTAAAGATGTCATTAGGAGTAGATCTAAAGAATGACCTAGTCCGAACATAGTTATGGTAGCTAAAGAAAATGTCATCAAGAGGCTTTCCCTTGACTATTAGAGATTTGAATACCCTAAACCCTAACCCTAAATCATATTATAATACCATATATTATAGTATAATGTAGCATCATATATCTGAGCATGTAGTGATCTATTTTTAGATATTTTAAGATGTTTTGAAATGTTTTAGTATATTATTATATTATGCCGTATAGTCTATATTAAGATAAATCATAAAACTATTGATTTAATAAATTTGATGATGAAATTAGATAAATTTGAAGTGGGAATTAGGTTCAAAGTTGTGATACACCACTTGTTGTCTAAAAAGTAAGATTTTATGTTCAAAATAAATATTATATGTTGTAGGATAGCATAGCATCATATATCATAATACATTGTTCTGCGTATTTTGAATTCATTTAATATTTTACAATCATGCAGTCAAGCCTACGCTAGCATTATTTATAAAAATGTTGATTTAGACTTTAAAATGGTGTAATTTGGCCAAATTCATAATAGGTAGATCATGGAAACATAATATATTGTTTCAATATAAAATATGTAAGTAATATGAATAAAATATATAGTTTTTAATTGTTTAGACTAATTTTATGATTTTTTATCTTAAGCAATCCCTTGTGATGTGATATGCAATATAATATAATATATATATGTTATAGTATTATAATATAGATGCCAAAACATAGTGTAGCATCATGCATTATAGCATACTATTATGTATTACTACTTGTTGTTTAGCATATTTTAGTTTGTTATAGTATGACGTAGTAGAGTTTCTGCTAGTATAATTCATAAAAATATTGATTTATAGGTTGGGATGATGGGATTTGGACAAATTTAAGGTAATCTTTAGGGAACATCATTGGGGGTGTGCTATGGTGTGTCATTTAATCAAAAGAATGGAATTTTGCATCCAAAATAAAGGTTCATTTTTCAACCAAATTTTATACATTTTTTTTGCTTAAAGTGATTCATTTTAAGGTGTAATGTAAGATAATAAATTATATGAAAGCATACTAAAATATAATGTACATAACAATATAACTTCACATATATATATGAATGTGGTGGTGTGTTACTAAATATTATTGTACATTATAGTATGTTTTACTTTGTTATAATACATTGGGTCAAAACTCACAAAAATGTTAATTTGAAGGTTGAGATGGAAGAATTTGGCCAAATTCATGGCACGCACCAAGAAAACACCAAAATTATGCTATTTTGTACCATTTCTAATAGAAAATTAATAATTTTACATCCAAAATGAATATTATTCATATTTGGAGAAAATTTTGTTATTTGTTCTTTTTAAGTTACTTTAATGAGGTGTAATGTTGGACAATATATTATATTATAGCAAATTATAATATAACAGCATATATTATAATATAATATTGTGTGTTAATTCACACAATAATATGGTTAGCATGATATTGTGTAGTTAGTTTGAGCTTGCACCATCACAAATCATAAAATGTTGATTACAATGTTAAGATGATGTAATTTGAACGAATACATTGTTGGGATTTCTATTGAAGTATTAAAGTTTTGCATAATAGAAGAAATAAGATTTGATGAGAATTCCATGTCAAGGACATGGAAGGAGATCCGCTAGGGGATCACACATGCATTGGACATGACATGTGAGGGGTTTATATCGAGGGCATAGAAGAAGAAAATATGTTAGGTATAAGGTTTGAATTTGATTTGATTATATGATTTATGGAAAGAAGATCTGCTGAAGATAAGAATCTATAATCCACTGGGGATTAAGATTGAATCGACTTTATTTTGTTTTGTTTTAATTGATGTGGAGGCATATATGATAGAGAAATGGGCTCAACTTATCTCAGATTTACTGAACCAAGGGAGAATCTACATGTCCATAGGATGGATTCTCCAACCATAGGGGTGATTACTAGGAAAGGGGAACTATCCAATCTGATAGTAACCCGGGTAGTGTCTAAATGGGGTTGCAAAGGATGTGATCCAAATATAGTGCCCATAGAGGAGGTGTTGCAAGGGGCGTTATCCTGAGCCATGAAAAAAAAAAAGCTTATAGGTGTACGGTGGCCAACTCAAGGAGAAAGTGTAGTAGACTTACATCTGCCATGAGTGGTGTATCCTAAGGTGCGAGAACCAACCAACCTAAGGTCCATCCGTCAGCATAGTGAGAACCACTAACCTAAAGTGCCCATTGGTGTCCAACGATCAATTTGGAAAGAAAGCATGTAGGCTTTCAACCGCCCAGGCGACCATCGTGATAGTCATTGGTAGGGATATTATCTAACCTAAAGTGACTACTAAGTGGGGAGCCTCGAGGAAGGACTAGACCCTGACTTGAAGCAGTCATGAGGGAAGGAGCTACTAGGGGACTTATCCTAAACCTTAAATATACTTGACCCAGTTAGTGCATGAAGGATAATCTAAGAAGAAAGCATAGCAGACTCACATCATCTTAAACAAAGCCAACATAAGGTAGCTTTATGGCCACACAGTAAGGCCTACCAAACTAATAATGTGCTCATTGGTGTGTAGTGGCCATGTAAGGAAGGAAAGCAAAGAAAACTTACATCCTCCAAAGCAAGAAGACCACCAGGGTGACACACTAGCAGGGTAGCATGTCAGCTCGACCTGGAGAAGCTACTGAATAAGTGTTGCTAGGGGCATTATCTCAACTCATAGTAGCCCGAGATAAAAGATATGTGCTTGTTTTATATGTTTATGTTGTGTTGATGAAGGATATGGCATAATTCGGGTTCCTTACACCTACCCTAAACACATCATGGCGGATTCGCAAACAAGAATACTTTCAACATGGAAGAGATTGAATTCGAAATGGAATTTTCATTGATGATAATTTTTTTTAAACATAATTTATAATATTTCATTAAATAGAGCCCATTGATTGGAAGCATTGGGTGCTCTCCCTTATGATTAATAAGCTGAAAATATCCTCTTTGGTAGGCTTTTTCTATGGAAAAAGGGCTTTCCCAAGTGGGTTCAAACTTGCCTCCCATCTTATGATGGGCAACAATCGATCTCCTTAGAATGAAAATTAGCTCTCCTACTTGAAAATCTCTAGGACGGGCCAACTTATTGTAAGCTTAAATCATTTTAGCTTTGTACAACTCAAGGTTTTGGCATGCCGCTTGTGTCTCTCCTCTAGATCTTCAAGCTCTTATAACTGCAACTTGGTATTCTACTTTATTGTGATCTTGCTACCCACAGCTATCCTTAGTGATGGGAGTTGGACTTCTAATGGTAGAATGGCTGAACCCATACACTAAGGAGAAAGGAGTAGACCGAGTTGGAGTTCTATGTGGTGGTAGGCCCACAAGGCTTTAACTAATGCCGTACCACTATCGCTATTATTCAGTGTCTTCTTTAGTATTTGGATGAGAGTTTTGTTGAAAGCTTTTGCTAAGCTGTTTGCCCTCGGTTAGTTGATGGTAGAATATCTCCAATCTATGCTATGTCTCCGGGCAAAATTATTGATCTCGGTGCTCTTGAATGTAGTACCATTATCATATATAATTTGTCGAGCCACTCCGAACCTATATATTATATGGTTCCTAAAAAATTGGAGCACATGCTAAGTTGTGACCTCTCTGAGCAGGAGTCACCTTCACACATTTGGAAAAGTAGTAAGTAGTAGCTAAGATGAACTGATGACCCTTGGAAGAAGGAGGATCAATCGGACCCACTATGTCAGTACCCCAACACTCAAATGGCCATGAGGCTAATCTAGGATGTAGAACATTGATTGGTTGGTATAGAAAAACAATGTGTATTTGACGATGGATGAGATAATAAAGTACATTTTCCTTCCCTTCGTTGTTGGCTTGGGCCAAAAAAGCACCAAGGGAGTCATCTAATGCAGCAGTGTAAAGTATGAGCAGCTTGCCTGGGATAGGGGCTACTAGAAATGGCAACGTCAACAGGTAATGCTTGATGTCTTTGAAGGCATGCTCACACTTGTCATCCCACTTGAACTTGGCATCCTTTTTGACAAGTGCTGAGAATGGCTGACATCTTCCCGATAGGTTGGATATAAAGTGTCTAGGATACTCAAATAGCCCTTGGAATGATCTGAGTTGAGTTAAACTTTTAGGGGGTGACAATTCTAATATTACTTTGATCTTGTTCAGATCGATTTTGAATCCCTGGTGTCTGACAACAAACCTAAGAATTTCGCTACTCCTCAATGCACACTTCAAGGGGTTCATTTTGAGGTTTAATTGTCTTAACTATTTGAAAACTACTCTCAAGTCAAAGAGATGGTCTTCCTTTTCTTTGCTTTTGACCATGAGATCATCGACATAGCACTCAACCTGATGAAGAATGAGTTCGATGAAGATTCGAGTCATAGCCCACTGGTATATAGCACTGACATTTTTAAGGCTAAAAGGCATGACCTTATAGCAATAGATTCCAATAAGGGGTTCTAAAAGTATTATTTCTTTCATCTTCAGGGGCCATCTTTATTTGATTATATCCAGATGAGCTATCCATGAAATAGAAGACTGCATGAGATGAGGCAATGTCCACCATCAATTCTGGGATTGGTAATGGAAATTCTTTTATTGGACATGCCTTATTTAAATCCCTAAAATGGAAGCATATGTGAATTTGGCCATTCTTTTTCTTAATTGGGACGATGCTGGCTAACCATCTAGGGGTTTTTTCTTCTTGGATAAAGCCAGCATCGATTAATTTTTTGACTTCATAATTCACTTATTTTTCTATGTCTAATCGCATGCATCTAAGAGCTTGCTTGATAGGTTAAGTAGTTCTATTGCTAGTTTATGGGTCATTGTTAGAGTCAATCCAAGCACATGTTCATAACACCATGCAAAGCAGTCTTTAAACTTAGTCAGTAGCCTAACTAAGTCATTGGTTTTAGTTTCATTCAACAAAGAATTGATGTATGTCAAGCGTGGATTTTCTTCAATTCTTAAGTTGATTTTCTTGAGGTCATCGATGGTTGACTTGATCTTTTCTTCAAACTCTGGCGGTGCATCTTTGACTTCAAAATCATCTAGATCATCTAAAATTTCTAAGCATAGCTCCTCATATGAGTTAATGTGATTTGAAAAGAACCTATCAGATTCCAAATGATTGGTGATGAATAAGTAGTAATCATCATCATCGACCGGACCAATAGAATCTAGTCAAACTTTTGCATTTGTTCTTTCATATTCTTTTAAAGTAGTCTAACATGTGCATTGAACAAATATATGGGATTAACCCTTTCTTTGCTAAATTATGAACACAAGGCAAGTACTAATCAAACTGTAATTCTATTAAATCTTTATATGAATCATCCTCGAGTTCAACATCAACTTCTTAACTTGAGGATGATGCTCAGAGAAAGAACCTCTGAGTCTTCACACCTATGGAAGAGTTAAGGGCTTCCTAAACTACCAAACCCTCAACTTTTCGAGAGGAAAGTGGGATTAGAGCTAAAGTTCCCAACTGATGCCTAACTATTTCACATATAGACTTGGATACATTTATGCTTTGCTTTGGAGCTCAGTCTTCATCACTATTTGGCTTAAGTGTCACCTACAAGGGAATCTACTGCTTGGAAGAGCTGGCTAGTGTTGGAGGAAGTAAGCTGCAACCTCATATATGCCGACCTCATGAACTGTAAATGGCTTGAGATCTCCTTTAACACAGTAGATGATCCCACCTCTCACGAACTTCATACACTGATATAGAGAGGATGGAATGATATTGTTCTCATGTATCCATGGTCTCCCAAGCAAAGCATTGGAAGATGTATCTGAGTCTATAATGTGAAACTTGGCTTTAGTCTTCTAATTATCTATCTCCAAGGTCAAGACTATGCAGCCTAAGGCCTGTTGACTTGCCTTTTAGAGCGTGAATCAAATCTTTCCATTTTATACTTAGGAGTCTTCTAGACTTTAAGACTTTCTTAGTCATAAGACACTTCTATAAATTAGGTAAACACTTAACTTAAGCCTAAAGACATATAAGGATTAACCATGGGGTTATGCCTGTGGGATTATGATAATCCACCTACCCTACAACCCATATCCAATCCATGTTCACCTTCTCAAACCGAACCTCAAGTTCAATTCAAACATTGAATTCAAATCAAAATCCAAACCCAAATTCCAAAACCAAATGATTGAAGCCCAAGATCAAATCCAAACAAGAAACCCTTCCAAGATATATATGACCTATCCCTTGGACTTCACCAAATCTTAATCCAAATCAATTCAAAATCAATTGATTTTCTCATAATCAATGTATATCTTCAATCATCTTCCTAAATAAAAATCAAATCTACATTCAAATGATCAAAACTAAATCAAACTAAATCAAATTAACGGAAAACCCTTCCTAAGATATATGACCTCCATGGACTTAGCCAAATCTTAATCCAATTCAAGTCAAACTCAATTGATTTTCTCAGAAATCAATCATATTTTCAATCATCTTTATAAATTTAAATGAAATATACATTTAAATCATCATAACTAAATTAAACCAAATCAAAATCCAAACCTAAATCACATGACCCAACTCCATGGACTAAGCCAAATTCCTTCATTCCAAAACCCAGATTCAATTGATTTTCTCATGAATCAATCATACCTTCAATTTTATATTCACAAATATAAATGAAATCTACAATCATCAAGCCAAACCAAAATCAATTGAAGTCAAACTCAACTTAACCCTTTTGACTTGAAATGTTCAAATGAACCAAAACCCATTCGAACCCAAGCCAATTGCAATTGAATTTATATATCAATTCCAAATCCATATATAAACTCAACTAAATCAAACTCAACCCAACTAAACCCAATTGGTCCACTTGACCCAAAGTGGCGAATTTGACCTATTTGAGCCAAGTTCTAATCCTACCCAAATTGGACTGAACCAAGCCCACCAAAACATCCCATCATAATTGTTGATCACCCTAGGTTGATCAATTATCACAAATTGGGTCAAACTAAGTCAGCTTGGTCATTTGAACCCTTAACCCATATGAACCCAAACAAGCCAAATTGCAACTTATGCCAAATCCCTTGAAACTAATGATTCATACCAAATCAAAATCAATATTTAAATATGACTTGACCTTCAATTGAGTCAAACAAAACCCAATTGGCGTTTATGACCCAAGTAGACCATAATTGACCTAAAGGAACAAATTTGGTCGAAACAAAATATAAACCAACTTGATTGCAACCAATGGCTCAAGTTCCTTCTAAATTGATTGTTGAGCATGACCAAAGCCATGATTGGAGCTAATTGAACCTAATTAACCAACTTAGCCCAAATTGACCTAAAGGTTCATGTTGGCCTAAATCAAAACCAAATCCAAATTAATTAAAATTGAAGCCTACAATCTTTTTCATTTGACCAACTAAACCCAAAACCAACATCCAACCTAAGCCAATTTGGCCAATTTGGTCAAATTGATCAACTTAATCCATTTGATCCAAATGAATTCAAATGAGCCAAAATCAAAACTAAGCCAAACTAAACAAAACCAATTGAACCAAAACATCCCAAATGATCATATAAACTTGACCCAACATAAACCAGTTTGACCTAAATGAGGCAAATTGATCTAAACCAAACCAAATAAACTCTAATTGACTTGAAATATGGGCTAACCCACTTTTGGCTCCTTTCAAATCTTCCCAAATCAAATCCAATGCCAAATGATCATTCTACCCTTGGGTCAAGGGCATCACATGAGACAAATTGCCCATGTAAGTGGTCATTTCCATTCCTTGGACACTTTACTCTTCAATGGTATACCTACAACTAGGACACTACGAAAGGCTTGACCCAAGGGTGGTTAGATCAGCCATGACCCATGGGAGGTGAAATCACCTCACCCACCCCATTGGAGCATTTGAAACCCATAAGACACCCATGATTCCTTATTGCAGCCACCTCCACACCTTCAACCAACCAAGCTGAGCCAACTCACTTCCTCCCTGAGATGGTCAGACCACCATTAGAAGCCAAACCTGATCCCACCATCCAATCAAGGTGAAGTGGGGTATACACTCCATTATTTCCACTCAAACACACACAAAAATCATTCCTCAAAGCCCTAGCTACTCAAGATGAGTTGTTAGAGCCATTCCCTAAGCTCTCAAGCTTATTTTATGATTGGAAAGTGCCATTCTCATTAGTTCTGAAATAGAACACTCCCATTTCTAACCTAACTTCCCCATTTCTCCATATAACTCAAATTAACTTTGCACGCACCTTCCCTAGGCCTCATCAAGCAAGAAGGAATCATCATCTCCCAAGCAGAGCATTGGGACTTGATCAAAGTTGAGCTCCAAATCATTGGTTCATGGCCTTGAACAGCGGAATTGAACCAATTACTGGTCAACTGGGCTTTATCTCCACTAGATGAAGCTTCCTCAATCGTTCGAGTTGTTGGTCTTGAGCTCTGGCAAGGTATGCTTTAAAAATCGATCCTTAAAAAAAAATAGGTTGGGGATTTTCAAAAAAAACTTGCATCTCGTGTGATCTTGATCATTGGATCACCTCTGATCGATATCATGAAGGTGTGGGAATCTTTTGGAGTTGATCCGAGCTCAAGTAAGCTCAAATCAAGTGAATAATGGAGGATGGACTCCATTCTCCCTCACTCGCATGATGTTAGATCACTCACCATCCATTTTGCATGATTGAAATAGATTGTGGTGATTAGATCTACTAGATTGATCTAATTTAATCATATTAAGCTATGGGATTAATCATAGCCATCTGATCTTATATCGGATGGTGGTCAAGAAAGCATGTTAGCCACCACATAGGCAGATAAGTTTTAAGTAGCCAATCTGCCATGTGGAAAGCATGCATACATCGCGCACCATGTGGCGCTAATAGGATTAGGATTTAATTAAGTTTAATTAATCATTTTTAATAGCTGAAACTTCTAAAAATCATAAATAATCATAGAGAAATAAAAAATGCAAATAAATACTCATTTTAAAGGTATTTTAGAGGAGAATTAATTAAAAATGATCTTAGCTAATTTTAAATAGTAATTAAGGTTTAATTATAAAATTAGTTAGCTTAATTAATCCTTAATTATCTATGCAATCAATCCCAAATTTTGTGGGTTAATTTAATGGGATGACCTCTGCCTCTCATGATTTTCTTAGGATTTATTGCTCACTTAATTAGGCAAATTGACTAGTTAAACCATAACTACTCTTTTAAGTTAATTAATGATTAATTAATCCCATGAATAGTAATAAATTGGTTAATTAAGTTTATTAATCATTGTTTAATAACTAAGGAATAGGGTTGGGACTCCTTTCCTTAAGTTCATTTCACCCTTTTTTAAAATGAAATTAATTAAATCACTTAATCAAATTAAAATCATAATCACATCAGACCTTAATTAATTAAATCATGGGGTAGATCTTTAGGTGTTTATTAACCTAAAGGAGTTTAATGAAATTATGGTTAGTCCACATGTGTGGGAAAATCATAAGAGTAATTAATAAGTCCTTTAATCTAATTAACTATTAATCATGAGCTAATTGCATTAGGCCCCTTTTATTTCCTAGGATCATTGCAAGTTTATTTTCCATGCATATCATGTTGGCTCATAAATATTTAGTTAATTACTTTAAGGTGACATAGGTAAATAATTAATTCATCTAATTAAGGGTTCAACTTAATTAACCTATAAAATCAACTTAATTACATTTCCTTAAATTAAATCAAATCACTAATGTGGGAATGGGTTTTAAACAACAAATGATTTCTCTTATCCTCTTTAAATCAAATCAAATCCAAAACTTAATTAATAAGGAAGCTTTGGTTTGCTTTAAATAATCCTATTTGATTTGATTGTCCTTAAAAACTAGTTTAGTTGAATGAATCACATGCTTATATTTGATTGTCCTATTTCAAATCATGTTAAATTTGGTATGTCATTTGAATTCATGCATCCATCTTTTCAAAATTAAGTAAAATAAAATGGATTTCCTTTATTTATTTGCATGTCTTGATTTAATTTAATATATGTGTGGCTATTATCACTATTAAATATAAATGTTATTTTTGAAAGCTTATAAATGAATAATAATATGTATTATGATGCTAGTTATAAATACATAAGAAATACATGTGCTTATAGCTTATGTGTATGAATGTTGAGTTCTCTTTCTTATTCATGTGTTGATTTATATAAGATTGAATGGAAATGGGTATATAGTCTGGATAACCCGGGAACCTGAGGCTTTAGCTAGCCCCAAGGAGGTCATTTAATTACCTCACTCCCTTAGTTTAACAATGGCACACACCCATTTTATTTCATTCTTATGTATTTCAACATTAGAATTTGGATAGAGCTTTAATTCATATATATAAATGATTCAATAAAAAATTATACAATCTTTGCATGGTTTTCTTTCCCTCATTTATGTATACATCCATGTGTGTCCAAGAAATGCAAGTATATAGTCTGGACATCCCGGGAATATGAGGCTTTAGTTATCCCAAGGAGGTCATTTGATTACCTCACTTCCCTGGTTTAACAACAACACATGCCTATTTGATTTCATTATTATGTCCTTTTTGTATAAGAATTTGGATAAAGTTTCAAATTAAAATGTTTAAATAATTCAATCAAATAAAATATAAATTCTCAACATACACATACATTCATCATTTAAGTGTGTTAAAATATGTTGCATGTATAGATACACTTAGGATTAAATCATATGCATGTTACTTGTGATGGAAACAATGATTTAATATATATGTCATGTGGTAGTAATTCAATTAAATTAATATTAAGATGCCTTTCATTTTGAATAGGATTATTTAAAGTGAACTAACTTAGGATTAATTAAATTATTTAATAAAGCCATTCACTAAAGAGAACTAAATCAAATTAATATACTTTAGAAAGTGACTTAAGGTAGGGATGAAAGAGGGAAATCCTCTTTTTCCTCTCTTTATAACACTTAGTTCTAAGTGTAATCAAATGAAAAAGAAAACACTAATTAAAATTCTCAAATCAATTAAACTACTTCAAGTGAGAATCAACCTTTCATGTTAAATTGAATCCTTCTACACTTAGAAAATACAACACTATGCCTAGACTTACCACACAAGCCTTAATACACACATTAGAAATTAAGTCATCACAGCTCTAAGTTAGGATGGTGTATGATGTAATGTATGTTTATTTTATGATGTATTATTTTGATTGGATGTTAGGGTGTATGCTTCATAGGCGGATGATAGGCCAATATTAGCCTAATCATATTTTTATAGATTATGCTTAAGGGATGCTTAAAAATAAATGTGAATGCTCTTTTTTAGTTGCTTAAATCCTTAAGCATAATCCAAGTTAGAGGGTGGGCTTAGTTACCCATGTGTAGGTGCTAAGTCCAAATTATAAATACTTGGGATTATATGTATATTTAGCTAACCTCTATTTTTTATAGGTGTAGTTAGATTTACTTTTCACATAAATGTAATTTTTAATAGGAATTAGGATTAGTGCTATGGGGGATTAGGATGAGCGGCGAAGGCTTTGTCTAGGGTGCCTATGATGCCTTTGAGCAAGCACCATCAAATCAAAGAAGGAACCAAATCAAAATGGAGATATGAAGAAAGAAGACCCCATAACATTTAATACAATTATAATTATTCTTTCATATTCTAGGTTGTATAAGGGTAGAGCTTACCCATCTTTCTCTCTTGGTTGTAATGACCGCACGACCTTTTATTCTTTTATGATAGTTTATATAATTTGTTATGTTTACATTGTGCATTAGGATGACATGCTTTTCATAGTTTCTTAAATGATTGCTTCTTTAATGTGTGGCTTGGATACAATTAGGCTCTTAGGATAAAAATAACTTTTCTACCCAACTAATCACTCATAACTAAATTTTAAATAACTCATAACCTCGTCATAAATCTTAAGACATAAATAAGATAATTAAAAGATTTAGCAACCCCTTAGATGTATGGTTGTATGTTTCACATCATGCATGTATATTCTTTCTCTCTTGAACATGAAGGTTCTCCATCCTTGTACGATAAAGGAATGCTTGACCTGTGAGGGCATCCCTTGTGATGGAGAACACCTTCTTCTACCTGATTTGACTCATAACCTATTTCATCATGCATTTAAGCATAAGAAATCCTAAAGCCTCTTTTAAAATGATGTGTCTAAAATGAAATAAAATTTGAAAAGATTTTGCATCTATACATTAAGTCATATACTCACACCACTCATGCTCTAGTCTCTTAGGGAGTTTGTTTAGGACTTTAGTCTCTTTCTAATTAAATAACTACCCAAACTATCTTGCAATTCATAAGACCAGACTACATGGTTTTAAAATCATAGGAGGAGTTAGTGCCACTCCAATCGATTATAAGTCTATAAGTTAGACAATTTATTCTCTCTTATGGAAGTAAACCCTTATATCCACCTATCGATTTAGATGTTTTAGCTTTAAAAGCTACCTAGATTTAGGATCCGAGGTAGCTATTTCCTTCAAGCTACAAGCATAAATCCTAACCTCTTAGGCATTCCCACAACCTTGTCTTGGTGGATTATAAGCCTTAGTAATCTAATTAAATTTCAACTCAAAACACATAAATCTCCTCAACTTCAAAATTATAAAGCCCAACCATAGGATAGATTGGAATGCTCACTAGGCTTCCAAGTATCACGAGCATTCCTACTTATTTCATTTGGATTCCAAAGATAAGTCTTCTTCTTGAACATTCCAAATTGATTTTCCAAATACAACCAATCTTTTTGATAGTCTAACCTTAAAATCTTTGGAGATGATAATTGTCTACTTTAATCGAGAGTATTCTTAAGAAATTTCATTTCCTATGATGTAATTAACTTTGGAGGCTTGCCTCTATCAAGAACTTAAGAACCTTATTTAATATAAACCCTACTTTATTCATCCATATAAATTAGGGGAAAAATCTCTGGTACATTCATAGACCCATCGTGTCTTATGAGTCCTTATTACATTATTAGATCCATTGTATAATGATGCCTCTACCTTTTGAGATAGTACATCATACCTCAATGTTGTACCTGATCACCCCAAAAATTAAACCACCTATGATCTGTGTGGTGTCCCCCCCCCCCAATACATCCAAAACCTAAAATAAACACCACAAGGCCCTCTCCCCTTGTTGATTAAATCCTGTCAACATCATCCTTTCTTTTTGGAGTTCGGAGATGTCGATCCTCAAGTAGGCAATGGTTTTTAGACTCATAATATTGACTGATACACCTAGTTCTACTATAACTCTCGATAGCCTATACCTGCCATATCCACTATAATGTAAAGAGGCAGTTGTGCTCGGTCATCCCTAGGAGTAAGTCTTCATCACTGAATGTAACTCCTAAGATGTCCTTCGAGTGGCATGCCTTCTATTTAGTAGTAGTCAGCTGAGCTAAGAATATCTCTAAATTAAGTAAGGCCTTGATTAGAGATTCCTTCATATCTTTGGATAAGATAAGGGCATCGTATATGCTTAACTTAGCTAGAAAATTTCTAAGGTGAGCTAGGACATTGTAATCAACTCTGGCTTGGACCTCCATAATCATATCCATGAGTGGAGGATCCTATGGAGGACTTACTTGCTCACTAGAACTAATGACTTGCTTACCCTTATCCTGAGGAGCTACTCTATGAGGTAGAACTTTGCCAATTATGTTGATTTCTTGGAATGATGAGCTTGTGGAAAGTTCCACCTTCTCATCGCATAACTTCTTATGGGATCCTCGTGAGTCACTCCAAGTCAATCTCAAGAGGTGAACTGATTGAGAAGGATAGACTCAATCAAAATGAAATTATCAAACTACTAGCTATTATTTTTATTTAGACTTAGAGAGCTTTCAATAGGAATAAAATCAGCAGCATCAAAAGTAGACAATATATAAGTATAATCAATTTTCTTCATTAATTTCTTTTTGGGTGGAGGTCCATGATGGAAATCAAGTAAAGTAAGCGAAGTTAGGGATTTAGTGCCCTTATCCACATATACGCTCTGGTAGAAGAGCTAGGTAAGAGGTGGTACAAGTGGATGGAGTACTGACTCGCATCTGGACGCCATTTGGACTATCTCGAGCAAGTATGGTGAGCTTCTATTGGGCTGTCACCTTCCCCGTGTTGTCTTTCACAACAAGCAAACCTTCCTTGGTGTTGAAAATTTGAGCTACTTTAGGCACCTGCAAGAAAAGCTTCTTGATCTTAGAATTGATCTTTTTAGGGGTTCGGGATAGGGAGATTTCGTAAACTTCTTTGGTCTTAAGACGACCGCAAATATCTGCAAGGATTACTCTAATAGAACTAGATGGTTGTTCTAATAAGTATTCCTTAGGGATAACTATGGCTCTCAACTTCGGCTCAAGTTAGTCCTTAAAAGTGATACACTCTAAGACATGGCCTAACATGCGTGTAGGCAATAGCTAGGATCATCGCCTTGCCCACATCCTTGGCCTCTTAGGCTCAACTAAAAAGTTAGGTTTCTTTAAGAGTTTCTTAAAGATTTTCCTAACTTCTCTTGAATGAATATGAATTTATTCAATCTATTGGCAAGAGTTTGTGGAAAGTAGATGCTGGCGATGGATATGAATACCACCACCTGGGTAGTCAGAGGTGGTGGAAATGGTCATTGTGGAGGCTAGATGATGGTCGAGGTGGAAGAGAGATGGTGAAGGAGGCCGCTGAGCTCATAGTCTCTCATCGAACTCGCCTAGCTACTTCCCTTGTCTCGACAACTATCTCGGCTTCTTCTCAAACACCTTCTTGCCTGATGATTGGCCTGGGAAAAAGCAACCTATTTGGCATCCTCTTGTAGGTAGCCGCCTTGTTGATTAATTTCAAATGTTTTGATGGTAAATCCCTTAAGCATGAAGGCTTAACGCCATGGATATTACTTAAGAATCTTCTTGATGGCATGTTGTTCAATATGGTTATCATTTCATGCTCACACCAAAGAATGTAATCAACTAGTGGACTCATTGAGTTTCAGAAATCGCCACCCCTCCAAAGAAACCTCTTGATGGTGCTCCAACTCAAATAAAGACTTCACCAACTATAGTTCTAAGATACCAATCAAATGCAACACTTACAAACCGCTAAAAAAGGTGGAAGAGGAGTGCATTGCCACTGTTTAACAAACCGACTCTAAAGTGTGCAATGTGCATCATCTAATCAACGATCTAAACTATAACAAATCTAAATAAAATAAAACTAAAAACCTAAACCAAAAAATAAACCTAAAATAATAAATAAAATAAACCTAAACCATAAACTAAAACCTAAACCTAAACTAAAAAAACATAAACCTAAAATAAATAAAATAAAATAAACATAAACCTAAACTAAACTAAAAATTAAACCTAAACCTAAACCTAAAAAACTAAACCTAAATTAAATAAAATAAAAACTAAAAATAAACCTAAACCTAAACTAAAAAATAAAATAAACCTAAAATAAAACCTAAACCTAAACCTAAAATAAAATAAAAAAACTTAAACCTAAAAATAAAAATAAACCTAAACCTAAAAATAAAAAAAATAAACTAAAATAAATAAACCTAAACTTAAAATCTAAAAAAACCTAAATAAAATTAAATAAAAATAAAAATAAACTAAATAAAAAAATAAATAAAATAAATAAATAAATAAACTAAAAAAAATAAAATAAACTAATAAACCTAAATAAAATTTAATTTAAACCTAAACCTAAACCCTAAACCTAAACCCTAAACCTAAACCCTAAACCCTAAACCCTAAACTCTAAACCTAAACCAAACAAAACCCTAAAACCCTAAACCCTAAATACCTAAACCCTAAACTTAAACTAAACCCTAAACCTAAACCCTAAACTCTAAACCTAAACCATAAAACTAACCCTAAACCCTAAACCCTAAACCTAAAACCTAAACTAAACTAAATAAAAATTAAAATTAAAATAAACCTAATAAAATAAAATAATAAAATAAAATAAATGCCTAAACTAAAACATAAACCTAAACCTAAAAATAAAAAAAAATAATTAATTCAAATAAACTAAAATAAAATAAATAAAATCCTAAATAAATTAAAAAAGTAAAATAAACCTTAATAAAACCTAAATAAATAAAAGTACATGTAAAATAAAATAAAATAAACATAAAATAAAATAAAATAAAAAAACTAAATAAAACCTAAACCTAAAAATAAACCTTAAAATAAATAAAAATAAATCCTAAACCTAAATTATAAAAAAACCTACTACAAATAAACAAAATAAAATAAACCTAAACATAATCTAAACTACAATAAATAAAACCTAAACCAACCTAAATCTAAACCTAAACCTAAACTAAATAAAATAAAATAAACTAAAACTAAACTTGAACTTAAACTAAAAAACAAAAAAGTAAAAATAAAACTAAAATAAAAACGTAAAACCTAAACCTAAAAAAATGAAATAAAAACCTAAACCTAAATCTAAAATATAAAATAAAATAAGCTCTAATTAAAAAAAAATAAACTAAACCTAAACCTAAAAAAACTAAATAAAAAATCCAAATAAACTAAAATATAAAAAATAAATAAAAAATATAAATCTCAATAAACCTAAACTAAATTATAAAGAACCATAAACCCTAAATCCCAAACCCTAAACCCTAAATTCTAAAAAAACCATAAACCCTAAACCTTAAACCCTAAAAGCATAAGTCCTAAAACTCTAAACCCTAAACCATAAACCCTAAACCCCAAACCCTAAACCTAAACCTAAAGTAACTAAATAAATTAAAACCTAATAAACCTAAACTAAACCTAAACCTAATGATACTAAAATATCAAAATAAAATGGCAAATAGATAAATAAATAATAAAAAACCCTAAACCCTAAACTAAAACCTAAACCCTAAACCCTAAACCCTAAACCCTAAACCCTAAACCCTAAACCCTAAAACCATAAACCCTAAATCCTAAACCTTAAAACCTAAACCCTAAACCTAAAAAAAACCCTAAACCCTAAACTGACCTAAACCTTAATCCCTAAACACTAAAAAGCAAAAAACCTAAACCTAAACTAAAAAATAAAATAAACTAAATAAAAAATAAAATAATAAAATAAAGTAAAATAAAAACATAAACTAAAACCTTAATCGAAACCTAAACCTAAACTTAAACCTTAAAAGAAAATAAAATAAAAAATAAGAACTAAACTAAAATAAAACAAATAAACACTTAAACTAAACTAAAAAATTTAAAACCTAAATAAAATAAAAAATAAAAATAAAATAAGCCTAAACTAATATAAAATAAAAACTAAATTAAAACCTAAACCTAAACAATAAACCAAAAGATTAAACCTAAAAATAAATAAAAAATAAAACCTAAACCTATAATAAAAATAAAAATAAAACTAAACCTAAACTACAATAAACTAAACTAAAATAAATAAAACCTAAAACTAAAACTAAAATAAACTAAACCTAAACCCAAACCAAAACTAAATAAAATAAACTAAACTAAAAATAAACCAAAACCTAAACTAAAAAATAAAACCTAAAATAAAAACCTAAAAATTAAACCTATGAAAATAAAATAAAAACCTAAACCAAAACTTAAAATTAAAAAATAAAACCTAAACCAAAAAATAAAATAAAAATAAAACTAAACTAACAAATAAACCTAAACCTAAACATAAACTCAAAAAATAAACTAAAATAAATAAATCTAAAATAAATAAACTAAACTAAATAAAAATAAAAATATAAAATATAAAAATAGAAAAATAAAGTAATTAAAATAAACCCTAAACCCTAAACCAACTAAACTAAATAAAAACATAACTTAAATAATTATTAAACCTAAACTAAACTAAACTCTAAACCTAACTAAATTAAACCTTAAACCTAAACTAAACCCTAAATAAACCTAAACTTAAACTATATACAACCATAAACCCTGTTAACTAAACCCTAAACCCTAAACCCTAAACCCAAAACCCTAAACCCTAAACCCTAAACCCTAAACCCTAAACCCTAAACCCTAAGCCCTAAAAACCTAAACCTAAACTAATTAAAACCAAAAAATAAAATAAATAACAAAAAATAAACTAAAATAAAATAAAATAAAAACCTAAACAAATACATAAACTTACACATAAAGCTAAAATAAAATAAACTAAAATAAAATAACTAAAAACCTAAATAAGCTAAAAAAATAAAATAAACCTAAGGAAAAAAACCTAAATAAAATAAAAATTCAACGAAAAATAAAAATAAAATAAAGTTAAAACTAAATAAAAACCTAAACCTAAAAAAATAAACCTTAAAACTAAACGTAAAAATAAATAAAAAGTAAATCCTAAACACTAAATTAAAAAAAACATAAACCTGAAGAAAATAAAAAAAATAAACCTAAACATAAACTAAAATAAATTAAGCTAAAATAAATAAAACCTAAACCTAATCTTAAAATAAACTAAGCCTAAACATAAAACCTAAACTAAATAAAATAAAATAAACTAAAAATACTAAACCTAAAATAAAAAAATAAAACCTAAAAAACCCCTAAGAATTAAGAACCTAAATAACAACACCATCAACTAGGCTAGATAAATAAAACAAAAATTATGGTGGTGGGGATTGAGGTTATATGAAGGTGGTAAAAACCTGAGGACCCAAAAAAAAATGGTCATGAGGGAGAGATTGGGGATAGATGGATCCTACCTAGGTCGAGGTGGTTCTAAAACCGAGAAACTAAAGAATGACCATCTAACCTAGAACTATGTCTTATAGTAAACTTAAATCTAGTTTTGAAATATTTTACCTAAGTAAAAACTTAAAATTACTTAAAAAGAAATTACTATTAAAAAATATACAAAAATAAAACCCTAAACCCTAAACCAAAATAATAAACCTAAACCTAAAACCCAAACCTAAACCATAAACTAAACTAAACCAAAAAAAAACCTAAACTAAACCTAAACTAAATAAACCCTAAACCTAAACCTAAATAAACCTAAAAATAAACCCTAAACCCAAACTAACTTAAATAAATAAACCTAAAATAAAATAAAACCTAAATAAAAAAAAAATAAATAAAATATATAAATTAAACCTAAACCTAATCCTAAAAAAAAAATAAATAAATAAATAAAATAAACCTAATATATATAAACCTAAACCTAACTAAAAAAAAAATAAAATAACTAAAATAAAAAACGAAACCTAAAATAAAATAAAATAAACCTAAAATAAAATAAAACTAAACCTAAATAAATAAAAAAATTAAACTAAAATAAACCTAAACCTAAACTAAAAAACTTAAACCTAAAATAAAATAAAAGCTAAAATAAATAAACCTAAACCTAAACTAAAATAAACTAAACCTAAACCTAAACCAAATAAAATAAACTAAAATAAACCAAAACCTAATAAAAAAAAATAAAACTAAAAAATAAACCTAAAACTAAACCAAAAATAAATAAAAAAACCTAAACCTAAACCTAAAAATAAATAATAAACTAAATCTAAATAAAAATAAAATAAACTAAATTAAATAAACCTAAACTAAACCTAACTAAAAAAAAAATAAAAAAAATAAAACCTAACTAAAATAAATAAACTAAAAATAAAATAAAAAATAAATAAAAAAAAAAATTAAACTAAATAAATAAAAACCCTAAACTAAACCTAAAAAAAATAAAACTAAACCTAATAAACTACTTAAAACTAAAACTAAACCTACCTAAACCCTAAACCCCAAACTAAACCCTAAACCCTAAACCCTAAAATAACCTAAACTATAAACCCAAACCTAAACCCTAAACCTAAACCTTAAACCTAAAATAAAATAAAACCTAACCCTAAACCTAAATCCTAAACCCTAAACCCTAAAATCTAAATAAACCTAAACCTAAAATAAAATAAACCTAAACCTAAATAAAATAAAATAAAATAGAAACCTAAACTGAAACCTAAACCTAAACCTAAAAATAAAATAAAAGAAAAAATTTAAAAAAAAAACTAAAAGTAAATAAAGAAAAACCTAAACTAAACTAAAAAATAAAATAAACCTAAGAATATAAATACTTAATAAAATAAAAACTAAAGGTAAAAGAAAAATAAAATAAAATAAAATATAAAAAAAATAAACCAAAAAATAAAAACCAAAACTAAATAAAAAATAAAACCTAGACCCTAACCTAAAGAAAACATAAACCTAAAATAATAAATAAAATAAATAAAATAAAATTAACCTAAACCTAAACTAAAATAAATAAAACCTAAACTAAACTAAACCTAAACCTAAACCTAAACTAAATAAAATGAAATAAACTAAAAATTAACCTAAACCTAAACTAAATAAAATGTTAAAATAAAATAAATAAATAAACTTAAATTAAAATAAAATAATAAAATAAAATAAAATAAAAACATAAACTAAAACCTTAATCGAAACCTAAACCTAAACTTAAACCTAAAAACGAAAATAAAATAAAAAATAAACTAAACTAAAATAAATAAAATAAAAAAACCTAAAATAAAAAAATAAAAAATAAACCTAAACTAATACTAAATTAAACCTAAACAATAAACTAAAAAAAATAAACCTAAAAAGAAATAAAAAATAAAACCTAAACCATAAACTCAAAAAAAAACCTAAATCTATGATAAAAAAATAAAAATAAAACCTAAACCTAAACTAAAATAAACAAAACTAAAATAAATAAAACCTAAAACAAAACCTAAAATAAACTAAACCTCAACCCAAACAAAAACTAAATAAAATAAACTAAACTAAAAATAAACCAAAACCTAAACTAAAAAATAATACCTAAAAATAAACCTAAAATAAAAACCTAAAACCTAAACCTATAAATAAAATAAAATAAACCTAAACTAAAATTAAAAAATAAAACCTAAACCTAAAAAATAAAATAAAAAATAAACTAATTAAAATAAACAAAATAAAACATAAACTAAAATAAACCTAAAATAAAAACTAAACTAAAATAAATAAACCTAAAATAAAATAAATAATAAACCCTAAAATAAACTAAACTCTAAAAATAAACCCTAAACCCTAAACTAAAAACTCTAAACCCTAAACTAAAACCATAAATCATAAACTAAACCTTAAAACCCTAAACACTAAACTCTAAACCCTAAACTAAACTCTAAACCTAAACCTAAACTAATCAAACCCTAAACCCTAAATCTAAACCTAAAACTTAAACTAAACCTAAACCCTAAACCTAAACCCTAAACCTAAAACCTAAACCTAAAACTTAAACCCTAAACTAAACCTAAACACTAAGCTAACCCTAAACCCTAACTTAACCCTAAACCCTAAACCTTAAACCCTAAACCCTAAAACCTAAACTAAAACTAATAAAACCAAAAAAATAAAATAAATAATAAAATAAACTTAAATAAAATAAAATAAAAAAAACCTAAACAAATACCTAAACTAAAGCTAAATAAAATAAACCAATAAAAATAAACTA
The DNA here is from genome assembly GCA_021442155.1 of Cymbidium sinense. Taxonomy (NCBI): domain Eukaryota; kingdom Viridiplantae; phylum Streptophyta; class Magnoliopsida; order Asparagales; family Orchidaceae; genus Cymbidium; species Cymbidium sinense. The sequence continues at coordinate 63,467,124 of CM038214.1, read as the reverse complement.
AAATAAAATAATTAAAAACCTAAATAAACTAAAAAACTAAAATAAACCGAAGAAAAAAAAACCTAAAATAAAATAAAAATTAAACGAAAACTAAAAATAAAATAATGTTAAAACTAAATAAAAACCTAAACCTAAAAAAAGTAAACCTTAAAATAAAACCTAAAAATAAATAAAAAGTAAATCCTAAACACTAAATTAACAAAACCTAAACCTGTAGAAAATAAAAAAAACAAAATAAATAAACCTAAACATAAACTAAAATAAATTAAGCTAAAATAAATAAAACCTAAACCTAATCTTAAAATAAACTAAGCCTAAACATAAACATAAACTATATATGATAAAATAAACTAAAAATACACCTAAACCTAAACTAAAAAATAAAACCTAAAAAAAACCCCTAACAATTGGCAGAACCTTGACTACATGAACATCACCATTAACAAGGCTCAGTCTAGATCTGACGGTGGAGGCGAAGGCGGAGACAACAATTATCGTAGTGGTTGTGGGGGATTTAGAGGTGTTGGTGGATATGAAGGTGGTGGTCAGAGTAGTGGTGGTTATGGAGGCCGAGGGAGCACGGACGTTACAACCGTGGTGGTGGCGGAGGGAGAGATTGGGGATATGATGGTGGATCCCACTAGTCGAGAGGTCGAGGTGGTTTTGATGGGGATCTGGAGAAACTAAAGAACGACCGATCTGATCTACTACTTATAAAACTGTCTTTATAGTAGAAACGGTTCTATGGGTTTTCACATCTTATCTATGTTTTGTCTTAAAAACTTAATGTGTTACTTGGTTGATGAAATCAAAAAGAAGAAATATTGAATCTGAATTTGTTCTCTATTAAAAAATATACAAAAACCAAAAACCCTAAACCCTAAGCTAAAACTTGAACCCTAAACCTAAAACCTAAAACCACCTTAAACCATAAACCCTAAACCTAAACCCAAAACCCTAAACCTAAAATCCTAAACCATAAACCCTAAACCTTAAAACTTAAATCCTAAACCCTAAAGCCAAAACCCTAAACCCTAAACCCTAAACCCTAAACCTTAAACCCTAAACCCTAAACAAACCCTAAAACCTAAAAACCTTAACTTAAACATAAAATAAACCAAAATAAAATAAAAATAATAATAAAATAAAACATAAATTAAAACCTAAACCTAAACATAATCCTAAAACAAAATAAAAAATAAAATAAAACTAAATTAAAAAAAACCTAAACAAACTAAAAAAATAAAATGCCAACTAAAATAAAAAACTAAACCTAAAATAAAAATAAAATAAACCTAAAATAAAATAAAAACTTAAACCTAAATAATAAATCAAAAATTAAAACTTAACAATAGGTAAAAAGTAAAACCTAAACCATAAACTTAAAAAAAAGAGCTTAAACCTAAAATAAAAATAAAATAAACCTAACCTAAACAAAAATAAATTAAACTAAAATAAATAAAACCTAAACCTAAACCTAAACCTAAACTAAATAAAATAAAATAAACTAAAAATAAACAAAAACCTAAACTAAAGAATAAAAGCTAAAAATAAACCTAAAACCTTAACCTAAACCTGAAAATAAATAATAAAACCTAAATCTAAAAATAAAAAATAAAAATAAAACTAAATTAAAAAAATAAACCTAAACCTAAACCTAAACTTAAAAAATAAACTAAAATAAAAAACCTAAACCAAAATAAATAAACTTAAAATAAAAAAACTAAACTAAATAAAAATAAAAATAGACCTAAATAAAAATAAATAAACCTAAACCTACTAAACTTTACTAAAATAAACCCTAAAACCCTAAACCCTAAACCTAAACTAACCTAAACCCTAAACCCTAAACTATAAACCCTAAACTAAACCTAACCCTAATAAACCAAAACTCAAACCCTAAAATATCTCTAAACTATGCTAAAAACCTAAACCTTAAACCCTAAACCCTAAAATCCATGAACCCTAAAGCCTAAAAACTAAACCCTAAATCCAAAACCCTAAACCCTAAAACCCTAAACCCTAAAAACTTAAACCTAAACTGAATATAACCTAAAAATAAAATAATTAAGAAAACCTAAACCTAAATAAAATAAAATAAAATAGAAACCTAAACTGAAACCTAAACCTAAACCTAAAAATAAATAAAAAAAATTAAAAAAACTAAAATTAAATAAAGGATAACCTAAACTAAATTAAAAAAACAAAATAAACCTAAGAATAAAAATACTTAATAAAATAAAAACTAAAGATAAAAGAAAAATAAAATAAACCTAAATTAAAATAAAATAAAAACTAAATAAAGACCTAAACCTAAAAAATAAACCAAAAAATAAAACCTAAAACTTAATAAAAAAATAAAACTTAAAGCCTAACCTAAAAAAAACCTAAACCTAAAATAAAAATAAAATCAAATTAACCTAAACCTAAACTAAAATAAATAAAACCTAAACTTAAACCTAAACTAAACTAAACCTAAACCTAAACCTAAACCTAAACTAAATAAAATAAACTAAACTTAAAATTAACCTAAGCCTAAACTAAAAAAAATAAAATCTAAAAATAATTCAAAAATAAAAACCTAAAACCTAAACCTAAAAAAATAAAATGAAAACTTATACCTAAACTTAAAAATAAAAAAATAAAACATAAACCTAAAAAAAACTCAACTAAAAAATAAACATAAACCTAAAAAATGAACTAAAATAAAAAACTTAAACTAAAATAAATACATAAAAAAATAAAAATCAAAAATAAACATAAATAAAAATAAAAAATAAAATAAACTAAAATAAATAATAAATAAATTAAATAAACCTAATCTTACTAGTTTACTTAATTAAAAAAAATCCTAAACCCTAATTCATAAACCCTAAACCCTAAACCCAAAACCCTAAACCCTAAAACTAACACTAAATCATAAACACTGAACCTACAACCCTAAATCCTAAACCCTAAAAAATCTTAAGCCCTAAACCCTAAACCCTAAACCCTAAAAGCATAAACCCTAAAACCCTAATCCCTAAACCCTAAACCACACACACTGAACCCTCCTAAACCCTAAACCCTAAACCCTAAACCATAACCCTAGACCCTAAACACTAAACCCCAACCCTAAACCTAAACCTAAAGTAAATAAATAAATTAAAAAATAAACTTAAACCCTAAAACCTAATAAACCTAAACTTAAACTTAAACCATAAGAATGGGCAGAACCTTGATGGCAAGAACATAAATGTCAACTAGGCTCAAATGGAGGCGAGATGAGGCGAGGTGGTATCACAACTGGTGGAGATCTTGAGGTACCGGAAGATATGGAGGAGGTGTGGTGAGAAGTGAGGTGGGAGGAGCGCATGGAGGTTATAACTGGTGGTGGTAGAGGGAGACTGTGTGGATACGGATGGTGGATCCCAAGCTACGAGAGGCTAGGTGGTTCTATGGGAATTGGAGAAACCAAGAACGATCCGATCCGACTGCTTATGGAATTATGTACAGACGGATGATTATCTGTGGTTTTGATCATTTTGATCTTTTGATCTATGTTGTCTTAGAAAACTAGGTGTGTTACTTGGGTGATGAAATCTAAAAGAAGAAATGTTGAATTTGAATTTATTCTATGTTAAAAATTAAAAAACCAAAAACCCTAAACACTAAACTAAAATTTGAACCTTAGACCTAAAACCTAAACCCTAAAAAAATCCTAAACCCTAAACCCTAATCCAAAACCTTAAACCCTAAGCTCTAAAAGCATAAACCCTAAAATCCTAAACCCTAAATCAAAAACCCTAAACCCTAAACCCTAAACCCCAATCCTTAAACCCTAAACCCTAAAAAGTTAAAAACCTAATCCTAAACTAAATAAAATCTAAAAATAAAATAAATAAAAAACTTAAACCAAAATAAAATAAAAAATAAAATAGAATAAAAACCTAAACTAAAAGCTAAAGCTAAACCTAAACCTAAGAAGAAAATAAAATAAAAATTAAAGTAAACTAAAATAATTGAAAACCTAAACTAAATTGAAAATTAAAAAACCTAAATAAAATAAAAACTAAATCTAAAATAAAAATAAAGTAAACCTAAAATAAAATAAAATAAAAACTAAATAAAAACCTAAACCTAAAAAACTTAACCTAAAAATAAAACCTAAAATAAATAAAAAATAAAACCTAAACCCTAAACTAAAAGAAAACCTAAACCTAATATAAAAATAAAATAAACCTAGACCTAAACTAAAATAAACTAAACTAAAATAGATAAAACTTAAACCTAAACCTAAAATAAACTAAACCTAAGCCTAAACTTATATCTTAAATAAAATAAAAATAAAAATAAACCTAAACTAAAAAAATATAACCTAAAAATAAACCTAAAATAAAAACCTAAAACCTAAACCTAAAAAAAGAAAATAAAAACCAAAACCTAAAAATAAAAAATAAAACCTAAACTTAAAAAAATAAAATAAAATAAAATTAAACTAACACATAAACCTAAACCTAAACCTAAACCTAAAAAAATAAACTAAAATAAAAAACTTAAACAAATAAATAAACCTAAAATAAATAAACTAAACCTAAACAAAATAAACCTAAACAAATAAACTAAAATAAATAAAAAATAAACTAAATAAATTTAAACCTACTAGTTTACTTAATTTAAAAAAAATTAAAAAAACCCTAGCCCTAAACCCTAAATGCTAAACCAAGAACCCTAAACCCTAAACCTTAAAACCCTAAACCCTAAACCCTAAACCTTAAAACCCTAAACCCTAAACCTTAAACTCTAAACCCTAAACCTTAAAACTTACAACCCTAAACACTAACCCATAAACCATAAAACCTACAACTCTAAACCCTAAACCCTAAACCCAAAACCCTAAACACTAAACCCAAAACCCTAAACACTAAACCCTAAAAACCTAAAAAGCTAAAAACCTAAACCTAAACTAAATAAAACCTAAAAATGAAATAAATAAAAAAAACCTAAACCTAAATAAAGCAAAAAAATAAAATAAAATAAAAACCTAAACTAAAACCTAAACCTAAACCTAAACATAAATGTAAAATAAAATAATATATAAAAACTAAACTAAAGTAAAATAAACCTAAAATAAAATAAAATAAAAACTAAATAAAAATCTAAACCCAAAAAAAAACCTAAAAATAAACAAAAATAAAACCTAAACCATAAACTAAAAAAAAACTAAACCTAAAATAAAAAAAATAAAATAAATCTAAACCTAAATTAAAATAAACTAAACTAAAATAAATAAAACCTAAACCTAAACCTAAAATAAATAAAACCTAAACCCTAATTTAATTAAAATAAAATAAACTAAAAATAAACCTAAATCTAAACAAAAAAATAAAACCTAAAAATAAACCTGAAACCTACATGTAAAAAAATAAAAGAAAAACCTAAATCTAAACCAAAAATAAAAAAATACAACCTAAACCTATTAAATAAAATAAAAATAAAACTAAACTAAAAAAAACATAAACCAAAGCATAAACCTAGAAAATAAACTAAATTAAAAAACCTAAATTAATATAAATAAACCTAAAAGAAAAAAAACTCAACTAAATAAAAATAAAATAATTAACCTAAATAAAAATAAGAAATAAAATAAAATAAAATAAATAAAAATTATACTAAAAAAACTAAATAAACCTAATCCTATAGGTTTACTTAATTAAAAAAAAATCCCTAAACCCTAAACCCTAAATCGTAAACCCTAAACCCTAAACCTTAAACCCTAAACTAAACCCCTAAACTTTTCTAAACCTAAACCATAAACAAACCCTAAACCTACTTAAACTAACCTAACCTTAAACCCTAAACACTATAACTAAACCTAAACCTAAACCCTAAACCTAAGCCCTAAAACCTAAACCCTAAAGTTTAAACCTAAACTAAACTAACTAAACCTCAACTAAACTAAACCTAAACCTAAACTCAAAATCCTAAACTAAAGTTTAAACACTAAACTAAACCTAAACCCTAAACCTAACCTAAACCTAAACCCTAAACCTAAACTAAACTTAAACCTAAACCTAAATGCTAAATCCTCAATCCTAAACCCTAAACCCTAAACCCTAATCCTAAACCTTAAAACCCTAAACCCTAAACCATAACCCTAAACTGTAAACCCTAAACCTAAACGTAAAGTAACTTAATAAATTAAAAAACAAACCTAAACCTTAAAACCTAAAAAACCTAAACCCTTAGCATGGGCAGAACCTTGACGGCATGAACATCACTATCAACCAGGCTCAGTCTGGATCTAGCAGTGGAGGCAAAGGCAAGAGTTATCACAGTAGTGGTGGGGGATCTGGAGGTGTTGGTGGATATGGAGGTGGTGGTAAGAGTAGTGGTGGTTATGGATGCGAGAGAAATAAGGGAGGTTACAACTGTGGTGGTGGCAGAAGGAGAGATCGAGGATATGATGGTGGATCCTACTACTAGAGAGGTTGGGGTAGTTCTATTGAGAACTAGAAAAATTGAAGAACGGTCGATCCGATCTGCTGCTTATGGAACCGTGTCTTTATTGTAGAGATGGTTCTAGTTATCTTGGGTTTTTGATCTGCACTATGTGTGCCCATTTTTGAATTATGTCATCACTTGTGTCTTAGAAAACTTGGTGTGTTAATTGGTTGATGAAATTAAAAAGAAGAAATGTTGAATCTGAATTTGTTCTAAGTTAAAAAAAAAGTAAAAACTCAAAACCCTAGACTAAAACCCCTAGACTTAAAACCTAAACCCTAAACCCTAAACCCTAAACCATAAACCATAAACCCTAAAACCCTAAACCTTAAGCCCTAAACCTTAAAACCTAGACCCTAAACCTTAACCCTATTCCCTAAATGCCATACCCTAAACCCTAAACCCTAAACTCTACAACTGAAACCTTAAACCCTTAACCCTAAACCCTAAACCCTAAACCCTAAACCTAAAATGTTAAACCCACAACTAACCCTAAATACTAAACCCTAAAAAGTTAAAAACCTAAACCTAAACTAAATAAAACCTAAAAATAAAATAAATAAAAAAACCTAAAATAAAATAAAATAAAATAATAAATAAAATAAAAACCTAAATTAAAACCTAAACCTGAACCTAAACCAAAATCTAAAAAGAAAATAAAATAAAAAATACAAACTAAACTAAAATAAAATAAATAAAAACCTAACCTAAACTAAAAAAATAAGAAACCTAAATAAAATAAAGACTAAATTAAACATAAAAATAAAAAATAAAATAAACCTAAAATATAATAAAATAAAAACTAAATAAAAACCTAAACCTAAAAAATAAACCTAAAAATAAACAAAAAATAAAACCTCTGATCCTAGACTAAAAAAAAACCTAAACTTAAAATAAAAGTAAAATAAGCCTAAACCAAAACTAAAATAAACTAAACTAAAATTAATAAAACCTAAACCTAAACCTAAAATAAAGTAAACCTAAACCTAAACCTAAACAAAAAAAATAAAACCTAAAAATAAACCTAAATCAAAAACCTAAAATCTAAACCTAAAAAATAAAATAAAAACCTAAACCTAAAAACATAAAATAAAAACCTAAAATAAAAGCTAAAGATATAAAATAAAACCTAAACCTAAAAAATAAAGTAAAAATAAAACTAAACTAAAAAATTAACCTAAACCTAAACCTAAATACTAAACTAAAATAAATTATCTTAAAATTAATAAACTAAACTAAAAAAAATAAAAATAAACCTAAACCTACAAGTTTACCTAATTTAAAAAAAGTAAAAAATACCCTAACCCTAAACCCTAAACCCTAAACTTTAAAACCCTAAACCATAAACCTTAAACCTTAAACCCTAAACCATAAACCCAAAACCCTAACCCTTAAACCCTGAAACCCTAAACCCTAAACCCAAAACCCTAAAACCTAAAACCCTTAACCCTAAATAATAAACTCTAAACCCTAAAAACCTAAAATCCTATACCTAAACTAAATAAAATCTAAAAATAAAATAAATTAAAAATGTAAACCAAAAATAAATAAATAAATAGATAAAATAAAATAAAAACCTATACAAAAACCTAAACCTAAACATAAACCTAAACCTAAACCTAAACATAAAAAAAGAATTAAACTAAAATAAAATGAATACAAATTTAAACTAAACTAAAAATAATAATATAAACCTAAAAATAAAAAACTAAATAAAATAAGAACTAAACTTAAAATAAAAATTAATTAAAACTAAAATAAAATAAAATAAAAACTAAATAATAATGCAAACCTTAAAAAAATAAAATAAAATAAAACCTAAACCCTAAACTAAAAAAACCCTAAACCTAAAACAAGCATAATAAATTAAACCTAAACCTAGACTAAAATAAACTAAACTAAAATAAATAAAACCTAAACCTAAACCTAAAATAAACCTAAACCTTAAACTAAATAAATTAAAATAAATTAAAAATAAACCTAAAGCTAAACTAAAAAATAAAACCTAAAAATGAACCTAAAATAAATACCTAAAACCTAAACCTATAAAAATAAAATAAAAACCTAAACCTAAACCTAAAAATAAAAAAGTAAAACCTAAATCTAGAAAATAAAATAAAAATAAAACTAAACTAAAAAATATGCATTAACCTAAACCTAAACATAAAAAATAAACAAAAATAAAAAACTTAAACTAAAATAAATAAACTAAACAAAATAAAATTTAAAAATAAACATAAATAAAAATAAAAAATATAATAAACTAAAATAAAAAAAGAATAAAGTAAATAAACCTAAACCTACTGGTTTACTAAATTTAAGAAAAGACACTAAACATTAACTGGGCCCTAAACTAAAACTAGGCCCTGATCCTAAACCATGAGCCCAAAACCTAACCCACAAAACTAACCCTAACCACTGGACCCACTCACTAACCACTACCCAGGCCCTGATCAACCCCAAACCCTATACCACTAGGCCCTGATCTTACTGGGCCCTGGCTAAACTTGCAGCCCCCCTAGGCCCTTTAAACTGACCACTGGGCCACACCTAAACCCCCAGTTCTGGCCACTGGGCCACTGAGCCCTAAAGGCTAAACTGACCTACTAAATAAACTTAAAAAATAATAAATAAAACAACAGATAAAATACAAACTAAAATAAAATAAAAACTTAAACTAAAATGATAAAATAAAAATAAAAATAAAAGAAATTAAAAAAATAATCTAAACTAAACTAAAATACAAAACCTAAATAAAATAATAAGTAAACAAAAAGAAATAAAACCTTAAATAAAATAAAATAAAAACTAAATAAACCTTACACCTAAGAAATAAATCTAAAAATAAAACCTAAAAATAAATAAAAAATAAAACTTAAACCCTGAAAAAAAACCTAAAACTTAAATAAAAATAAAATAAACCTAAACCTAAATTAAATTAAACCAAACTAAAATAAATAAAACCTAAACCTAAACCTAAAATAAACTAAACCAAAACCAAAAACAAAACTAAATAAAATAAAATAAACTAAAAATAAACCTAAACCTAAATTAAGAAATAAAACCTAAAATAAAACCTTAATGTAAAAAATTAAAATAAAAACCTAAAAATTAAAAATAAAACCTAAAACTAATAAATAAAATAAAAATAAAACTCAACTAAAACATAAACTTAAACCTAAACCTAAACCTAAAAAATAAATTAAAATAAAAGACCTAAAATAAAATAAATAAACTAAACTAAAAAAATAAAAAATAAACCAAAATAAAAAATAAACCCTAAATATTAAACCCTAAACCAAAATAAAATCAACTAAAATAAATAGAAAGTAAACCTAAACATATTGCTTTACTTAATTTAAAAAAAAAGCACAAATCCAAACACTAGCACCCTAAACTAAACTAAACCCAAACCTCTAAGCCCTAAACCTAAACCTAAACCTTAACCTAAACATAAACCTAAACCTAAACCTAAAACTAAACCTAAACCTAATCCTAAACCTAAACCTAAACTAAATAATAAACTAAACCTAAACCCTAAACTAAAACCCACTCACGCTCTCGGCCACGGCACTCTCTGGCGATTCTGTGTTCCCTTTCGATTTTCTTGCAGCTTTGCCGATCTTCGATCCTTCTCGATCATAATTTTTAATTATTTGTCTCTGATTGGCCGTGAATGTGAGTTTCTCTTTACTCTTTCAATGGCGGAGGAGCCGCTTTCTGCACAGTCGAGCTTTTTGAACTTGGAGGCATCGGTTAGGGCTTCTGATTTACAAGGTATTATGGATTCGACATCATCCGTTACTCTGCCTACTGTTAAGTCCTTCAAGGATGCATTCTCTGGTAAGAACTCTTCCCTTAATGCTACTGTCAATTTGATCTCAACCTCTTTTCATGGGATGCCTGCTATTATGTGCTCGGATCTTGACGTGGAAAAGTTGGCCTAGCCTTTTGAATTCTCTTTAGTTGGTGAATATTCCTTACATCAGCCAACTCTCGATAACATCCTATTATTTTTTCATAGCCTAAACCTCTAAATTTTCCTTTGCGGTTTGATTGATCTAGGCATATTCTTGTAATGACTTAGATTACTCAAGAGTTTTTGCTCGTCACTCCTACTTTGTGTATAATTGTCAAATGAGGCTTTTGAAATGGCCTCCTCTTTTTGATGTAAAAGAGGAATCTCTAATTGTTCCTTTATGGCTAGCTCTTCCTATATGAGAATACACTACATTACACATCAAGTTCTCTTTGCGGTTGGTGCTCTCTTTGGTCGTCCTCTTCAAGTTGATCAGGCCACCATTGCGAGATCATGGCCTTCAGTTGCTTGTATTTTGGTTGAGATTAATATTACCAAAAAGTATCATAAAGAAGTATGGATCGGCTCTGAGAAATTTAGTTATAATCAAAAAGTGGAATTTAAAAATTTTCCTATTTTTTGCACACATTATAAGATTCATGGTCATGATCATTCTGAATGCTTTGTGTTGCATCCTCATCTTAAAAAGAATAAATTGTCAGATCCTAATCCCTCATTAGCAAATGAAAAAATCAATAAATTTGCTTATGTGCCTAAGTCAATCAAAATGGAACTCATCCTACGCCTACTCTTTTATTATCTACTAATTTGCCTATTGAAGAGCAATCTGAGCATGTTAAAAATAATTCTTATGAGGTTCATGAGGAGGCTAATGATAACTTATCTAACATTGCTTCTAATTGTAATAATTTGGCTCCTCAAGACAATACCTTGACTCAGTCTAATCTACCCCTCTTGGCTAGTGAACCCGAGGAGACTCATATGAACCCTAGTGGTGATTTGAATGGAAACTTTAGGCTTTGATCAAAATCTGAAAACAAATTCTACAATTGTTCATTTGATGAAAGGACAAAATCTAAAAAATGGTGATCCTTTGGTCATGGAACAAAATTTGAAAGGTAATTCTGAAACTGAGCATGAAATCAGTGCTATTAATGGCTTCACAACCTCTCCTTCTCCTACCCTATAGAGTGATACACATGCTAACCCAATTTCTCAACTTAATTCTGACATTGAAGAAGGGGAAATTACCATTAAGAATGCTTTGACAGATACTGGTCATATTTTGAATATCACAAATCACTCTCTCTTGGATGGAGATACTTTGGACATAGATAGACCTTTTCAAACTGTTATTAAAAAAAATCCCTTAAAGCTAGAATGTTCACTAATAGCTCCACCATAACCACTAGATCTTCTCTAACTTCCCATAAATAATTGTTTCATGTTGTCTCTTCTTCTTGCTTTTTATTTTTTCAATTATCTGTTTTCCTTTTCTTCTATTTTATTATGATCAATCTTCTTATTTGGAATGTTCGAGGTATTGGGACTCTCATTGTCCGTAATTGTATTTGAAGCCTTTGTCGTACTCATAACATAGCCTTACTTGTTGTTATTGAACCATTCATACACTCTTCTAAGATCACCCATGTTGCTAGAATGCTTGGCTTTCAAAATTTCTTCTATAATATTAGCAATAAAATTTGGTGCTTTTGGAATAATATAGTCAACATCTCTATCCTTGATGATCTTCAACAATTGGTTAATGTTCAAATCTCATTGGATGAATTTTCTGCTCTTGGTTCCTTTATTTATGCATCTTGTAATAAAGCTGATAGGAACATCCTTTGGGATAACTTAAGAACCTTTGCCTCCTCTGTCAACAAACCCTGGTTGGTTGGGGGTGATTTCAACACTATTTTCACTTCTTCGGAAAGAAGGGGAGGTTGCTCTCCTAACATTCATTCCATGGAAGATTTTTCTAATATGATCCTTGATTGCAATCTAATTGATATTGGCTTTTTGAGCTCCGACTATATGTGGCATAACTCTAGTCTCTCGCAGTAGCTTGATAGGACCGTCTTTAATTCCCATTGGATCAATCAATGGCCCCTTACTTCTATTGAACATTTGAGTAGAACTATGTCTGACCATGCTCCGCTTCTAATTTCAGTCAAAAATCCTTCCAGTAGACTATCCTCCCCTACTTATTTTAGATTCCAAAATATGTGGATCCAACATAGTGATTTCATAAATATTGTTTCCAGTAATTGGATGGCCCCTATTCATCTGGATAATTTCATTAAAGGCATGATTCACCTTTGGCTTAAGCTTAAAAGGCTTAAAAAAACCTAAATTGGTGGAACAAGCATCATTTTAAAAATCCTTTTGCTAATCTCAAAAATATGGAGCAATTAGTTTGTTCTCTTGAAGATGCTATATTGACTGATTCTACTAAGCTTGAGGAGTTGAATGCAGTTAAAGATAACTTGATTAATTATCAGAACATGGTGGAAATCTGTGAAAAAAGGTAGCAAACATATTGCTGATGGTGATAGAAATACAAGGTATTTTCATGCTCTTTTCAAAAAAAAAGAAAGCCTTAAACTCTATTAAAAAAATCAAAAATGATAACGGAAGCTGGATCACTAACAATAATGATATTAAAGATCCTGTCATACAACATTTTAAAAACTTATTAAACAAAAACCTTCCTTAGAAGCCCTCTCCAACACACACCTAATTCCCTCAATGATTACTAATGATGGCAACCACTTGCTTAGTTTCTTTTAGCACTTCCATTGTTCTCATTCTCAAAATTAATAATCCTGAATCTTGGGGCGATTTCACACCTATCAGCCTTTGCACCTTCTTTCATAAACTCATTGCTAAATTAATTACTAATAGAATTAGTCTGCTGCTGCCTAAAATTATTTCCCCAACCAAACTGGCTTCGTTAAAGGTAGAGCTATATCTGATAACATACTTCTAGCCCAAGAGCTGTTTCATGACATTGACATTCCTATCAGAGGTGGCAACATCCTTTTCAAACTAGACATCTCTAAAGCTTTTGACAACCTCTCTTGAGATTTCCTCTTTCAAATTCATCATTTTCTTGAGTTTTCTGATAATTTTATCCGCCTCATCAAAAATTATATTACCAATGTTTGGTTCTCCGTTATCATGAATGGTGAGTCCCTTGGTTTTTTCCCTTCGATGCATGGCTTGAGACAAGGTGATCGCCTTTCACCCTCTCTTTTTATTATTGCTGTTGAATATCTTTGAAGGAGCCTGAATGATCTATTCTATAATAACCCTAGCATATTTTTTAGAACTCAAGGTGGTCTTCCAGTCTCTCAACTTAGTTTTGCTGATGACTTTATAATCATTTTCAATGCCTCTATTCTTCACATTAAAACTATTAAGAATCTTTTAAATAAATTTGGCAACGAAAGTGGTCATTTTCTTAACAAAGGAAAAAGTTGTTTCATTCTTTCCACTAAAATCCCTAGTAATAGGATCAACCAAATCTTGAGAATTACTAATTTCCAGCAACAACAACTTCCTATTAAATATCTTGGTGCCCCACTTTTTAAAGGTCAGAAAAGATCTCATCTTTTTGATGCATTAATCCAAAAAATCTCTAATAAAATTTTTGCTTGAGAATTTCATTTACTCTCATTTGGTGGTAGGCTCACTTTGATTAAGAGCACCCTTAACATCATGCCTTTATATCTCATTCAAACCATTGTGCCGATAATTCTACCATTAAGGGTGAGCCTCCTTAACAAATTCTTTCTAGGGTTCCAACAATTCCTTGGTATAAAAGTTGTGGCACTCGCTAATGGTCTTGGATGTAAGCCTATCAAGGAAGCTATCACTACTTTTCCTATAAACTTTGGTGGAATTTTAAGAGTAACAATAGTCTTTGGGCTAATTTCATGATCCTAAATCTTGCAAGCACCCTCTCATTTGCCCTTATAATGCGGGAGACTCTCCTGTTTGGAAAAGACTTTGTTCCATCAAATGGGATGTCGAATCATTAATTTCTTGGGGGATTAACTCTGGCACCTCTTTCTTTTGGCAAGATAACTAGACTGGAGGTGGGTCCATTGATGATTTACTTTCTACCCATTCTACTGCTGCTATTAAAGTGAACTCTTTCTGGAAGAATAATATGTGGAACAATAGTAAGCTTACTGATTATATTTCTTCCTATCTTTTAAACAAGCTTACTACTATTCCTATCATACCTAGCAATCAAGATCAAATCCTTTTTAAGCTTTCTCAAAATGGTGATTTCAACTTTTAAAATGTTTGGATTCATATTAAAGAAGCTCATGAATTTTCCAATGTGTTTTTCAAACTTTGGAATAACACTATTCCTACTTCTTTTTCTATTCTTACTTGATGTATTTTAAAATACTTCATCCCTGTTGACTCCTTGATGTGGGGGAAAGGTTTTCACTTACCTTCAAAATACCACTACTGCTTTCACATTGAGAATGTAAATCATATTTTTGTTAACGGAGCCATTGCTTCCAAACTTTGGATTTAGTATGATGATCTCTTTAACATTGTCAAATTCAATGGCTCCTTAACTTTATACCAACGTCTTGAAGTTTATTTCGATAACACTACTAAAGGTCACATTAAAGTCATATCTGCTATCACTCTTATTTGGTTCATATGGATGGACTGAAATGATGCAAAACATCGTGGGATTCCTATGAACCACATGAGGATAATTGCTAGAATTAAAAACAAAATCTGTGACTTATTTAATGCCAATTTAATTAACTACAAATAATTCAAAGGTTATAAATTTGTGGCCAATAAACTAGGTTTTAACTTGTCGGATCAACCCAACTGTAAATATGATAAGATTTTTTATTGGGTAAAACCTCATGTTAATACTATTAAAATTAACACTGATGGCTCTGTCTCTCAAAATGCTTCGGGCTATGGTGGCATTTTCAGAAACCCTAATGGTAAAGTCCTATGTGCTTTTGCTTACCCCCTTAATACTTTCTCTGTTCCTTTTGCTGAGCTAATGGCAGTGTATAAAGCTCTTGAGATTTACCTTCAAAAAGGTTGGCTCAATATTTGGATTGAGGTGGATGCCCTGCTGCTGATTGATCTTTTGACTTTCACCAAAATGGGCAGTGCAGAATTATACTATCTTCTCAAGCAGACTAGAGCTCTCCTTTCTCAACTCTATTATAAAATCTCTCATGTATGGCATGAGGGTAATGCATGTGCTGATTACCTTGCCAATTTGGGTGCTAGATTGGATGGTACAAAATTCTTTGATCAACTTACTCTTCCTAAACATTTGCATGGATTGGTGAATCTGGACAATACTGGATTTCCTTATCTCAGAAATTAATCCAACCTATTAGATTGATCTGCTATATTACCTGATTAATAACATGATCATTTTCTATTTAGTGTTGTTGTTCTTGGGAATTTGCTGATGCATCATCCTGATATCCCTTGTTGTTGGTTTAATTACCCTAGCTTTAATTGGGGGCTTACTGCTTCTGATGTTCCTACTGTTAATGTGTTGATGTTCATTTAGAATTTGCCAATGCATCCTGATACCCCTTGCTGGTTATTTGCTGATCTCTGTGGCATCTGCTATTTGTTTAACTCTCCCAACCTTAAATGGGGCCTTACTGCTTCTGCTGCTTCCACTTTTAATGGTAAGGTGTTTCTTGTTTGTTGGAGGGAGATGTATTACTTTATGCTTTATTTTCTGCTTTATTTTTTGATCAACAGGGACAGACCTCTTGCCATCAATATTTTGATTATGGATCCTACAATTTATGTTTCTCATTTTATGATTAAAGTTGTCTTCTTCCTCCTTTCCTCTTTCTGGAATTATATTATGGGGCACTTGTCTCAATGTTTAAATGCTATACTTCTATATAACCTTATGGCTGGCCCTAATTTATCTGTTATTCTTCTCCTTATTATGGTTATGGCCCCTCCTATGTTCCATAACCTTACCTCCACCCTGTAAGGAGAGAAATTGCAATATCTTTGCTATTATAACTTCTTTTCTACAGGATTGGAATTATTTCCTGATTTCCATCTAGTCTGTTATTACTGATGTTGTGGGATTAGTTGTTGGCCTGATATTATGTGTCTTAATGGATCTTAAATATGGCTTTCCTTTGGACCACTTTATAACCAATGTTGTACCATTATTTTTTACTGGCCTTTTTTTATGGTGGGTGCAATATCTGTTTTGTTGTTTTAATTGCTGGCTGTTGGATTTCTGGACCTTTTGTCCTGCAGGCTGCTCTTGGGGTTGATTTGTTGATTGTATTTGCTAACCTCATCACCCCAACCTGTAAGAAGAGAAACTACCATACCCTTGTTATTATTATTGTCTCTTTACAGGATTGGACTTAATGATTTCCTTTCAGTCTATTTTTTAGGATGGTAGTTCAGCTGCTAACCTGCTCTCCTTTGTCTTGAAGGATGTCATTGATGGTTTACTTATTATGTTGACTATCTTTTGAACCCATTTTGTTTCTTTTTTGCATCTCTGCTTTTCACTGGCTTATCATATGGTGGGTACAATAATTGTATTGTTGTTTTCATTGTTGGCTATTGGATTTTCGGGTCCTATGTCCAGCAGGCTATCTTTATGGTTGTGGTTGTTTGTTGCCTGTTGCTTTTCTGAATGTTTTTGCTGATTGTAATTGGGCTGCTGGTGATCCCTTGATGTTTGAGATCTACTTAACCTACTGTTGTTTTCTTCCTCTTGGTTCTGTTAGATTTGTGCAGATCATTGAGATTATGCTTTTGCCTAATTTGATTTTAACCTATGCATTGTTTACTCTGAATGGGTGGATTTATGGCTAGCTTGTTGGCTATTACTGTCTTGGTTGTAGGTTGAACTGGATTACTGAGTTTTCTGCTCAGCAAGCTAATTTTGGGATTGTCTCTATGATTGTCTTTAGTTGGAGTTGTTTGTGGTGGGGAGCAACTTATTACCAGTGCCTTATGGTTCATCTAATCACGCATTCCCATCTCCTCGATAGACTTCAATTCTGGGTAATTTGGGCTTGGGATATCCGCCTTGCCTTACACTGTCGGTTACTAATTGTAACATGGAGGTTGTTAACTGCATTGCTTTCTTTCATTGCACTTCTTTTTGGGGTATATCCTGGCTATTTATTACTGATGTATTTAATATTTGTCCCATATGTTTGGGATGGGGTTAATTCCATGCTATTTTATTTGCCTTGCTGGATTTCAGCCGGTCTTTCTATTGGTCTTTTATGCTTCTTACCTCTGACTGGCCTTTTCTGTTGTTTTCGTGTGGTGGGTCTTCATGCTGATCTAATTAAACCCTTGGTCATGATTAAAAATATGGTAGACCTGACAATGATGGTTCACTTTCATTTATGTTGGGATTCTCATGACATGGTGCCTAAAATGATGACATTTACTCTGCATGGGATCCCCTTACCCATTCTACTCTTTGATGCTTTCTTTTCTATTCAGTATAGGGCTTTGCTTTGGTTTATAGGTACTAAGGCTCAAAAGACTTTCAACAAATGGTTGCTATACAGGTTTGTTGGCTATGATGGCTATGATGATTTCACTCCATTTTGGTTTGGTAGTAGCTCTTGTGATGTAACCCTTCTCACAAGTATGGATGCTCATATTTCAAGATCTACCCCAACTTTGTGTGACTAAGCCTGAGCCTTCTCTATCACACTTCCTTATTATCTTTTTCAGTTTATGCTACTTTCCTTTTTCACTCTGTCTGTATTACCTTAACTGCTCTAATTTTTTTTTTTTTTCTACAATTTTGCAGGTGCAATTCTCTCTTCTTGGGTTTGCTCCATAGTGTCATGCATTCTCTCTCATCACGAAGAGCTTTGGCCCTAATCTTCCATTGGCTTATCTTGTTAATCAATTTGTATCTTTTGCTTTCCTTACTCTTTTGTTTTGTTTTTGGTTGTATTTAGATAGGGGATTTACTCTCTAGGCTGATTGTAGCTCTTTGAGCAGTAGTTGTGGAGTTTATTCCCTTTAAGGATCTTGTAACCCACAATAAAATTCCCTATAGGTTCCTAAAACCCTAAGCCCTAAACCCGAAACACTAAACTCTAAAGAACCCTAAACCCTAAACCCTAAAAAACCCTAAACTCTAAACCCTAAACTATAAACTAAAAAAACTAAATAAAATTAAACTTACTGATTTACTTAAATTTTTTTAAAAAAAAACCCTAAGCCCTAAATCCTAAACCCTAAATGCCAAACTTTAAACCTTAAACCCTAACCTAAAAAACCCCAAACCCTAAACCCTAAAAAACCCCAAACCCTAAACCCTAAACCCTAATCTTTAACCCTAAACCCTAAAAGCATAGACCCTAAAACCCTAAACCCTAAACTCTAAACTCTAAACCCCATACCCTGAACCCTAAACCCTAAGCCCTAAACCATAACCCTAAACCCTAAACCTTAACCCCCAAACCCTAAACCTAAACCTAAAGTAACTAAATAAATAAAAAATAAACCTAAACCCTAAAACCTAATAAACCTAAACCTAAACCTAAACCCTAAGAATGGGAAGAACCTAGATGCTAGGAACATCACAGTCAACCAGGATCAGTCTATATTTAGTGGGGGAGGCAAAAGGAGAGGCAACGATTATCGCAATGTGGTGGGGGATCTGGATGTGCTGGTGGATATGGAGGTGGTGGTCAGAGCAGTGGTGGTTATGGAAGCTACGAAGGTTACAGCCTTAATGGTGGCGGAGGGAGAGATCAGGGATATGATGGTAAATCTTACTTCTCAAGAGGCCGGAGTGGTTTTGATGGGAACTGGAGAAACTAAAGAACGGCCAATCTGATCTACTGCTTAAGGAACTATGTCTTTATAGAAAAGATAGTTATAGTTATCTAGGGTTTTTGATTTGCTCCATGTGTGCTCATTTTTTATTTATATTGTCACTTATGTCTTAGAAAACTTGGTGTGTTACTTGGTTTATTAAATCAAAAAAAAAGAAATGTTGAATATGAAATTATTCTCTATTTAAAAAACACCAAAAAACACTAAACCCTAAACTTAAACTGAATGCTAGACCTAAAACCTAAACCCTAAACCCTAAACCCTAAATCGTAAAAACCCTAAACTCTAAACCCTAAACCCTAAACCCAAAACCCTAAAACCCTAAACATAAAAGCCAAAACCCTAAACACTAAACCCTAAACGCTAAACCCTCAACTAACTCTAAACCCTAAACCCTAAACCCTAAACCATAAAAAGCTAAAAACTTAAACCTAAACTAAATAAAATCTAAAAATAAAATAAATAAATAAACCTAAACTAAAATAAAGAAAAAAAATAAAATAAAATAAAAACCTTAACTAAAACCTAAACCTAAACTAAACTAAAAAATAAAAACTAAACAAAAATAAAACAAATAAAAACTTAAAATTAACCAAAAAATAAAAAACTTAAATAAAATAAAAACTAAACCTAAAATAAAAGAAAATAAAAACTAAATAAAAATAAAAACCTAAAAAATAAACTTAAAAATAAATAAAAAATAAAACATAAACCCAAAACTAAAAAAATGCCTAAACCTAAAATAAAAATAAAATAAACCTAAACCTAAACCAAAATAAACTAAACTAAAATAAATAAAACCTAAACCTAAGCCTAAAATAAACTAAACCTAACCTAAACCCAAAATAAAATAAAATAAACTAAAAATAAACCTAAACCTAAACTAAAAAATAATACCAAAAAATAAACCTAAAATAAAAACCTATAACCTAAACCCAAGAAAAATAAAAATAAAAATTTAACCTAAACCTAAAATTAAAAATCAACTTAAAATTTAAAATAAAAATAAAACAAAACTAAAAAATAAATTTAAACCTAAACCAAAAAAATAAACAAAAATAAACTAAACTATATAAAAATAAAAATAAAAACATAAATATATAAAAATATAAATTTAAAAAATTAAAATAAATAAAAAATAAACTAAATTAACCTGAACCTATGAGTTTACCTAATTTAAAAAAATAATAATAAATAAAAAATAGAAATAATTTAAAAAAAAACAAACCCTAAACCTAGGCCTAAAACTAACCCCAAACACTAAACCCTAGCCAAAACCCTAAACCTTAAAACTCTAAACCCCCAAACCTGCACTACCTAAACTCCAAACAAACCCTAAACCTTGAAACCCAAACCCTAAACTAAACCCAAACCCTAAACCCTAAACCCTAAAAATCTAAAAAACCTAAACCTAAACTAAATAAAACCTAAAAATAAAATAAATAAAAAACCTAAATCTAAATAAAATAAAAAAAACTAATAAAACCTAAACAAAAACTTAAACCTAAACCTATACCAATACCTATACCTAAACCTAAACCTAAAAATAAAGTAAAATTTAAAATAAAAACTAAACTAAATTAAAATAAATAAAAAACTAAACTAAACTAAAAAAATAAAATAAACCTAAAATTAAAAAACTTAGATAAAACAAAAACTAAATGTAAAATAAAAATAAAATAAACCAAAATAAAATCAAATAAAAACTAAATAAAAACCTAAACCTAAAAATAAAATCAAAAATAAATAAAAAAATAGAACCTAAACTCTAAACTAAAAAAAAAACCTAAACAAAGAAAAAACAAAATAAAATAAACCTAACCTAAACTAAAATAAACTAAACTAAAATAAATAAAACCTAAACATAAAATAAACTACACATAAACCCTAAATTAAATAAAATAAAATAAACTAAAAGAAACCTAAACCTAAACAAAAAAAATTAAAACTTAAGAAAATAAACCTAAAATAAAAACCTAAAACCTAAACTTAAAAAATTAAAATAAAATCCTAAACCTAAACCTAAAAATAAAAAATAGAACCTAAACCTAAAAAATAAAATAAAAATAAAACTAAACTAAAAAATTAACGTAAACCTAAACCTAAACCTAGAAAATAAACTAAAATAAAAAACCTAAAATAAAATAAGTAAACCCTAAACCCTAAACCTAAACCCAAAACCATTAACCCTCAACTATCCCTAAACCCTAAACCCTAAATCCTAGATAGCTAAAAACCTAAACCTAAACTAAATAAAATATAAAAATAAATAAATAAATAGAACTAAACCAAAATAAATTAAAATAATAAACTAAAATAAAAACCTAAACTAAAACCTAAACCTAAACCTAAACCTAAACTTAAACCTAAAAATAAAATAAAATAAAAATAAAATAATAAAACCTAAACTAAACTAAAAAAATAAAAAACTAAATAAAATAAAATAAAAACCTAATCCTAAAAAATAAACCTAAAAATAAATAAAAAATAATACTAAAACCCTAAAGAAAAAAAAACCAAAACCTAAAAGAAAAATAAAATTAACTTAAACCCAAAACTAAATTAAATTAAACTAAAATAAATAAAACCTATACTTAAACCTAAAATAAACTAAACCTAAACCTAAACATAAACCCTAAATAAAATTAAATAAACTAAAAGTATACGTAAACCTAAACTAAAAAATATAACCTAAAAATAAACCTAAAATAAAAACCTATAACCTAACCTTAAAAAAACATAATAAAAACCTAAACTTAAAAAATAAAATAAAAATAAAACTAAACAAAAAGTAAAACCTAAAAATAATAGATGGTGGTGGTGGAGGGAGAGATTAGGGATATGTGTGAATCTAGCTACTCGAGAGGCCGATGTGGTTCTGATAGGAACTAGAGATATTGAAGAATAGCCTATCTGATCTGCTACTCATGGAATTGTGTCTTTAAAATAGATATGATTTTAGTTATCTAGGGTTTTTGATATGCTCTATGCGTGCTCATTTTTTATATATGTCGTCGCTTGTGTTTTAGAAAACTTATTGTGTTACTTGGTTGATGAAATTAAAAAGAAGAAATGGTGTTTCTGAATTTGTTCTCTATTTAAAAAAAAAACCAAAAATCCTAAACACTACACTAAAACCTGAACCTTAGACCTAAACACTAAACCCTAAACCCTAAAAACCTTTAACCCTAAATCATAAACACTAAACCCTAAACCATAAAACCTTAAACCCTAAACCCTAAACAATAAAACCTAGACCCTACACCATAAACCCTAAAAATACAAACCCCCAAACCCTGCCCCAAAACAAACTCTAAACCCTAAACCCTAAAAACCTAAATAAAAAATAAAAAACCTAATAAATAAACCAAAATAAATTAAATTAAAAAAACATAAACCAAAATAAAAAAAATAAAAAAATAAAAATTTAAACTAATACTTAAACCTAAACCTGAAAAGAAAAGAAAAGAAAAATAAAATTAAAATTAAAATAAAATAAATAAAAACCTAATCTAAACTAAAAATTAAAAAACCTAAATAAAATAAAAACAAAACTTAAATAAAAATAAAATAAACCTTTACTAAAATAAAATAAAAATTAAATAAAAACCTAAACCTAAAAAATAAACCAAAAAATAGAAATAAAAAATAAAACCTAAACCCTAAACTAAAGGAAAAGTTAAACTTAAAATCAAAATAAAATAAACCTAAACCTAAACTAAAATAAATAAAACACTAACACTAAACCCAAAATATTAAAACTAACCCTAAACCCTAAACCCTGAACCCTAAACCTACAACCCCAACCCTGAACTCAAAATCTTAAAATCCTAAACCCAAAACCGTAAACCCTAAACGCTAAACCCTAAACCCCAAACCTTAAACACTAAACCCTAAACCCTAAAAACCTAAAAACCTAAACCTAAACCAAATAAAAGCTAAAAATAAAATAAATAAATAAAACCTAAACCTAAATAAAATTATAAAGTAAAAAAAATAAAAACCTAAACTAAAACTTAAACCTAAAGTAAAACCTAAATGTAAAAATAAAATAAAATTAAAAATAAAAATCTAAACCTAAAACTAAAAAACCTAAATAAAATAAAAAATAAACATAAAATAAAAATAAAATAAACTTAAAGTAAAAATTGAATCAAAATCTAAACCTAAATAATAAACCTAAAAATAAAACCTAAATATAAATAAAAAATAAAACCAAAACCCTAAACTAAAAAAAAACTAAACCTAAAATAAACAAAATAAAATAAAGCGTAAACTACTAAATAAACTAAAGCTAATAAATAAAATGTAAACCTAAACCTAAAATAAACTAAACCTAAATAAAATAAAATAAATAAATAAACCTAGCCTAAAATTAAAATAAAACCTAAAATCTAAACCTAAAAATATAATAATAACCTAAACCTTAACAAAAAAAATAAAAATAAACATACATAATAAAATAAAATAACTAAATAAATAAAACTAAACAAAAATATAAATAAAATAAAATAAACTAAAATAAATATAAATACACCAAACTAAATAAAAATAAAACCTAAATAAAATAAACTAAAATAAATAAAAAATAAACTAAATAAACCTAAACCTATCAGTTTACTTAATTTGTTTTAAAAAAAAAAACCCTAAGCCCTAAACCCTAAATCCTAAACCATAAACCTAAAACTTAAACCTAAAAAAAAAAAAAAATCTAAACCTAAACCTAAAAATAAAAATTAAAACATACACCTAAAAAATAAAATAAATTTAAAACTAATCTAAAAAATAAACATAAACCTAAACTTGAAAAATAAACTAAATTAAAAAACCTAAACTAAAATAAATAAACCAAACTATATAAAAATAAAAAATAAACCTAAATAAAAATAAAAAATAAAATAAACTAAAATAAATAAAAAATAAACTAAATAAACCTAAATCTATCGATTTACTTAATTTTCTTTTTAAAAAAAAAAACCCCTAAGCCCTAAATCTTAAACCCTAAACCCTAAACACTAAACCTGCAACCCTAAACCCAAAAAAACTAAAACCCAAAACCTTAAACCCGAAAAACCTAAACTCTAATTGAAGAATGGTCGATCCAATCTAGTGCTTATGGAATTGTGTCTTTAAAGTAGAGGTGATTTTAGTTATCTAGGGTTTCTAATTCGCTCTATGCGTGCTCATTTTATATCTATGTCATCGCTTGTGTCTAAGAAAATGTGTTCTGTTACTTAGTTGATGAAATCAAAAAGAAGAAATGGTGTCTCTGAATTTGTTCTCTATTTAAAAAAAATAGAAATCCTAAACACTACACTAAAACTTGAACCTTAGACCTAAACCCTACACCCTAAAAACTTTAAACCCTAAACCCTAAACCCTAAACCATAAAACCTTAAACC
Organism: Cymbidium sinense; assembly: GCA_021442155.1. Classification (NCBI taxonomy): domain Eukaryota; kingdom Viridiplantae; phylum Streptophyta; class Magnoliopsida; order Asparagales; family Orchidaceae; genus Cymbidium; species Cymbidium sinense. The sequence goes on along the minus strand of CM038214.1, from coordinate 63,442,542 downwards.
CTAAACCCTAAACAATAAAATCTAGACCCTACACCCGCAACACTAAACCCTAAACCCTAAACCCCAAACTCTAAACTCTAAATGCTAAACCCTCAACTAACCCTAAACCCTAAAAAGCTAAAAACCTCAACCTAAACTAAATAAAACCTTAAAATAAATTAAATAAAAAATATAAACCAAAATAAAAAAATAAAAAAAAAAACTTAAACTATTAGCTAAACCTAAGCCAAAAATAAAAAGAAAGTAAAAAAAATATGAAATTAAAATAAAATAAATAAAAACATAAACTAAACTAAAAAATAAAAAACCAAAATAAAATAAAAACAAAACTTAAATAAAAATAAAATAAACCTTAAATAAAATAAAACAAAAACTTAATAAAAACCTAAACCTAAAAAATAGACCAAAAAATAAAAATAAAAAATAAAACCTAAACCCTAAACTAAAGAAAAGATAAACCTAAAATAAAAATAAAAATAAATCTAAACCTAAACTAAAATAAATTAAACTAAAATAAATAAAACCCTAACATTAAACCCAAAACACTAAAACTAACCTTAAACCCTAAACCCTGAACCCTGAACCCTGAACCCTAAACTTGCAACCCTAAATCCTAAACTCTAAACCTTAAAATCCTAAACCCTAAATTATAAACCCTAAACCCTAAACCCTAAAACATACGACCCCAAATCCTAACCCTAAACCCCAAACCTTAAACACTAAACCCTAAAAACCTAAACCTAAAAAAAATAAAACTTAAAAATAAAATAAATAAAAAAACCTAAAATAAAAAAAATTATAAAATAAAATAAAATAAAAACCTAAACTAAAACTTAAACCTAAACCAAAACCTAAATGTAGAAAAAAAATAAAAAAAATAATAACCTAGTCGTAAAACTAAAAAACCTAAATAAAAAAAACTAAACATAAAATAAAAATAAAAAACCTAAAATAAAAATTAAATCAAAATCTAAACCTAAAAAGTAAACCTAAATATAAATAAAAAGTAAAACCTAAACCCTAAACTAAAAAAAAACCTAAACCTAAAATAAATAAAATAAAATAAACCAAAACCTAAACTAAAATAAACTAAACTAAAATAAATAAAATGTAAACCTAAACCTAAACCCTAAACTAAATAAAATAAAATAAACTAAAAATAAACCTAAACCTAAACTAAAAAAATAAAACCTAAAACTTAAACTTAAAAAAATATAATAATAACCTAAACCTTAACAAAAATAAATAAAAAATAAATATACACCTAAAATTAAAATAAAAATAAAACTAAACTAAAAATTAAATATAAATCTAAACCAAAAAAATAAACTAAAATAAAATACCTAAACTATAATAAATAAACCGAGAATAAATGCACCATATTAAATAAAAATAAAAAATAAACCTAAATAAAAATAAAAACTAAAATAAACTAAAATAAATTAAAAATAAACTAAATGAACCTAAACCGACTAGTTTACTTAATTTTTTTTTTAAAAAAAACCCTAATCCCTAAACCCTAAATCCTAAACCGTGAACCTAAAACTTAAACCTAAAAAAATAAAATAAAAATCTAAACCTAAACCTAAAAATAAAAATTAAAACATACACCTAAAAAATAAAATAAATTTAATACTAAACCAAAAAATTAACATAAACCTAAACCTGAAAAATAAACTAAATTAAAAAACTTAAACTAGAATAAATAAACCAAACTAAATAAAAATAAAAAATAAACCTAAATAAAAATAAAAAATAAAATAAACTAAAATAAATAAAAAATAAACTAAATATACCTAAACCTATCGGTTTACTTAATTTTCTTTTTAAAAAAAAACCCTAAGCCCTAAACCCTAAATCTTAAACCCTAAACCCTAAAACCCTAAACCTTAAACCCTAAAACTAACCCTAAACCTTAAACACTAAACCTACAAGCCTATACCCAAAAAAACCCTAAACCCTAAACCCTAAAACCCTTAACCCTAAATCGTAAACCCTAAAAACCTAAACCCTAAAGCCTAAACCTTAAACCTAAACCCTATACCTAAACTAACCCAAAACCCTAAGCTAACCTTAAACCCTAGACCTAAACCCTAAAAACCCTAAACCCTTAAGCCTAAACACTAAAGCCTAAAGCCTAAAGCCTAAAGCCTAAACCCTAAACCCTAAACACTAACCCTAAACCTTAAACCCTAAAACCCTAAACCCTAAAACCTTAAATCCTAAACCCTTAACCCTATACCCTAAATAATAAAAATCTAAAAACCTAAACCTAAATTAAATAAAAACTAAATATAATATTTATAAAAAAACTTGAACCTAGATAAACTAAAATAAAAACCTAAACTAAATCCTAAACTTAAACATAAACATAAAAATAAAATAAAAATAAAAATAAAATAAAGAAAAACTAAACTAAACTAAAAAATAACATAAAACTAAGAATAAAAAACATTAAATTAATAAAAACTAAATGTAAAAAAATAAAATAAACCTAAAATAAATACTAAATATTAACCTAAACCTAAAAAATAGACCTAAAAAAATAAAAAATAAAGCATAAACCCTAAACAAAAAAAAGCTAAACCTAAAATAAAAATAAAATATACGTAAACCTAAACTAAAATAAATAAAAACTAAACTGAAAACTAATACAAACTAAACCAAAACATAAACTTACACTAATTAAAATAAAATAAACTAAAAATAAACCTAAACCTAAACTAAAAAAAATTCCTAAAATTAAACCTAATATAAACCTAAAACCTAAACTTAAAAATATTAAAATAAAAACCTAAACCTAAACCAAAAAAAATATAAAATATAACTTGAACCTTAAAAAAAACTCAACTAAAAAATAAGCCTAAACATAAACCTAAACATAAAAAATAAACTAAAATAAATAGTCCTAAACTAAATAAATTGAAATAAATAAAATTAAAAAATAAACCTAAATAAAAAAAATAAAATAAACTAAAATAAATAATAAATAAATTAAATAAACCAAAACCTACTAGTTTACTTAATTTTTAAAAAAAATCCTAAACCCTAAACCCTAAAAGCATAAACCCTAAAACCCTAAACTGTAAACCCTACAGCCTAAACCCTAAACCCTACACCCTAAACCTTAACCTTAAACCCTAAACCCTAAACCTAAACTTAAATAAACTAAATAAAACACTAAACTCTAAACCTTAAACCCTAAACCCTAAAACCCTAACCCCAAAGCCTAAACCCTAAACCCTAAACCCTCAAAACCTTAAATCTTAGAGCCTAAACACTAAACCCTAAACCCTAAAACCTAAACCCTAACACTAAACACTAAACCCTAAAACTCTAAACCCTAAAACCCCAAACCCTAAACACTAAACCCTAAACCCTAAACCCTAAACCCTTAAAACCTAAAAACCTAAACCTAAACTAAATAAAACATAACAATAAAATAAATAAAAAAGCCAAACCTAAATAAAATAGAACAAAAATAAAAATAAACTCAAATAAAATAAATAAAAACCTAAACTAAATAAAAAATAAAATAAACATAAGAATAAAAAACTTAAATAAAATATACCTAAAATAAAATAAAATAAAAACTAAATAAAAAATGTAAAAAATAAAACCAAAAAATAAATATAAAATAAAACCTAAACCCTAAACTAAATAAAATAAAATAAACTAAATAAAATAAAATAAACTAAAAATAAACCTAAACCTAAACTAAAACATAAAACCTAAAAATAAACATAAAATAAAAATGTAAAACCTAAACTTAAACCTAAACCTAAACTAAATAAAATAAAATAAACTAAAAATAAATTGAAACCTAAACTAAAAAACAAAACCTAAAAATAAACGTAAAATAAAAACTTAAAACCTAAACCTAAACCTAAACCTAAACTAAAAAAAATAAAATAACCTAAAAATAAACCTAAACCTAAACTAAAAAATAAAACCTAATAATAAACTTAAAATAAAAACTTAAAACCTAAACCTAAATCTAAACCTAAAAATAAAAAATAAAACCTAAACCTAAAAAATAAAATAAAAATTAAACTCAACTAAAAAATAAAATTAAACCTAAAAATTAAACTAAAATAAAAAACCTAAACTAAAATAAATAAAACTTAAATAAATAAACTAAACTAAATAAAAATAAAAATTAAAACCTAAATAAAAATTAAAAATAAAATAAACTCAAATAAACAAAAAATAAACTAAATAAACCTAAACTTTACTTTATTATTATTTTTAAAAAAAAAACTCGAATCCCTAAATCCTAAACCCTAAACCGTAAAACTAACCCTAAACCCCAAACCCAAAACCTACAACCTTAAACCTACAACCCTAAACCATAAACCCTAAAACCTAAACCCTAAACCCTAAACCCTAAAACCCTAAACCTTAAACCTTGAACCCTAAAACCTTAAACCTTAAACCCTAAACCCTAAACCCTAAAACCTAAAACCTACAACCCTAAACCTTAAACCCCAAACTCTTAACCCTAAACCCTAAGCTAAATCAAAACCTGAAACCCTAAAATAACCCTAAACCTTAAGAATGAGTAGAACCTTGATGGCTGGAACATCTCTATCAATTAGGCTCAGTCTAGCTTAGCGGTGGAGGTGAAGGTGGAGGCGACAGTTATCATAGTGGTGGTGGGGGATCTGCCCGTGTTGGTGGATATGGAGGTGGTGGTTGGAGTAGTGGTGGTTATGGAGGCAGGAGGAGCGATGGAGGTTACAGCCATGGTAGTGGCAGAGGGAGAGATCTGGGATATCATGGTAGAAGTTGTTCTCAAGAAGCGGGGGTGGTTCTGTTGTGAACTCGACAAATTGAAGAATGGCTGATCTGATCTGACGCTTATGGAACTGTGTCTTTATAATAGAGACGACTCTACTTATCTAGCATTTTTTATTTGCTCTATGGTTGCTCATTTTTTCTTTATGTCATCTCTTGTGGCTTAGAAAACTTGGGGTGCTACTTGGTTGATGAAATCAAAAAGAATAAATGTTGAATCTAAATTTCATTTCCGTTAAAAAAAAGCCTTAAACCCTAAACCCTAAATGCTAAACCTTAAACCTTAAACCTTAAACCCTAAACCTAAAACCAAAACCCTAAACCCTAAACCTTAAACCCTAAAAACCCTAAACCCTAAACACTAAATCCTAATCCCTAAACCCTAAACCATAAACTCTAAACCCTAAACCATAAACCTTAAATAATAAACCCTAAACCCTAAACACTAACCCCAAAACTATAAATCCTAAACCCTAAACCCTAAAACCAACATACCTAAACCCTAAACCTTAAACCCTTAATTGACCTTAAACCCTTGACCTTAAATCGTAAACTCAAAATGTTGAATAAATATGTCATTAGGAGTAGCTCTAAAGAGTGACCTAATCCTAGCATAGTTATGGTAGCTAAACAAATTGTATTCAAGAGTCATTCCCTTGAATATTAGAGATTTGAATACCCTAAACTCTAACCATAAATCATATTATAATACCATAAATTTTGTAAACCTAAACTTACTAGTTTACTTAATTTTTTTGAAAAAAAAATCTAAACCCTAAATCCTAAACCCTAAACCCTAAACCCTAAACCCTAAAAGCATAAACCCTAAAACCCTAAACCCTAAACAGTAAACCCCACACCCTTAACCCTAAACACAGCACCCTAAACCCTAACCCTAAAAACTAAACCCCAAACCCTAAACCTAAACATGAAGCAACTAAATAAATTAAAAAATAAACCTAGACCCAAAAATGTAATAAAACTAAACCAAAACCCTAAGAATGGTTAGAACCTTCATGGTAGGAATGTCACCATCAACTAAGCTCAATTTAGATCTAGCGGTGGAGGCGAAGGCGAAGGCTGTGATAATTGTAGTGGTGGTGGGGGATCTGGAAGTGCTAGTGGATATGGAGGTGGTGATTGGAGCATTGGTGGTTATGGAGGCGAGAGGAGTCACGAAGGTTACAACCATAGTGGTGGCAAAGGGAGAGATCAGGAATATGATGGTGGATCCCGCTACTTGAGAGGCTGGGGTAGTTTTTATTGGAACTAGAGAAACTAAAGAACGGCCAATCTGATCTGCTGCTTATGTAATTGAGTCTTTATATTGGAGATGATTCTAGTTATCTAAGGTTTTTGGTTTGTTCTATGCATGCTCATCTTTTATCTATGTCATCGCTTGTGTCTTAGAAAACTTGGTGTGTTACTTCCTTGATAAAATCAAAAAGAAGAAATGTTGAATCTGAATTTATTCTCTGTTAAAAAAACCAAAAACACTAAACCCTAAACCCTAAACCGTAAGCCCTAAAAACCCTAAATCCTAAAACTAACCCAGACCCTAATCCTACAACCCTAAACTTAAACTAAACCCCTAAACTAAACCCTGAACTAACCTAAACCAAATCCTAAACCTAAACCCTAAACCCTAACCTAACCTAAACCTGACCTAAACTTAAACCTAAACTACCCTAAACCTTAAACCCTAAACTAACCACTTAAACTCTAAATTAAAACCTTAACCTAAACCTAAACCTAAAGTTTAAACTAAATTAACCTTAAACCCTAAACCCTTAAAACCTTAAACCCTAAAGCCTAAACACAAAACCCCAAACCCTAAAACCAAAACCCTAACCCTAAACACTAAACCATAAAACACTAAACCCTAAAACCCTAAACCATAAACACTAAACCCTAAACCTTAACCCCTAAAAGCTTAAAAACCTAATCCTAAACTAAATAAAACATAAAAAAATAAATAAAAAATCTTAACCAAATAAAATAAAATAATAAAATAGAATAAAAAATAAAAATAAATGAAAATAAATTAAATAAAAACTTAAACTAAACAAAAAATAAAATAAACCTAAGAATAAAAACCTAAATAAATTTAAAACTAAAAATATAATAAACCTAAAATAAAATAAAATAAAAACTAAATAAAAACCTAAACCTAAGAAAAAACCTAAAAATAAAATTGAAGAATAGATATAAAATAAAACTTAAACCCTAAACTAAAAAAAACTAAACCAAAAATTAAAAATAAAATAAACAAAATATAATAAACCTAAACCTAAACTAAAATAAATAAAATCTAAACTTAAACCAAAACCTAAACTAAATAAAATAAATTAAATTAAAAATAAACCTAAACCTAAATTAAAAAATAAAACTAAAAATAAAAATTAAAAAAAATGTAAAACCTAAATGTAAACCAAAACCTAACATAAAAAAATAAACCTAAACCTAAAAAATAAAATAAAAATAAAACTCAACTAAAAAAATAAAACTAAACCTAAAAAATAAACTAAAATAAAAAACCTAAACTAAAATAAACAAAACTAAATAAAAATAAAAAATAAACCTAAATAAAAATTAAAAATAAAATAAACTCAAATAAATAAAAAATAAATAATAAATAAACTAAATACACCTAAATATACCGGTTTACATTATTTAAAAAAAAACTCGAAACCCTAAATCCTGAACCCTAAACCCTAAACCCTAAAACTAACCCTAAACCCCAAACCCGAAACCTACAACCGTAAACTTACAACCCTAAACCCTAAAACCCTAAACCCTAAACCCTAAACCCCAAACCCTAAAACCCTAAACCCTAAACCCTAAACTCTAAACCTTAAACCCTAAATCCTTAAGCCCTAAACCCTAAAACCTACAACCCCTAAACCCTAAACTATCCCAAAACCCTAAACCCTAAACTAACCCTAAAACTTAAGAATGGGCAGAACCTTGATGGCAGGAACGTCTCCATCAACTAGGCTCAGTCTAGATCTGGCGATGGAGGTGAAGGCAGAGATGTCAGTTATCATAGTGGTGGTGGGGAATCTGCCCGTGCTAGTGGAAATGGAGGTGGTGGTCGGAGTAGTGGTGGTTATGGAGGCGGGAGGAGCGACGGAGGTTACAGCCATGGTGGTGGCGGTGGGAGAGATCGGGGATATGATGGCAGAACCCACTACTCCAGAGGCGGGGGTGGTTCTGATGGGAACTAGAGAAATTGAAGAATGGCTGATCTAATATGCTGCTTATGGAACTTTATCTCTATAGTAGAGATGGCTCTACTTATCTAGCATTTTTATTTGCTCTATGGGTGCTCATTTTTTTCTATGTGGTCGCTTATGTCTTAGAAAACTTGGAGTGCTACTTGGTTCAGGAAATCAAAAGAAGAAATGTTGAATATAAATTTCTTCTCTATTAAAAAAACCTTAAACTCTAAACCTAAACCATAACCCCTAAACCCTAAACCCTAAACCCTAAACCCTAAACCTTAAACCCTAAACCCTAAATTAAAACTTAAACCCTAAACCTAAAACCAAAACACTAAACCCTAAACCTTAAACCATAAAAACCCTAAACCCTATACCTTAAACCCTAAACCATAAACCTTAAACTCTAAACCCTAAACCCTAAAATATAAATCCTAACCCCTAAAACTATAAACCTAAACCCTAAACCATAAAACCAACAACCCTAAACCCTAAACCTTAAATCCAAAACCCTAAACCCTAAACTCTAAACTAACCCTAGACCCTAACCTTAAACCTTAAAGTCTAAACCTTGAATAAAGATGTCATTAGGAGTAGATCTAAAGAATGACCTAATCCTAACATAGTTATGGTTGCTAAAGAAAATGTCTTCAAGAGACATCCCCTTGACTATTAGAGATTTGAATACCCTAAACTCTAATCCTAAATCATGTTTTAATACCATATATTAAGTATAATGTAGCATCATATATTTGAGCATGCAATGATGTGTTTTTGGATGTTATAAGATGTTTTGAAATGTTTTAGTATATTATGGTAGTGTGCCCTATAATCTATATTAATATAAATAATAAAAATATTGATTTAATAAATCAAATGGTTAAATTTGTGAAATTTGAAGTGGGAATTGGGTTGTAGTACCAAAGGTGTGCTATGCCACTTATAGTCTAAAAAGTAATATTTTATGTTCAAAATAAATATTATATGTTGTAGCATAGTATAGCATCATATATCATAATATATTGTTCTATGAATTTTAAATTCTTGTAGTATTTTACAATCATGCAATCAAGCTTACACTAGCATTATTTATAAAAATGTTGATTTAGACTTTAAAATGGTTGAATTTGGCTAAATTCATAATAGGTAGAGCATGGCATCATAATATATTGTTTCAATTTAAAATATGTAAGTGATACGACTAAAATGTATAATTTTTTATTGCATAGACTAATTTTATGATTTTTTTATCTTAAGCAATTTCTTGTGATGTGATATAAAATATAATATAATATGTTATAGTGTGTTATAATATAGAATGCCATAACATAGCATAACATCATGCATTATAGCATATTATTGTGTATTACTACTTGTTGTTAAGCATATTTTAGTTTGTTATAGTATAATGTAGTAGAGTTTGTACTAGTATAATTCATAAAAATATTGATTTATAGGCTGAGATTATGGGATTTGGCCAAATTTAAGGTAAGCTTTAAGGAACATCATTGGGGGTGTGCTATGGTGTGTCATTTAATCAAAAGAATGGAATTTTGCATCCAAAATAAATGTTCATTTTTCAACCAAACCTTATAAATTCTTTTTGCTTAAAGTGATTCATTTTAAAGTGTAATGTAAGATAACATATTATATGAAAGCATATTAAAATATAATGTACATACAATATAACTTCACATATATATATGAATGTGGTGGTGTGTTACTAAATGTTATTGTACATTTTAGTATGTTTTACTTTTGTTATAATACATTGGGTCAAAACTCACAAAAATGTTAATTTGAAGGTTGAGATGGAAGAATTTGGCCAAATTCACAGCACAAACCAACAAGCAACACCAAAATTATGCTATTTTGTACCATTTCTAATAGAAAATTAATAATTTTACATCAAAAATGAACATTATTCATATTTTGAGAAAATTTTATCATTTGTTCCTTTTAAGTGATTCTAATAAGGTGTAATGTTAGACAATATATTATATTATAGCAAATTATAATATAACATCATATATTATAATATAATATAGTGTGTTAATTCACATTATAATATGTTTTGCATGATATTGTATAATTAGTTTGAGCTTGCACCATCACAAATCATAAAATGTTTATTACAATGTTAAGATGATGTAATTTGAACAAATACATTGTTAGGCTTTTGGTTGAAGTATTAAAGGTGTGCATAAGCAAAGAAATAAGATTTGATAAGAATTCCATGTCAAGGACATGGAGTAAGATCTACTAGGGAATCACACATGCATTGGACATGACATGTGAGGGGTCTATGTTGAGGGCATAGAAGGAGAAAATTTACTAGGGATAACATTTGAATTTGATTTGATTATATGATTTATGGAAAGAAGATCTGCTAGAGATAATAATCTATAATCCACCAAAGATTAAGATCAAATTGACTTTAATTTGTTTTATTTTAATTGATGTGGAGGAATATTTGCTAGAGATATGGGCTTGAGTCTGCTGGGGATCGGGTATATGAACCTTTCACTAGGGATGCAAGTTCAGGCTATCCGCTTGGGATTGGGATTTGAGTTTGATTTCATAGATTTATTTGGGGATGTATCCGCTGGGGATAAGAGTTTCATTGGATTTCTTTGATTTAAACATAATTGGGGGAGTTGTTTTATTTTGGTTCCACTTGGGATGTTGGTTTTGAATTTGATTTGTTTGCTTCACTTGGTTATATATGATTTGTGGCTCCACTGGGGAGAAGGGTGTGAGTTAACTCCACTAGGAAAAATTAGATTGGGTTTAATTTAATCTGATTTAATGTATGGACATTATTGGTGTGCAATGGACCCACTAAGAAGGGGCTATATCAACCTTGACCTACCTTAAGTTCACAAATCCAAAGGGATAGTCTACCGGTTGCAGTGTAGAGCTAGCCAACTTAAGGGGTTTCCTTTCGATGTGCCATGGCTATGCTAGAAAGAAGGCATAGTAGACTTACATCTTTCAAAGCGAGGAACAACCATTGGGGTGACCTATTGGATGCACAACAAATCAAACCTGACCAAGGGCTACTATTGAGTGAATGCTGCTGGGGACTTATGTCAACTCGAAAGTAGTTAGAATGAATTTTATCTTAATTTCATGTGATTTGATATGGTTTGTTTCATTTAGTTTGATTTCAAATTGAGGGCATATCCACTAGGGATGTGACATCAGTCAGATTTAATAGATTTAATTTATACACCTTGTCGGTGTGCGATGGACCCACTGAGAAGGGGCTATATCGGACTTGTCCTATCTCAAGTTTACAAATCTAAAGGGATAGTCTATTGTCCATGGGGTAGAGCAAGCCAACTTAAAAGGTAGTCTTTTGGTGTGCAATGGTAGTGCTAGGAAGAAGACATAGTAGACTTACATCTTCTAAAGTAGGGAACAACCACTGAGGTGACGTATTGGTAGCACAACAAATTGAACCTGACTTAGGGGTGACTACTGAGTGAATGATGCTGGAGACTTATATCAACTAAAGAGTAGTCACATGATTCTTATAGGGAGTTTTGCTAACACTGTCCTAAAGATAGGATACCTGCTTAGGAAAAGGTACTGTTAGGGGTGTTCACCTAATCCACAAGTGAATATATATTTTATTTATAAGTTTTCATGGACCATATTGGTGAGAAAGGAACCAAATTGAGAAGGGGCTATGTCAACCTTAACCTATCTCAAATTTAATAAACAAAGGGAGAATCTACACATCCACAAGACAGATTCTCCAACCACAGGAGTGGTTACTAGGAAAGGGGAACTGTCTAATCTGATAGTAACCTGATTAGTGTCTAAATGGGGTCACAAAGGATGTGATCCAAATATAATGCCCACAACAGAGGTGCTGGTAGGGGCGTTATCCTGAGTCCTAGAAAAAAAAAGCCTATAGTTGTACGATGGCCAACTCAAGGAGAAAGCATAGTAGACTTACATCTGCCATGAGTGGTGTATCCTAAGATACAAGAACCAACCAACCTAAGGTGTATCCATCATCATGAGTGGTGTATCCATCAGCATAGTGAGAACCAACCAACCTATGGTGCCCGTCGATGTGCAATGATCCATCTGGAAAGAAAGTGTGTAGGCTTACAACTTTCCAAGCAGAATTGGTCATCAGAATAGTTTGTCATCAGTGGGATAGATGATATCTGACCTAGAGAGACTACTAAGCGAGAGCCCTAAAGAAAGATTGGACCCAGACTTGAAGTAGTCAAGAGGGATGGAGCTGCTAGGGGACTTATCCAAAACCTTAAATATACTCGACCTAGTCAGTGCATGAAGGCTAATCTAAGAAAAAAGCATAGTAGACTCACATCCTTTTAAATGAATCCAACATGAGGTAGCTTACCAGCCATGCAGTAAGGCCTACCAAACTAACAAGGTGCTCATCGTTATACAATGGCCAAGTCAGGAAGGAAAGGATAGCAGACTTACATCCTCCAAAGCAAGAAGACCATTGGGGTGACCCACTAACAGGGTAGCACATCAGCCTGACCTAGAGCAGCTACTGAGTGAGTGTGGCTAGAGGTATTATCTTAACTCAGAGTAGCCCGAGATGAAGGATATGTGTTTATTCTATATGGTTGTGTGTAGTTTGTGTTTTTGTTGTGTCGATGAAGGATAAGAAATAACTCAGGTTTCATACATAAAATGAAGGAGCTGATGAAAAATAATGAGCCTTTTGCACCATAGACTTGTAAGTCAAGAAAAAATATAAAAGCTCAGAAATAAAATTTTGAAACACAAAAAATGATAGATTCTCTAGAGGAGTATAAACAACCTCCTTGAAGATCGATTAGGTCTAAGAAATAAATGCACCATTTAAAGCTCGACATAGAAGTGCCTAAAGAAGAAGTTATAAGAGAAACATGTCGAATGATAAGTATGGTTACAACTTTATTGATTCTAAAGAAGAGCTATTTTTTTCAAAGAAAAGTCTATCAAATAGAAAATAAGTCATGATCTAAAAGTTATGACTTGAATTAAATAGTAGTTCTGAAAGTTATGATAACTCTAGGAACCCCAAATTGTTACAAAGCTTAAAAACTTCTTCTGATGAGGAAAACTAGGCAAAAGAAGTTATATAAGTGGAATAAAGGAGTGGAAAAAAGATTCCTCCACCTTGACAATAGAAAGCCAGTTAGAAAGGCAAAGAAATTCAATTTAATGAGAATTCCTTACCTCTACCATCAGTTAAACCACAAAATTCTATGAAAATAGGAGTAGACTATAACATTTTGGCACACTTACATAAGTTTTTTGTTCTGTTAAGTATATATGATGCTCTCGTGCCATCCTAAGATATATGAGAGACATTAATAAAAGACTTGTAATGTCTAGAATAATATAAAGCATTATTTGCTGAAGAGAGAATGAAAGAAGATATTGCCTTGCAAAAGCTAGCAACTATCACTTTCAATGATAAAGACTTATTGCTCAAAATGACTGAACATAATTGAACTTTATATGTTACGGTCAAAATTAATTCTACATGTGTAAAGAAAGTGTTGATTGACCCAGGTGCTTTAGTCAATCTTTTGATAGCCAAGACACTTAGGGCATTAGCTTTGGATGCTTGATACCTCGATAAGAGCATAATTTTTTTCTAGGTTTCAATAAATAAGGGCAGGAAACCTTAGGGTATATTGTCCTGCCCATACACTTTAGGGAATTATATACAGAAGCTAAATTTCATGTAATTAAGGCCAAAGTTGTATATAAGGGACTCTTGGGTAGGCCATAACATTCATGTATAGTACCATTGATTCTTCATCAATGCATGAAATATATCCAAAATAGAGAAGAGCATCGAATTGATGGGGACATAAATTTATTCTTGATACATGAAATCAAGATCAATGATGATGCCAAGTACTATATCCCTAAGTAGATTGAAGAGGCTAACACCCAAAAAAAAAAAACTCCATGTATCACACTAATATTAAGAAATGGTGATCCAAAAAGTAAAATTACTAATGAATCAAAATAACTCAAGGTAGTTCCCCACCTTGGTAGTGATGCCGAAGAGGATGAAGAGCAATTGGTATTTAGGAGGGCCTTAATTAGTGAAAAGGAAAAAGGGCCTAGTACTAGTGGCATGACTAAACAATTAGAAAAAAAATACACATATCTCTAATAAGATTGTCTAAGTCTCAAGTTTCTAATAAGATTATGAAAGTAACATTAATACCAAAAGCACATATAAAAGCCTTATTAAATCTAAACAAAGAAGACATAGAAAAATTAAAGACATTCTATGTTCCTCATAGAAGGGGTTATAAAGACCATGGAATCTCTTATACAAAGTTAGAGGGAAAACCACAGATTCCATGGAAGAATCACTTGAAGAAGATATTTTTGAGGAAGAAGACATCTCAATTATTATTCCTCAATACTTTTCAACAGCTCTAAAGAGACTAATCAAAAATAACATCTAGCTATCACAACCGAATGCACAAGATAGATTATTCAAAAATCTCTAACAATGGGATAATGTTAAGAGTTCCACATGATATGGAAAATTTACTATATGGGCATTAGGATATATTCCTTCATCAAATTCCTTAATGAGTTCATGCTATGCTATATCTGATTTGCAAATAATTCCCTTTAAAACCATAAATCTACAAAAGGGTACCTTATAGAAGAATAAAAATGTGCATGAAGATGAATTAATAATTGACCTCAAAGAAGCCTCGAAAGAATTTGAAGAAGGTAATCAAGACACAGTAGATGAACTCCAAGAAATTAATCTTGGTTTGAAAGAAGAGCTTAGGCAAACTTTTGTTAGTGCTAACATCATATTAGAAAGATTAAAAGAATTAAAAGCACTGCTCTATGAATATAAAGACTGATTTACATGAAATTATAATTAAATGTCAGGTTCATCACCATATGTAGCTATACATAAACTGGATATTAAATATGATGTACAACTAGTAAAGTAAGATTAAGACAAATGAGACAGAAATTGAAGAACAAGTAATCGTCAAAACCAAAAAGCTTGTCAAAGCATGATTCATCTAGGAAGAAAAATATGCTGACTAGATTGCTAATATTGTCTTAGTAAGAAAGAAAATAGGTAGATCCGAGTCAGAATCAGTTTTTGAGAGGTAAATAAAGCATGCCCAAAAAATAATTTTCCATTGCCCAATGCAGAACTCATGCTGGATAATTCGTCCAACTATGATATGTTCTCTTTCATGGATGGATCATCAAGCTATAACTAAATTAAAATGGATCCAGAGGATGGAAAGCATACATCCTTCCACACAATAATCAACATATATTATTACAAAGTAATGCCATTTGGCTTGAAAAATGTAGGTGCCACTTACCAGAGAATGATGTCTCGCATCTTTGACAACCTTATAAATATGTATGTAGAGTGCTATGTTGATGATTTGGTCATTAAAAGTAAAACACAAAGTGAGCATATAAGAGATCAAAGGATCATATTCAATATGATTTAGAGTTTCAATCTAAAAATGAATCCTCTAAAGTGTGTTTTTGGTGTGACCTTTGAAAATTTTATAGGCTTTACTGTATGCCACATAGGAATTAAAATCGATCCCTCTAAAACAAAAATAATAATGAAAATTCAACCACCAAAAACTTTGAAGTAATTGCACTCCCTGCAAGACTAACTTGCTTATATTAGAGGATTTATTTCTAATCTCTCAGGCAGATGCCAACCTTTTACTCAATTAATGAAAAGGGATGCACCCTTTATATGGGATAACGCTTATCAAGAAGCATTTGATAGCATAAAGCAATATTTATTGCATCCCCCAATCTTGGTAGTGCCAATTATAGGGAAACCATTGATATTATATACGACAGCCCTAGAACAATCACTAAGAGCTTTGCTAGTACAAAATAATCAAGAGGGAAAGAAAAAGCACTTTATATTATATAAGAAGACATCTAATAGAAGCAGAAATAAAGTATTCTCCTATTAAAAAGAAGTGTTTAGCATTATTGTTTGCTACTCAAAAACTACAACAATATATGTTATCCCATAAGATAACATTAATATCCAAAGTTGACCCAATCAAATTTCTAATTACGAGGCCTACCGTAATAGATTGCTTGGATAAATGGACTGTCCTGTTATTGCAATTCTTTTTAATATATGTCCTGTAAATGGCTATAAAAGGGTAAGCCATGGCCAATTTCTTAGCCACTCGACTAGAAACTCTCCACTTAATGATGAGTTTCCTGATGAATAGATTTTTGAGGTTAAAAAAGCTCAGCAACCATCAAATGGGAGCTTTATTTTGATGGGGTTTCATCTTTAAAATCAGCTAAGCTGTCTAGCTTACTAACAGTGCAAGTTGGAATCGGCCTGATGAATATAAAACATTAATTGTTAGCCTAAAGCTAGCAATTGATTTGAAAATTAAGAAGCTCCATCTTTATGGAAATTCTCAACTCATAATCTGACAAATAATTAGAACATTTAAGATAAATAAGTAAGAATTAGTGCTTTATCATAAGTATGAATTGGAGCTTTTAAAATAAATCTTTGAAGTAACCATCATAAAGGTGTCACATCAAGATAATGGCAAGGCCAATGCATTAGCTAAATTAGCTAAAGAAATGATAGACCCTCAGGGAAATCTAATTACAAAAATAGTTTGAAACAAGCTAGCAAGCAACCATCAGTATGCCTTTAAAGCCAAAGAAAACCAAGAAGTAAAGACCATGATAACAGAAGATGACTGGTGGGAACCATTCATCATCTATCTCAAAGTTTTCTGGGATACCATAAGATAAATCAAAGGCTCATCAAATTTCATAAAGAGGATTATGATACACTCTTATAAATGACACATTATATTGGCATGTATTTGACCTAATGTGGCTGCGATGCTTGGGACCAAATGAAGGTAAGATAGTAATGGATGAAGTTTATGAAAGATTGTGTGGAGCACACCAAGCTGGCCTTAAAAAAATTAAAATTAAATGAATGAGATATTACTGGCCTAGCATGGTTCAAGATTACAACAAATATGCTAAAAGATGTCATTAGTGTCAAATACATCCAGACACACTACATCGACCACCCGATACCCTACACCTAACAATAGCGTCACGACCATTTGAAAGATGGAAAATAGACATAATAAGTCCAATAGATCCTCCATCATCTAGAGGACATCACTTCATTCGGGATGCTACTGATTATTTCTCAAAATGGCAGAACTAATCTCATTAAGAGAAGTTAAAATAGAGGATGTAGTAAAGTTATTCTGAGATCATATATTTTATGATTCAAAATACCAAGATGAATTATATTAGGCAAAGGCACTACCTTCAAAAATATCAAAAGTCTATCATTTTATTAGAAAATATAAGATAGATTGGCGATAATCCTCAATAAACAATCTAAGAGCCAATGGTTTGGTAGAGACATTTAACAAAATGCTTATTAAGTTGCTTAAGAAAATTCTTTTAAAAATAAAAAAGAATGACAAGATAAATTAATAAAAGAATTGCAGGCATATCTTACCACTTATAAAATTGCTACACAAGCAATACCATACTCTTTAGTCTTTGAAGAAAAAGCTACACTTCCCCTTGAAGTAGAATTACCTTCACTCCACATAGTAGTTTAAATCAAACTTTCAATAGAAAAAAATAATCAAATATGATATGAAAAGCTTGAAACCTTAGATTAAATGCAACTACAAGCCTAATGAAGTTTAAAAGAGATAGACTAAGAATGACTCAAGCTCATGATTGTATGATTCACCCAAGAAGCTTCAAAGTAGGTGAACTAGTGTTGGTACAAAGAAGGCCCATTGTTCCACATCAATGAGTTGGTGAAAAATTTGGTCCAAATTAGGAGATACCATATATCATCAAAAAAGTATACAAAGGTGGCTTATTGATATAAAATCCATCAGGCCTATGCCCCCTATAAATGGATAATATGTCAAAAGATATTATACATAACTATAAATAAAATATGTTTATTTCCATGAGAAATTCCTCTATTAAAATGGGTAAATTCAATACATCTTGCAAAGCAGGATCTCCTATCAAAAGGAAATGATGCCCAATCAACCAAAATTAATTTAAGATCAATCATGCCCATAGGGTCTGGATCAAATCCACCATGCCTAAAGGGGCTGGAACCAAAACCTCAATTTAGATTCTATTATATGTGGTCAAATCTAAATTAAAATAAAATCCATCATACCCAAAGGGGCTAAATCAGGTCCACCATGCTGAAAAGGGTTGGATCAAAAACCTCATTTTAGATTCCATCATACCCAAAAGGGTTTGATCTAAATTAAAATGAGATCCATCATGCCCAAAGAGGCTAAATCAGATCCACCATACCCAAAGAGGCCTGATCCAAAACCTCAAATTAGATTCCATCATATCTAATGGGGTTGGATCTAAATTAAAATAAGATCCATCATGCCCAAAGGGACTGGATTAGATTCACCATGCCCAAAAGGGATGGATCCAAAACCCCAATTTAGGTTCCATCATACCCATAGGGGTTGGTTCTAAATTAAATGAAGGGCCATCATGCCCAAAAGTGCTAGATCAGATCCACCATGCCCAAAAGGTCCAAATCCAAAACTTTAATTTAGATTCCATCATACCCATAGGGGTCAGATCTAAATCAAATTAAGATCCATCATGCCTAAAAGGGTTGGATCAAATCCACCATGCCCAAAAGGGCAAATCAACTATACTAAAAAGGGTCAGATCTAAAACTAAATTGAGGTTCCCATATAGTCAAGAGGAGTGAGTTTAAATATAAATCTGCATAAAAAACTAAATTAAAATAGCTTACACACATATCTCATGTATAAATTTAGATATTATTGTTGATTTATAAAACTCTTAAAAGTTGTATGCTTCTCTATTCTACATATATTACAGGTTGATTACAATATTTATCTAGAAAGGACCAAATGATATGCATCCCACTATGCCTACTAAAGAGTAGGTATGGGCTATTATTGAAGCTCATGATCCATGTTGAACAACTAGAATATAGGACATGTTATCATGTTAAGAGGTAGAGATATGTTTGAAGACTAATTTATTCGATCATCACATCTCCCACTATCTTACTCACAGTCTCTAACTAGTTATGACCCAAATGATTGGATAACTAGTTTAAAATTAAGACATAGTCATGATGTCTCTTTAGAATGAGTCACAAATAACCTTAACTTTGGAGACCAGAATGCGCTCCAACTAGTCAAAGACATTGCTCTGCCTATATGCATAGTTAGGCTACTGGTAATTGTATATTGCATCATGAAGCAAAAGATTAGGACCCAAGCAATTTTTGGCACTCCATTATCAGTTATTAATGCATAGTGATGTTCTTAGAAAAGCTGGTATATATCGGGTAGTCTACGCATCACTCTTTGATTATAGTCACCTTCCTTTTACATGGATCAAAAGTATAACATAACATTGGGATAGAGCTACCAATACTTGCTAGGTTGGTCCACATGAATTGACAATAACGATGGTAAATATGCTAGATATAATAGAACTGCTAATTATAATAATTTCTTATGAAGAATGTATTCCAATAGAACATAAGGTATTTCAGTGCTAACTAGATGGCCAATGTAGAAGAGGCAATTACATATATTCTTTAGGACTACATCGTGCTTTGGCACATTATCAGAGACTATCCAAAGAATGTAGGGGCGTTGCGACGTCAAAATATGATCACTCGTCGTGGGAAAGTTTTCTCCATTGAAGGATGCACCTACCACATTTTGCATAGATTAAAGATCCATTCAATAATGGCGCACATACATTTATTAAGGCCAAATTTGAGTCAACAGGAAAGTCAACGCCTGCCAGATAATAGAATAGAGCATTGACAAGGAGCTTTCTTTAGTAGTTATCATTAACACTTGGTACTATTTTGTATTCCTTGGGCACAATAGATTATTCTATCCTTCTACCTTACTGATGGCTAGCCTGCTCTCTCATGGTGAAAGGATATCATTAGCACCTGCAGCATTGGCCTACTTATATTGTGGATTAGGTAGAGTAAGTGTCATGATTGATTCATGATACTATGACATGGATGCACCTTGCACTATCTACATGGATGGATTCATGCCCATATTTTAGGAGCCTTCAGTTATCCTGAGACACCATCCTATTTTATAAAGCATAATTTCCCCATAATTATGCAACTAAATAGACCTATAGTCTCTATAGAAAAGATTTAAATAAGGACCCTCATGTTTGCCCCATTGTGTCACAGATCATCCTTCTATAGTATGTCTATTATGGGGTAGAAATTTAAAGACTCTCTTATTGATAGAGGCACTCCCCTACTATCATCAAAGTCAGGATATAAACATAAAGTAGAATATCTAATTGGATTGAGATGCACTTGGCTATGCTATTGGTGCCATAAATCTATAATCATGGAAGATTGCAATCCCAATAGAGTGACTAGGTGTTCATATTTACTCAAGCTACACCTATATATGGGTTACCACCAATAATGGATATACTAGACACTCATTCCTAAAGAGCAATCTCACTAACAGTCCACTTAGTGATAGCCTCTATAACATGGATCTTCACACTTCGCCAGGGACCCATTCCAATTTCTATATAGATCCACAGGAGACTCATATAGAGTGTGTCATTTATGGTTAATGTGGATTTTCCATACCTTTTCTTCTTTCTTGGAGATAAGTATTTGCATATACAATCATAAAATGTGAATGACTAGACATGTCTAACCTATACCACATATGACTAATGCTTCTAAAAGAGTATCAGATGGCTAAAAAGGTAGTAGAAATGATGATGTTAAAATTCATCTACTTAAGAGAAAGATGATAAGAAATTTTATAGCTCCCCAACAATTGATTCTAATATACAAATTATAGATATGGACAACTCTATTCTTGTTTCTATCTTGCCAATAGTAGTTGAACTATCAACAGTACAGATAATGATGCCATACTAGTATTATCCACAAATAATATTGTAAGTTCTCTAATATACATCCAACCTGCTAGCAATGTTCATATATATACTAGAGAAAATACACATGTAGAGGAGTCTAACACTGTGGCTACTAATTTTGAATCACTTTTATCAAATTCAAATTAGGTAATGGCGAGTGCAAATAAAGATGACTCTTCAAATCTGGATTCTTGTGTAGAAAATCAACTTATCTCGAGTGAGAAACATATAGTCCAAAGGTAGTTATCTAGCCTAGAAATTTTTTATATATATATTTTTTACAATAAGTCCTAGAGCTTCAAATCCCTTGCATGGTAGTCCTTCATGAAATTTATATCATATAATAGTAGCCTTGTGTCAATTACTTCTAAGTGTCGACTTAGAAGTTCTGCCTGATATGTATAGCTTCTATGTACAGGAAATTTCTTTACTAGATTATGCTATTGCTTTAGGCCTCGAAATAGAAGAATTACACTTATGGGAGTCCCTCTATAGAAATGTTGAATTCAGAATGTTTTCATTGCACACTAACTACAAAGAGGTGTTGTTAGATACACTTATCGTAGAAACACCGCTACCATCTCATCAAGTCTCCTTAATTCACCAAGATTTAGAGCACCATCTCAAAGCCTTGGTCCTTCTAAAGGGAGCTTTCTAGAGAAAAATGGAACTCCTTGATATCTCTCTTGAATTGAACTACAACATACGAGACAATAATTGCTAGAAAGAAGGGCTATGATCAGAAAAGTAGTCATATCCATAGAAGAAGATAATTACAGGTAGATGCTTAGGTGTCTAAACTTAAACAAACCTTATCTTCATTGGAGTGTGATCAAGAGGTTTCCTTTCAACATCTCCATGAAGCATGATAGAGTCAAGCTACTATGAACTATAGAGCTCATACAACTTATTTGCATTAGAGAAATTCAAGCCAATAATTTTAGCTAAAATTTTCTTATGTAACTTTATCTATTATTGTGTACTACATGAGAGACTATTTGAGTAACATGTCGAGCTTGAATTCTTATATTTAATTTATCTCTATATATACTACAACTAATAAAAGATCCATATAATAAATGCATCATGTCCTAATGACAAGATACATTCATTGGAGGCAATTTTATTTATATTAAAAAGAAATGAGATAAAATAAAGAAAATAATAATAATAAAATATAATTTTTGGCAACAGATCCAAGACATTATGTTCATAACATCGAGGCACTACCCTAGTCTTCTAGAATAAATAACTGCCCAATCCAGCTATCAAATTATGGTACAACGCTACTACATCATGATCTTGGCCCTGAGGAACTGCTTAACTGCCTAGTCTAGTTGTCAATATACAGTATAGTGCCATGGCAATGCGATCTTGGCATTGACGTGCTGCACCATCTATTATGAGAGAATAGTT
The DNA here is from genome assembly GCA_021442155.1 of Cymbidium sinense. Lineage (NCBI taxonomy): Eukaryota > Viridiplantae > Streptophyta > Magnoliopsida > Asparagales > Orchidaceae > Cymbidium > Cymbidium sinense. The sequence continues at coordinate 63,420,088 of CM038214.1, read as the reverse complement.
TTTAGCCCACTTCAATAAATAGGAGTGAGCAGTTCACTCAAAGGACTTTTCCCCCATGTTAACTCTACTCTTTCTGAATAGGGCTCACACTTCACTCTGAGTTTCTCACTTCAGGTAAAGAATATGTGCTTTTTCTTACTAGTTTGACAAAAAATCCTACTATTAATCTTTGATCTGGTGTAGAAAACTTGGAGATTTGAAGACCTTCACCGTTGAATTTTATTTCAGTGAAAGATGAAAGCCCCCTCACCTCAATTGATCTTAAATCTATAATAAAGGAGAAGTGTGCACCACACTATATGACTTTGAAACTTAGCACAGCTAAGGTGAAATGCTACCAAAATTTCTTAGAAAAAATTGAAAAAACTTGCATTTAAATTCATAATTTTGCTTATAGCACTAAGGTGTTGGATATCGACCCCGCACTCTCGGGTATTCATATTATAAGAGCAGTGCTACAACACTTAAGAATTATCACCACAGTACTTGAATGAAAACCCACAGTGCCATGATGACATAGAATCAGCATTGTAGTTCCATACCTATGTGTTAATTTAAATAAGACTTAGAATATTTTGGTAAAAAGTGAAATAAAGTCCCACAGTGCCATGGCATTGTGGGGATAGTGCCACAGTGCTATGTTGCCTTTGTGCATGTAAAAAGGACTTAGAAAATTTTTTGTTGGGGAGAAAATAATATTCCATAGCACCGTAGTGCCATAGGACAGCGCTATGATGCCATAAGAAAGCACTGTGGCTCCTGCCACTCAAGTCCTTTAGTCTATCTCCAGCGTTGAGGCATAGACATAATAGTGCCATGGAGTTGTACCCTGATTTGATTTTTTATATAAGTGTTAAAAAATTTTTATTTATCTTAGAGCATCAATAGAAACAAAAATATATATACATATCTAAAACCATGCAACATAAAGATAATGAAAAAGGGAATTTTTTTTCTTCAGAAAAATTATAAATTATAAATTATAAATAAAAGAAAAGAAGAAAAAAAATAAAAATGAAGGAATGCTAGTAGTCGTACTCATCGGCACCCTCCTCCTCTTCTTCTTCTTCCTCCTTCTACATTCCTGATAGCGGTGGAGAAATCATATAGGGTTGATATTGAGGCATCATAGGAAAAGTTTCTTGGCTAGGATCTACAAGATTATAATTTTTTAAACATGTTGACCAGTACAGTATTGAACTAGGCCATGTAGAAGAATTGCATCTAATATTGATCTATGTGATGATCAAATTTACATTCCAGCATCTCCTGCTTATGACTGCTCTTATCTACCCTTTTCTACAAGTTTGCAACCTGGTTGACGATCTCTTGAACTTGCTTGGCCAAGGACTTGGGAGTTCTGGATCTAGATTAGGGAGAATATGAACTCTCTCCCACTTCAAATCTATTCTCGAACCCCCCGATTACCCTTTTCATTAGAGGATTTTTTTTTGAAAGAGTACCTCTTCATCAAGCCCTCCCTACCTCACTGCTACCACAGACAAACTATAAATAAGAGAAGGGTGGTCATACCTAATAATAGTGCTTCTTTTCAGCATATTACATATATAATTAAAAATAACATTCTCGATATCGATCGAGAACCCCTTCTAAATAATAAAATTCAAAATATCCCTATCCTTGGTAACCTCACTAATATTACGAGAGGGCATAAACCTAGCAGAAATGAAATAATGCCAAGCTTTAGAGATAGTTATCATTTCGATGGCAATAAAGTTTATAATCCTTTCCTCCCATCATATCCATTGCATGCTTTCATTTCAAAATAGGGATAATCATTGTAGTAGGAGATATATTGATCATACTCAATATTGGAGAGATCATAATATGCATTTATAACACTACTATCATAACTTATTAGCTTTCTCTAGATGTATGCCTTATTATTTTGTTCGTCCCAAGAATTTATGATAAATTCATGCTCCACCGGGATGATGCATGAGTTATTTTCATAGGCTAGTTTGAGCCACCTTCAATCCATAATTATCTCCTTCATACTGACATTGAGATTTTAGAACCCCTCTTTAGAATCAGGTTCTTGTGAAGGCAAGCATGCTAGTACCGCTCCTCGGCATCAGCACTAATGAAGAGATTATCATTGCCAGATGCACCCTTTTAGCCCACAACTCCTCTAAGAGGCATGATTAATAATGTAAATTGGAAAATAGGATTAGCTAGAGAGATAAGAAATTCTTAAAAGAAAGGGATCATTAAATGAAAATCCTTATTAGCTTGGGCCTCTATTTATAAATTAGGACACATCTTTGTGACACCTAGGCCAGGTGCCGAGGTATTAACCTCTATGGTTGAAAACAAAGCCCTAGCACTATGGTGCCCAATGCCATGCTGAGGTGCTGGTTAGCTCATCCCATCGGTTACTATGAGGTCAAAAACATAGAATTAATTATAATAAATTTTTATAACTAACGCGCACAGAAAGAGCACAATGATCAAGTGTCGAGGCACTCATTAAAATAAGGCCATCATTTTCCCCTTAAAATCAACTACTTGTCTATTTGGAATCTTGATCAGCACCATAGCACTGTTTAAATGTTCAAATGTCCAATAATAGTGGTACCACGATGCTCCATACACATCGTTGATGTGATAAGCCTCTAGTTCATCTTTCCCATGTCATGTCATATAAGCACTAGGCTCCACTATTACAACACCATGGCATTGGATCCCAATGCTAAGGCCCTCGCTCCTAAAATGAGAAATTTATATATTTTTTAATGTAATTTAAATTTTTATTCATTTTCTATACAAACACCACTATGTCTACCCTAATTATGGCATTCTAAAAGCATGTAAGCCCAGCCTTCTATTCGTTTACTATGTGAACATCTATTCATTTTCCATACGAACACCTCATAATTCACTTGCCACATGAACAAATTCATATTCATCCACCATGTGGAAAACCCTAATTATGGCAATCCAAAGGGATGTAAGCCCATCCTCCAATTTTTTCACTACGTGAACATCTATTTGTTCTCCATGGAAACACCCCATAATCCATTCACCACATGAACAAATTCATATATATCCACCTTATGGACAACCTTGATTGTTGGCTTTCCAAAGGAATGAAAGCCCAACCTTATATTTGTTCATAGTGTGAACATCTACTCATTCTCTATGTAAACACTTTATAATTTATTCACCACATGAACACTCTAGCAGCGCGTACACTAAAATTTTAAGTCAACTCAGGAGACGTGAAACAAGGCAATCCATGGCTGACAATCAAATTCTCTAAACATTACAGCTATGTCCCTTTGAAGTTGGTAGGCTAGAAGAACATAATCTTAGGCTGATGGTACCATGGGATCTTGATCGAAATTACACTTTTATTTTCTATAATCGATATAAAAAAGATAATTTATAATTTCATTTATAATTTACTTAGGGGTAGCACTATAATACATTATGGTCATCCCTCCATCATTTATGATTTATGTATTATAGTGGGTACATTAAGGGAGCCTAATGAAGAATTCTCATTTAGAAGGCTCGTCTAATGAAGTGGTTTATTGGGGGTTTTGGTTTGAGGTTTGATGTGGAGGAAAGCTCTCGAGCCCAATGACCTTGACCCCAAACCCCTAAATCCTTAATCGAACAATTCTTAGAATTAAGGAAAGAAGTAGGTGAGAGTAGTTGTAGGTAGAAGGCTTTAGAAAACAAAAAATGACTATCACATGGATCAAAAATAAAAGCAATTTTCATATATGGCCTAGTTTAATATGGCAATGGTCAATATATTTGAAAATTATGGGCTTCGGGTCTAAGTTAAGTTTTTTTTATGCGGCGCCCGAATATTTGACTTTTGTAACTACCCTAGAGGTGTCAAAGGAAAAGGAGGAGGAGGATGATTATGACTACTAGTTTCCCCCTACTTCATTGATTTTGTATTTTTTCCTCTTTCTTTTATACAATTTATGTAACCCCCTAGTTTATGATAATAAATACATCTTTTTTTATTTATGTATTAGTATGCATATGTGTTAATATTAATCATTTAGGAAGCTCCAGGATTAAGATAATGAGATATCCTTACATTAAACAAATTATATTAGAGAGGTAGAGCCTTAGCACTGCTGCTATCATGCTTAGGCACTCTTATTCTATAGGACTTAGGCTTAAAACATGAGAGTACAACACCCTGCCGCTCGATATTCAGCACTGTGGTGCTCAATAGACAAGTATTTTTGTTCATTCTACCTAAGAGGATGGTTCCTCAGTGATCAATATTCAGTGCCATGGTGCTCTATAGAGAGTTATATGGTTCATTTTTCTCAAGAGGGTGACACCTTAGCACTTGATGTGTAGCATCATGATGCCCTATTTTGAACAAGAATCAAGTGCATAGTGTCTAAGTTTAATATCATAGATATTTAATTGAAACATTAAATTATTATAGTGACTGGTGCTTAGACAGACACAGGCATTTTAGATTTTGGCATGGACAATCTGGAGAGCATGGAACCTCGGTGCTTTTGGCACAATGTTGAGTCACTGTTCACTTAGTGTTTAAAATTAAAAATTTTGGTGGCATAATGGCTTAATAATACTAGATTTTTACATGTTCAATGTAGAGCACTCTTCTCATTTATCCTCAATCAAAGATCAAGAGGGGGGGCGGGGAGAGTTTTGTTTCACACCAGAACTAAGTTTTATGGTAGAACATATTTTTAGTCGTGGTGCCTCAGCATTGAGGTAACAGTGCAGTATCATTTTGTTGAGTGCAAGAAACCCAAGAGTATAGCACCTCGGTGCCAAGTATCTGGCATCACGACACTATGGGACAAAGTGTTAAGACTTCATTTCCCGAGAGCTTGGTTCCTTAGTGCTAGCTCTTGGTGCCACGACATCACGAGTTAGGTATGCACACGTTGAATAAGAATTCTTGAAGAATCTAATGATTTTTATAAAAATTTTGTAAGAGTAATGTTTTAACAATGCTAGGTTCTCATATTTTAGTGCAATTCTTCCTACTTATGGATCTAAGATCAGCAGAGAGATGTTTCTTTTTTTCTCGGGCCAAAATTAAGTTTAATGATGAAGGTTTTTTCTTCTAAACTATGGGATTTTAAAGATAAATGTGCATTCTTTTACTCTGGATCTAAGATCGATAAGATACACCACTTCTAATTTTCACTAGATCCAAGATTGACGGTTAAAATTTGATTAAAGCTAGTTTTCATCAATCAAAAATAGGGAAAAGATGCATTATTCCCAAAATCTTTTACCTAAAGTGGTTGGGGGATTACTCTCGTGGAGGCAAAAGTCTTTCCTACAGAGAGCACCAGTTCTCGAAAGTGAGAACACACTAAGAACTTAAATAGTGAGGGAAGTAAAAGTGGAGAAGAGAGAAGAAAAAGTGGGGAGTAGTTTTCCACCCCATAAATGTGCCACCCCACCCCATTGCCCCCCCTCCCAAACTCCCATAGGCAGTTGTTGCTTAAGAGATGGGAATGATAGTTTTTCTTATTTCTTTAATCTGCAGATCATATGGCGCCACAACACCATACCATCAACTCGCCAAGTAGATTAACAGTTATCCTTCTAGAAGGATTACCATGGCACCTTAGTGCCAAGATCATAACGTTGCAATGCTATGGACAAAAAAATCTATTTAACCTTTTTATGTGAATTTTCTTGACCCAAAACTTAATTGAATAAAAATTAATTTCATCTAATTGATCGCATGGCACACAGAAAATCAACCATACCCAATTGACGCCTAAATTGATTAATCAATTTAATTGACTAGAATTGACCAATTTAAGACAAAAGGAGATAAACCCAAAATAAATCTAGGCCCTTTGAAATTGAACCTACTGAATCTATTTAAAACCTTAATTAAATTTGATTAAAGCAAAATTTAGACTGGATTCTACTAATCGACTCATTTAGCCCAAGATAGAATAATTGAACCTCATTACGCCAAATTTAAATTCAATTAAAATATAATCTAAATTTAACCAATATAAATATTTCAAAACACTTTAAATTTATTTTTAAACATAACTCAATCAATTTAGCTCAATTTAATCTATTTGACCAATTTGGCCAATTTGCCCAACTTAGCCTAATTTGATCATATGGCCCACAGTTAACTAAAATTCAATCCAAGCCAAATTAAATCAAACCAATTATTCTTATATGTTTCAAATTAACATTTTAGCATGACTCACTAGCTTCTTGAGCTTAATTTGATCAATTGGTTAGCGTGCCTCAAATTGATCGAAATCAACCTATATTGATTGTATTGAGCCAAATCAAAATAAATTAAAACTAAATCAAATTTATAACTCAAAATTACTTATGGAAATTAATTGAACTTAATGTAATAGTCCTTTAAGCCTAATTTGTCCAATTTGGTCAATAGACCCAAGCAAATTCAAATTAACTTGATTAGGCCAATTTGGCTCAAATCCAAAATAAACTCAAAGCAATTATGATCAATCAAACTTAAACATTTAAAATAAACACATTAAATGTATTTAAACCATAATCTAAACCAAATTTGATCAAACCAAATATTTGGCCTAACTCAAATGCAATACCATCGCCTCACCATCCCTTCACCATCTTCTCACATCACTCCATTTGTATTGGGTAATTTTATGTTAATTTAAGTTTAAATGAACAACAATAACAAGCCTTAATCCCAATAAGTGGGGTTGGCTACATGAATCTTTCGTCTCCATTGTGTCCTATTATGTGTCAAATTCTCATTTAATTCAAGTATACTAAGATCATTTTTTATACATCTTAACCAAGTGTTTTTAGGTCTGCCTATTCCTTTCTTAACATAATGAAAATCTAATGCCTCTACTCTCCTAATCGGGTCATCGACAATGGCGTCGCTAGGCCAAACCATCTACATAAGCGACTCTCTAATCTTATCTGCCACTGGAGCTACTCCAACTTTTTCCCGAACATACTCATTTTATATTTTATCTCTTAGAGTAAAGCCACTCATCCACCTAAGCATCCTCGTCTCTATAACACTTAACTTAGTCTTATGCTTCTCTTTTATTGGCCAACATTTTGCACCATAAGTCATTGCAGGTCTTACCACCATCTTATAAAATTTTCTCTTAAGTTTAAGTGGAATTTTTCTATCACATAATAGGCCAGATGCGTTCCTCCACTTCAACCATCCAACTTGAATTCTACTAATAACATCTCCATCTATTTCACCATCATTTTGAACAATATAGTCTAAATATCTGAATCGCTCACTCTTATTAATGAATTGTTAACCTTATGTCACATCACTATCACTAAAACTTCTACATCTAAAATTACACTCCGTATATTCAGTTTTAGATCTACTTAAACGAAAACCTTTAGACTCTAAAGTTGACCTCCATAATTCAAGTTTCTCTTGGACTCCCTCTCTAGTCTTATCTAAAAGAAGAATATCATTAGCAAAAAGCATACACCAAGGTACATCTTCCTATAAATGCCTAGTAAGGGCTTAAAGTATACACCAAAGCATACACTAAAGTAAAAAAGATGAGGGCTTAAAGCTGATCCCTGATGTAATCTAACTAAAATAGGAAAACATTTTGTCAATCCTCCTTGTATTTGGACACAAGTAATAGCTCTAGTAAACATATCCTTAATGACTTGAATATAACCAATATTAACTCTTTTTTTGTTCTAGAACTCTCCAAAGAACATCTCTTGAAACTTTATCATAAGCTTTCTATAAATCAATAAATATCATATGTAGATCCTCCTTACTTTCTCTATGATTCTCCATTAAACCTCTTAACAAATGTATAGCATCCATAGTAGATCTACCTGGCATGAAACCAAACTGATTGTGAGAAATTTTTGTCTCATATTGTAACCTATGCTCAATTACTCTCCCCCATAATTTTAATGTGTGACACATTAACTTAATTCCTCTATAATTTGCACACTCTTGTGCATCACCATTATTCTTAAATATAGGAACCAACAAACTCTTTCTCCACTCATTTGACATCTTTTTAGTCTTTAAAATAACATTAAAATATTTATAAGCCAAGAAATTCCTTGATCTCCTAAACATTTACACACTTCTATTGGAATATTATCAGGTCCTACTATTTTTCCACATTTCATTTTCTTTAAAGCCTCTCTAACTCAAATTTACTAATATGATGATAAAAATAAAATTCTCTATTTTTGTTATTGTTGTTGTTATTGTTGTTGTTATTGTTGTTGTTGTTGTTGTTGTTATTGTTGTTGTTATTATTTTTTAAGGCTTGTTGTTGTTGTTGTTATTATTGTTGTTGTTATTGTTGTATTAAGGTTGCTAAAATCAATCGTACTTTCAAATCCTTCATTCAAAAGTTTATCAAAATTCCTCATCCACCTATTTTCAATATCCTTTTCTAAGAAAAGAACTTTATTATTTTCATCCTTAATACACCTCACTTAAACTATGTCTTTACTTCTCGTATCTCTTTAGTTGGCTAACTTATACATACATCTTTCACCTTCTTTGATATCTAATCTATTGTATAAATCACTAAAAGCTAAATTTTTTGCATCATATATTGCTTTCTTAGAATCTCTATAAGCCACTTTATATCTTTCCCAATTCTTCAAATTTTTACATCTAAACCAAGTTTTATAATAATGCTTCTTATTTCTTATCTTTTCTTGCACACTCTGACTCCACCACTAACTATTCTTCTTAAAAGAAGCTTTTCCTTTTGATTCTCCAAGCACATCTTTAGCAACTTGCTTAATTTTACTTGCTACTTTTTCCCACGTAACATTAGCTTCCTTATGAACATCCCAAATTCTAATCTCTTGTAGCTTGCTCTTAAAAATATTTTTATTTGTGTTCTTTAAGTGTCTCCACCTAATCTTAGGATAATAATTTGATTTATTTTTCCTCTTACAACCTTTCATCTTAAAATCTAAAACTAACAATCGATGTTGTGTACTTAAATTTTTACTTGGAATGACCTTACAATCTTTACAATCTATACGATCTATTTTTCTTTTCAGAAAATAATCAATCTGCATTTTACTAGATCCATTTTTATAAGTAATAATATGTTCCTATTTTCTTAAATAAAGCATTAGAAACTACAAAATCATAAGCTAAGGCAAAATCTAATATAGTCCTACCTTCTTCATTAGTCACACCAAATCCATAACCATCATGGATACTTTTAAAATATTCTACTTCTCAACCAACATGTCCATTTAAATCTCCTCCAATAAATACTTTTTCATCAAGATGTATCTTTTGTATTAATGAGCTTATATCCAAACCTACTTGAGGAGCATAAACACTTATAACATTGATAATCTTAGTATCAATAATAATCTTTAAAGCTATAATTATATCTCAACATCTATTAATATTTATAACATTATCCTTCAAACTTTTATCTATAATCACACCTACACCATTTCTAGTTCGACTTCAACCTGAATACCAAAGTTTAAAATCTAAACTATCAATCTCCTTGGCCTTCTCCCCAACCCCTTTAGTTTCTTGAACACATAAAATATTTATCTTTCTATGAACCATAATATCTATTAATTTCATTAATTTACCTGTAAGAGTACCTATATTCCAAGATCCTAACCTAATTCTTATTTAATTGACTAACTTCTTTGCCCGCATCCATCCATAATGTGGGAACCCTTGCTTATTTAACACTACAACTAGGCACCAATGCAACGGCCCTAGCACATTTTTCACTCTATTCAAGCCATACAGTGCGTCGCTTCTAGGGGACGCCCTAGCATTAACACGATGATTTAAAGGATTCATGTCATGATTATTTTGACAACTTTTATGTTGGCTGTCGACTACCTATCGTAACCCTCTACTTTTCACATATGGACTTGGGACCGACAAAGGTAGTGTTAGTTTAAATGAAAATAATCAAATTTAAATTAAACTTAAATCATTAATCCAATTAATTTAAAATATTATGGAAATGAAATTAAGGTTAAAACATACCTCATATAAAATTTTCAATATTAATTAGAGAGTAAATTCATGGATATAAAATTTTCAAGCTATGAACCTTAATTTAATGAAATTAATTAATATCAATGTCATAAAATTATGTGAAAAAATGAAATTAGCTTAAATCATCATAATAAATTTTAATGAGTTCAAAAATATTTTTAAAACTCAGTGAAACCTCATAAATCCCAAAATGACTTAACTAATTAACTAATTAAATTGTCTAAATTTTATAAAACCATAATAAATCAACCAAATTTATAAAAATTTTAAATGAACCCTCTATGGATGCCACTTCCATAGAAGAATTCAAGAATATTAAAATCCCTAATTAACTACTTTTAATTTAGGTTTGGTTTAGGTTTTATTGAAATAATTAAAACTCTAATTAGTCTCAAATTATACTCTTAATTATGGTGAAACTTTAGGGAACTGAAAATGGAAAGGAACTCTACTTGCCATAACAATTTCAATACCAAATGACATATGGATCAAAATTTGTTGACATTTCAATCCTTAGGTCAATTTAAGTGAAATAATAAATCTAAAAACTATAGAAATTAGAAAAATTCGTAAAATCATTTTAGAACATTTCCTCTAATATCAAAACACTTATGGAAAAAATTTTAACCCTCTGAAGTTAAAGATTTTGATTAATTATACACTTAGGGTTTAATGAAAGAAAATAAAAATCAAACTTTAAATTATTAATTTGATAAATTTATATTAAATCAATTAAATCAATTGAAATTAAAACCTTTTAAATTAAGCTTAAATTATAATATTAACTTAAATAAATTAAGTAGATTCACTTAGGTTGACAAACATAAACATTAATGAAATAAATAAACTAATTCAATTAAAATCAAATAAACTAAATAATTCACACACACGAAATTAAATGTACAATTAATCAAATCAAAAGAATTGTAGTAGGAATGAATTATCTAAATTATATAAACTCTAATCTTAAAATATTAAATAATTCAAAACATTTGAAAATAAATCAAACTCAACCTAAAATGAATCACTCAAATGAATTCAAAGGAGGTTAATTAAGCATTGCTCAATAAGACAACTAGGCTTGGCATGCAACTAATGCTAAGTCCATATATTTGCAAATATAACTGTTGGAGTGTTGTTTCTATTTTTTAATATCTATTTTGTAAGGTTTAAGAATTTATTTCTACAATTATAAATATAATTTAAACCTAGAATTAGTTTAGGATCTATGGGGTCTAGGAATAGCAGGAGTTGATCTTACCATTACATGCTCTGAATGGTCCCCTATAAAGCCATTGAGGTCCCTAAAGAAGGTGACAATTTTAGAAGAAAACCCCACATAGATCAAACTTTTAGTTCCAGGCAATGCTATAAAAGGTTTGAGCTCGGATGCCCATTTTTCTCTTTCTTTCAAGGTGTATAGCGATACCTAGTCGCATTTGCCTATTTTAATTAAATTAGTTTGATTTATTTTGGGTGTGTATTAAAAATAACTTAGTTTTCTAGGTTACTTTCTATGGTGTCTTTTTGTTGTAAAATTTCAAAAACATTAGGCACCTAGGAAAATTAAATTCTCTACCCAATCTAAATCAAAACAACTTGAACACAAAATAGACAAACTCAAAACCTCATATTAATTAAAGTCTTAGACATAACTTAAAAGCAACTAAAAATAATTAATTTTTGTGAAACATGATAGCATATTGTTTGTACTCATTGAATTGGATTCTTCACCCATTGCACATAAGGGGCATTTGACCTTTGAGGATGATCGCCCTTCTTAGGAAAATATGCCTTTTCTTATGATTTGACCCATAACTACTTCAAACTAAATATCATTTTAGGCATAAATTAAATACCCATGACCTCAAATAAATTATAAGTCAAAAAATTTTAAGAAAAATTTGTTGCATTAGTTAAGTGCATATCATACCTAACATGATCTTAGGTTTAAGGATTGAGTTTAGGTTTATAGATTCATTCGTTAGATATAATAACCTAGCCATCTTGCATGGCATGAAGACTGAATTCATGGATTTAAAATTGCTTAGATAGTGTTAGCTGACGGGCCTTCCACACAAGTGATAAGTTCAGAAGAGTCAAGGATAGGTTCATTTTCTCAAGTGAGAAAAAGATCCAATAATTCCCTAATGTTTAACTAGGTCAAGCTTCAGAGTTATGTCAAAAGCACTCATAGACTTAGGTTTTGAAGCTTCCTTATAAGAATAGTCTTCAACTTTAGACATTTCCATAATCTTGTGTTGCTAGAATCTAAGGCCTATATTTCTAATAAAATGTCAATTCAAAGTCTACTAAATTCAATATTAAAATTATAAAGCTCAATGGTAAGTTAGTTGAAATGGCTATTAGGCATCCTAGTATCTATAGGCATTTCCTACTTAATCTTAATTAGTCTCCAAAAGAACTCTTTCCTCTTTGAAAGAATTCCCTATTCAATTTCTAAATTATCATCCCTTTAAGACAAGCTTGAAATAAATAAAAATAAAAATCTATTTCTATAATATATAGTATTATTAGGAAGATATCCTTCATTCCTAAAATATAATTAACTATAGTGGCTTGCTCATATAGGGAAAAGCAAAACCTGCAAAAAAATAAACCTTGTTCTACTTCTCCATATAGTTCATGGGAAAAATCTTTAGTACATCGAAGACCCATCAACCTTAGGAGTCCTTATTAAGTAATGAAATCCTTTATAAGAAAATATGTTTATCTTTCAAGAAAATATATTTAACCCTTAATGACATATTTGATTACTCGAATAAGTACACCCCGCACCACCCGAGATAGGCATGGTGCTCAAAAATAAAATAAAAACTCCAACTAGTTTTTCTAGTGACTCCACTGGGGAACAACTCCTCTCTCCATCTTTAGAAATAGACTTTTTATTTCTATATGTTGGCAGTGTACTTGTGCCACTTACGAGATAGGATTGCCATTGTTCCCATTGGATGCCTCCCCATTTCATCCTTGGTAGAGCTCATCTAACTTCCTTGACTTTAGTTCTAGAACTCTTCATTTATCACAGTTAAATGATTAGGTCTTATAACCACCCCCATAAAACTTTCAATAAGATTCAGACAAATTAAAGTAAGTCATTTCTATTAGACTTAATTTTAGCTCAAAATGAATTTGATATCATGTAACAATAAAAGAGAAACATCATTTTCAAAAAATATTGCAAATCATCAAAAAAAAATTAATTTTAAAAAGAAAATCATAAATTCTTTTTTATCCTTGATTTTATCTTGGCTATTTATAAAAGTTAAAAAGAATTAGGACATGGTCCTTAAATTGATACCCTTTGTTTTAATACATTCAAAGATAATAAACATTTAAGAATATATATTGAAATGACAGAGCTCTTTCCATTTTTGAGTAAAACTCATGAAGTTAAAGGAAGTGGGTATATTTTTACCTATTTCCCCCTTTCCACTGTGATTGAAGCTTGAGTTGCATTTTAAAAGGATTAACCCTAAAGAACTTTATAAAAAGATGGATAAGTATCATCCCAAAAGAATGCCTTCTTGATCGTGGCAGAGGTCGACTAAGGAAATCAAACACCAAAAATTTTAAAATTAGTTTTTTATAATGATGAACTAAATTTAGGGAGTGACTTAGAGATAACTTCTTTTATAGCCTCTAAAAACTCTAAAACCTTACGAGTTTAGGAGAGAGTCAATTGGGGAAGATGAATAAAGGTGACATAATTTCACTTTTGCTTCTAATCAATAAGATAGAGAGGAGGAAGTAAAAGAAGATTTCAATCCTCTTAATAAGGTTAAAATAAATGAAATTTATTCTTACAAATTTAGATTAATGGAAATATTTTCTCATTGGGTGATTGATATTTCATAGATAGCCTTACTTAATTTTAAGACAAAATAAATGAAGTCTTTAATCTTCTAACATAATTTTCAAACCTCTTGACCTTGATATAATTACATAGATTGGTTCCTAATAGTGATGCTTTTATCCTTCAAAGTGAAAATTATGGAATATTAAATTAAAAGATTTTAACTCTGATAGGTTGATAGAAGAACGCAAAGATTCATTGAGGATAGAGTTTGCCATACCCTCCCTCCCTTCATATTAGAGGGAATAACTAAAATTAAATTCAAAATAGTAGTCTTACTACCTCAAATAATACTTAAATTAAATGAAAAATAAGTTATCTCAAAAAAATAATAATAAAAAGAAATCTATTCATTTCAAAATTTTGATTATGGTGTTTTGGCCCATCCGAGAGAAGTTACTTACAAAATTGAGCTTCATAATACACTAAAAAATGAAATGAAATGAATAATTAGTCAAGGCACTACTTAATTTTGTAATTGGCCTTCCATAATTATTAACAACGTTTTATGTGGCATTCCATTATAAAGTAGTTTTTGGGTTATCTTTTGTGAAGAAGATATACTACTAAGAATTGCTGAATAAAAACAAAATCTCATATAACAATCAATGTGGAAAATTCTAAGAAATAACCAGAATGCTTGTTGAATCGAGTGCATTGGTCAACATCAATTATAAACATACATGAAAATGAGTATACACAGGCCTAATTCTAATCTAATTTTTATGAAATGGTGCCATGTGAATTCTATCAAGAAAAGGAGTTTAAACTCATGAAAATTTAAAGTTGGAAACTCATCTTGAAAAATATAATCTCAATCACAATGTTAATTGAGATTGAACATTAAAGTAAAATCTTAGGAATTTGGGAGCATCTTCAATGCTCTTGGATGGTCCTATCCATCTAAAATAAAAAAAGCGGAAGAAAATAAATATTATTATGAAAGAATATTCATATTCATTCGGTATTCATGTGATTAGAGTCCTTAGGAATGTTAATTATTTTTGTTAGTCTTATAAAATTAAGGTACTATAAAAAGAGAGAAAAGAATGAAAAGAAGGTTTGAAATTTGCTTAATTCCTTACCAAATCTTGCATTCAGTCAAAGAATCAAAATATGTCTTACTAGGTAATCTGATCACTCAAAATACGAAAAGAATTGGCTATGCAAAGTGTTGTACCAAATCTTATTTTAAGACAAAGAGTCAAACGCATCTAGTGCCTCAAAGAATGTTGTAAAAAAAGAATAACATCTTACTAAAAGTTTAAATGTGATTGAAATGTTGACAAAAGAAGGAAAGAAAAGAAAGAAAGAAAGAAAATAAAATAATGAAGGAAAATAAAAAGGATGGAAAGACTATATCCAAGAGCTAAAGGGTGAAGTCTGATATTCGTAAATATGTGGAGACTTTAACTCAAACTCATTAATATCAAATAAGATTGTGAGGGTTAGAAGTAAAAAGTAGCCTCTAACTAATAATAATAATAATAATAATAATAATAATAATAATAATAATAATAATAATAATAATAACAATAATAATTATAATAATAATAATAATAATAATAATAATAATAAATTTTACACTTTCAAATTTGATAAAAAGGTGTAACCTCAAAGATAAAGAATTATCAAAATGTCAATGGATTAGCATTTTCAGGCATCTCTTTGTCTATCAAAAGGTTAATTAAATCAGATTATGTCCCTTACAAGTGGACTACAAATATGAGCCATAAAGTAGTATTAAAGAAATTGTAACTAAGAAGTTATCTTAAGGTATAGTATAGAGTCATTGTAAGATGAGAATTGCTTAATAGTAAGGATTTTAACTTTTTCTTCAAAGGTACTCTAAAGTACTAAACAAGTTTTATTTAGATATGTTGAAGAATTAAATGATCTTAAAGTTTAGGATGCCCCCCAAGAACTTAATGAGAAAATTAAATCCATAATTGACAAGTCAAGAGAAATAAGTTTACAATAAATATTAATCTACAATTGATGTCAATAAGCTTATGCTTTAGCAAGTTAGACATAAATGACTTAATTAGACTATTCTTAGAGCATAAGGACTATTTTGTCTAGAATTAAAATAAAATATTTCTTTTATCTCCCTTAATGTTGTTTATATAAACTAAGTCCCTTGATGTATATGGTCAGACTTTGAAGAAAAAGCAAGATGTTGGTAAATTAAAAGCTGGTCAATGATGGCTTTACATAAAAAAACATTCTTTTTAATTAGCTAACATCATTACAACAAATAGAATATATAATATAAAATGATAGAAATGGGTCAAATCTAAATGTGTCAAATGTTGAGACTCGAATAAAGCTTTATTTTGAAGATGGGTTCTTATTACTCATTCTTGATTTCAGAATCAATAAAACTTATATACATAAGATTATCCTCATTCAAAGATGACTTATATGAATATAATCAATTCAAGACAACATTTAAAAATATAAAGTACATGGCATCGTAATCCCATCTAAGATATTCTACGCATGATCATTTAGTCTCAAAGCAATTTACCAAAAGGTCATGACCAAGGTTTTTTTATAGTCTCACTCTTAATCAAGTGAAGCATTATATTAAAGAAAATCTTCCCAAAATATGAGAAAGTAAAGAAAATTTGTTACTACTTGAAAATTATCATATCACATTAAGCAAATCAATAAATATACCTTTGAGGTAATTTCAGGGAACTTTTGGTAGAATTTAGAAGGATCAAGAGTAAACAAAAAGAAAAATAAATAATTAAAGTTGTCTATGAAATATCATTTGAAGAAATCTTTAAGGAATGATAATCTAACTTTAGAGAATTTATCCCAAAATTATCAAGAGAATCTTAATTTCTCAAAAAATTCAAATTCAACACTCTCAAATTATTTATTGATTATGGATAATAAGCACACACACACACACACACACACACACACACACACACACACATATATATATATATATATATATATATATATATATATATATATATATATATAGAGATAGATATTCTCATACATTCCTCAAAACTATATCAATTATAGCTTTAAAGGAATCTCTTTATTGAAATCAAATTAATAAAGAAATGAGGAGAAATCCCTATAAGTTGTAGATTCATATCAATAAAAGAATACATATCAGTGTAGCTTGATTGACTTAAGTCAATAAAGACAACAAAGAAAATGCCATATAAGCTACATATTCAATAAAAAATCCATTACTTAAGAAGCATTGTTTGACTTTGGTTTTAGTTGCAAAAGAACTAGAAAGTCATATGAAAGTTCAAAAAGTAAATTTCTCAGGTTGATACCATATGATATCTTGCTTAAAGTGGATTATAGATCCGATGTAGTTGTATATAACTTGGAGATGATTGAAAAATATGATAAAATTTCATGTCTAAGATGATGGTTATGTATTTAGAGTGATTAATGAAGAAGGTACGAATATATTAAATTTTATCTTCGCTTATGATTTTGTAGTTAATATTTTATTTAATAAAAGAGATGAATATATTATTGCTTATAAGAATGAAACTAGTAAAGTAAAGATTGATTATTTTTTTATAAGAAAAATATATCATTCAAATAGCAAGATTATAAAGTCATTCCAGGTGAAAGTTTAAGTACTCAACATCACCTATTACTTTTAGATTTTAAGATGAGGGTTTCAAGATGAAAATTTAATTAATTTATTATTCTATAATAATCAAATTTAAATTAAATTTAAATCATTAATCCAATTAATTTAAAACTTTGTGAATGAAAAGGTTTAAAACATACCTCATATAAAATTTTCAATATTTATTAGAGAGTAAATTCATGGATATGAAATTTTCAAGCAATGAACCTTAATTTAATGAAATTAATTAATATCAACGTCATAAAATTATGTGAAAATATGAAATTTTCTTAAATAATCACAATAAACTTTAATGAGTTCAAAAATATTTTTAAAACTCATTGAAACCTCATAAATCCCAAAAAGACTAAACTAATTAACTAATTAAATTAATTAAATCAATTAAATTATCTAAATTTTAAAAAATCATAATAAATCAACCAAATTTATAAAAATTTTAAATGAACCATCTATGGATGCCTCTTCCATAGAGGAATTCAAGAAAATTAAAATCTCTAATTAACTACTTTTAATTTAGGCTTGGTTTAGGTTTTATTGAAATAATTAAAACTCTAATTAGTCTTTAATTACACTCTTAATTATGGTGAAACTTTAGGGAACTGAAAATGGAAAGGAACCCTACTTTCCATAACAATTTCAAGACCAAATGACATAAGAATTAAAAGTTGTTGAAATTTCAATCCTTAGGTCAATTTAAGTGAAATAATAAATCTAAAAATTATAGAAATTAGAAAATTCATAAAATCATTTTAGAACATTTCCACTAATATAAAAACACTTAAGGAAAAACTTCTAAACCTCTGAAGTTAAAGATTTTGATTAATTATACACTTAGGGTTTAATGAAAGAAAATAAAAATCAAACTTTAAATTATTAATTTGTTAGATCCATATTAAATCAATTAATCAATTGAAATCAAAACCATTTAAATTAAGCTTAAATTATAATATTAACTTAAATGAATAAAGTAGATTCACTTAGGCTGACAAACATAAACATTAATGAAATAAATAAACTAATTCAATTAAAATAAAATAAACTAAATAATTCAAACACATGAAATTAAATTTACAATTAATCGAAACAAAAGAACTATAGTAGGAATGAAGTCTCTAAATTATATGAACTCTAATTTTAAAATATTAAATGATTTGAAACATTTGAAAATAAATCAAACTCAACTTAAAAGAAATCACTCAAATGAATTCAAAGGAGGTTAATTAAGCATACAAGACAACTAGCAAAAGTAAACTAAGTCAATATATTTGCAAATATAACTGGAGTGTTGTATGTATTTTCTAATATCTATTTTGTAATGTTTAAGAATTTATTTCTATAATTATAAATATAATTTAAACCTATAATTAGGTTAGGATCTATAGGGTCTACGAATAGCAGGAGTTGACCCTACCATTGCATGCTCTCAATGGTCCCCTATGGAGCTATTTGAGGTCCCTAAAGAAGGTGACGATTTTAAAAGAAGACCCCACATAGATCAAAATTTTAGTTCTAGGCTGGACTATAAAATATTAGAGCTAAGATGCCCATTTTTCTCTTTCCTTCAGGGTGTATAGTGATACTTAGCCAGATTGGCCTATTTTAATTAAATTAGTTTGATTTTTTTGGGTGTGTATTAAAAATAATTTAGTTTTCTAGGTTCTTTCTTTGTGTGGTAAAATTTAGGCTCCTAGGAAAATTAAATTCTTTACCCAATCTAAATCAAAACAACTTGAACACAAAATAAACAAACTCAAAACCTCATATTAACTAAAGTCTTAGACATAACTTAAAAGCAACTAAAAATAATTAATTTTTGTGAAACATGATAGCATATTATTTGTACTCATTGAATTGGATTCTTCACGCATTTGACTTTGAGGATGATCACCCTTCTCAGGGAAATGTGCCTTCTCTTATGATTTGGCACATAACTACTTCAAACTAAATATCATTTTAGGCATAAATTGAATACCCATGACCTCAAATAAATTATAAGTCTAAAACTTTTAAGTTTAAAAATAGTATTATACCTAACATGATCTTAGGTTCTTAGGGAGTGAGTTTAGTTTATAGATTCATTACTTAAATATAATAACCTAGCCATCTTGCATGAAGACTGAATTCATGGATTTAAAATTGCTTAGATAGTTAGTGATGGGCCTTCCGCATAAGTGATAAGTTCAGAAGAGTTAGGGATAGGTTCATTTTCTCAAGTGAGAAAAAGAGTGAATAATTCCCTAAAGTTGAACTAGGTCAAGCATCTGAGTTATTTCAAAAGCACAGAGACTTAGGTTATGAAGCATCCTTATAAGAATAAGTCTTCAACCTTATTTCCATAATCTTGTGTTGCTAAAATCTAAGGCCTATATTTCTAACAAATGTCAATTCAAAACATTCAATCTTAAAATTATAAAGCTCAATGGTAAGTTAGTTGAAATGCTATCATCCTAGTATCTATACATTTCCTACTTAATCTTAATTATCTCCAAAAGAACTCTTTCCTCTTTGAGAGAATTCATTCAATTTCTAAATTATCATTTTAAATCAAAGAAATAAATCTATTTCTTTAATCTAGAGTATTCTTAGATATACTTCATTCCAAAAATATAATTAACTATATGATTTCCCTTATAGGGAACGCAAACCCCAACAAAATAAACCTTGTTCTACTTCTCCATATAGTTCGGGAAAAATCAGTACATGAAGACCCATCAACCTTAGGAGTCCTTATTAAGTAATTAAATCCTTTATAAGAAAATATGTTTATCTTTCAAGACATTATATTTAACCCTTAATGACATATTTGATTACTTGAATAAGTACACCCCGCCCCACCTGAGATCTGCATGGTGTCAAAAATGAAATAAAAACTCCAACAAGTTTTTCTAGTGACTCCACTAGGGAACAACTCCTCTCTCCATCTTTAGAAATAGACTTTTTATTTCTATATGTTGTACTTGTGCCACTTACAAGTCAGACCGCCATTGTTCCTGTGGATGCCTCCATTTCATCCTTAGAGCTCATCTAACATCCTTGACTCTAGTTCTAGAACTCTTCATTTATCACAGTTAAATGATTGGATCTTATAACCACCCCCTTAAAACTTTCAATAATATTCAGACAAATTAAAGTAAGTCATTTCTATTAGACTTAATTTTAGCTCAAAATGAATTTGATATCATGTACAATAAAAGAGAAACATCATTTTCAAAAAATCATCAAAGACAAAAAATTTTAATTTTGAAAAGAAAATCATAGTATTTTTTATCCTTGATTTTATCTTTGCTATCTATAAAACTTAAAAAGAATTAGGACAGGGTCCTTAAATTGATACCCTTTATTTTAATACATTCAAAGATAATAAATATCTAAGAATATATATTGAAATGACAGAGTTCTTTCCATTTTGAGGAAAACTCATGAAATTAAAGGAACTGGGTATATTTTTACGTATTTCCCCCTTTCCACTGTGATTGAAGCTTGAGTTGCATTCTAAAAAGAATTAACCCTAAAGAACTTTATAAAAAGATGGATAAGTATCATCCTAAACGAATGCCTTCTTGATCATGGCAGAGGTCGACTAAGGAAATCAAACACCAAAAATTTAAAAATTTGTTTTTTTATAATGATGAACAAATTTTAAGGAGTGACTTGGAGATAACCTCTTTTATAACCTCTAAAAACTCTAAAACATTAGGAGTTTAAGAGAGAGTCAAAGGGGGAAGATGTACCAAGGTGACATAATTTCACTTTTGCTTCTAATCAATAAGATAGAGATGAGGTAGTAAAAGAAGATTTCAATCCTCTTGATAAGGTTAAAATAAATGAAATTTAATCTTACAATGGAAATATTTTCGCTGGAATTGATATTTCATATAGCCTTAATTAATTTTAAGACAAAATTAGTGAAGACTTTAATCTTCTAACATAATTTTCAAACCTCTTGCCTTTGATATAATTACATAGATTGGTTCCTAAGTGACGCTTTTATCCTTCAAAGTGAAAAATGGAATATTAAATTAAAAGATTTAGATATGTTGATAGAAGAATACAAAGATTCATTGAGGATAGAGTTTTCCTACCCTCCTCCCTTTGTATTAGAGGAATAGCTAAAATTAAAGTAGTCTTACTACCTCAAATAATACTTAAATTAAATGACAAATAAGTTATCTCAAAAAAATAATAATAAAAAAATCTATTCATTTCAAAATTTTGATTATGGTGTTTTGGCCCATCCGAGAAAAGTTGCTTATAAAATTGAGCTTCATAATACTCTAAAAATGAAATAAATAGAATAATTAGTCACTACTAATTAATCCTTCCTTAATTATTAACAACTTTTTATGTGGAAAATTCCATTATAAAGAAGTTTTAGTGTTATCTTCTATGATGAAGATCTACTACTAAGAATTGCTGAATAAAAACAAAATCTCATATAACAGTCAATGTGGAAAATTCTAAGAAATAACTAGAATGCTTGTTGATCCGAGTGCATCGGTCAACATAATTATAAACATACATGAAAATGACTATACACAAGCCTAATTCTAATCTATTTTTGATGAAATGGTGCCATGTGAATTCAATCAAGAAAAGGAGTTTAAACTCATGAAATTTTAATGTTGGAAACTCATCTTGAAAATTATAATCTCAATCACAATGTTGATTGAGATTGAACATTAAAGTAAAATCTTAGGAATTCATGAGCATCATCAATGCTCTTGGATGGTCCTAACCTACCCAAATAAAAAAAGCAGAAGAAAATAAACATTATTATGAAAGAATATTCATATTCATTCGGTATTCATGAGATTAGAGTCCTTAGGAATGTTAATTTTTTTGTTAGTCTTATAAAATTAAGGTACTATAAAAAGAGAGAAAAGAATAAAAAGAAGGTTTGAAATTTGCTTAGTGCCTTACCAAATCTTGTATTCAGTCAAAGAATCAAAAAATGTCTTACTAGGTAATGTGATCACTCAAAATAAGAAAAGAACTGGCAATGCAAAGTGTTGTACCAAATCTTATTTTAAGATAAAAAGTCAAATGCATCTAAAATAATGTTGTATCCGTAAAAGAAGAATATCAAATGTAACATCTTACTAAAAGTTCAAATGTGATTGAAATGTTGACAAAAGAAGGAAAGAAAAGAAAGAAAGAAAAAAAAAGAAAGAATGAAGGAAAATAAAAAGGATGGAATGACTATATCCAAGAGCTAAAGGGTGAAGTCTGATATTCATAAACATGTGGACACTTTAACTCAAACTCATTATTATCAAATAAGATTGTGAGGGTTAGAAGTCAAAACTAGCATCTAACTAAATAATAATAATAATAATAATAATAATAATAATAATAATAATAATAATAATAATAATAATAATAATAATAATAATAATAATAATCAATTTTACACTTTCAGATTTGATAAAAGGTGTAACCTCAAAGATAAAGAATTATCAAAATGATAATGGATTAGCCTTTTCAAGCATCTCTTTGTCTATCAAAAGTTTAATTTAATCAGGTTCAATCCCTTACAAGCAACAATGAGATACAACAAGAAGAGCTAGAAATTAAAGAAATTAAAACTAAGAAGTTAGCTGTAAGATAAATTATAGAGTCATTGAAGATGAGAATTGCTTAATAGTAAGGATTTTAACTTTCTCTTCAAAGGTACTCTAAAGTACTAAACAAGTTATATTTAGATATGTTGAAGAATTAAATGATCTTAAAGTTTAGGATGCACTCCAAGAACTTGAAGAGAAAATTAAATTCATAATTGACAAGTCAAGAACAATAAGTTTACAATATATTAATCTACAATTGATGTCAATAAGCCTATGGTTTAGCAAGTTAGACATAGATGACTTAAT
The DNA here is from genome assembly GCA_021442155.1 of Cymbidium sinense. Lineage (NCBI taxonomy): Eukaryota > Viridiplantae > Streptophyta > Magnoliopsida > Asparagales > Orchidaceae > Cymbidium > Cymbidium sinense. The sequence continues at coordinate 63,396,671 of CM038214.1, read as the reverse complement.
GAGACTATTCTTAGAGCATAAAGACTATTTTGTCTAGAATTAAAATAAACTATTTCTTTTATCTCCATATATAATGGTTTAAAAGCTCAAGATTAAGCTTAATGTTGTTTAAATAAACTAAGTCCCTTGATGTATATGGTCAGACTTTTAAGAAAAAGCAAGATATTGGTAAATTAAAAGTTGATCAATGATGGCTTTACATAAAAAAATGTTCTTTTTAATTAGCTAACATCATCACAATAAATAGAATATATAATATAAAATGATAGAAATGGGTAAAATCTAAAATTTTCAAATGTTGAGACTCGAATAAAACTAAAAGATTAACTAAACTAATAACTAACTAATAATAATATTGAATTAAAAATCTAAATAAAACTATTAAACTAAAAACTAAACTAATAATGACTAATTAAACTAAACTTGACTATTTGATCACTTCCTCTCAAATCTCCAATAATAAAATCAAATTAATAGCTTTGAGAGAATCTAAGAGCTTGCTTATCTTGAATCTCAAAACCAATATCAATTATAGCTTAAAGAATCTCTTAAATAAAACAAATGAGGAGAAATCCTATAAGTTGTAGATTCATATCAATAATAGAAAGGAATACATATCAAGTGTAGCTGATTGACTTAATTCAATAAAGAAAATGAAGAAAATGCCATATAAGCTACATATTCAATAAAAAAATCCATTACTTAAGAAGCATTGTTTGACTTTGGTTTTTGTTGCAAAAGAACTAGAAAGTCACATGAAAGTTCAAAAGTAAATATCTCAGTTGATACCATATGATATCTTGCTTAAAGTGGATTATACATCCGATGTAGTCAGACTCTGAGATGATTGAAAAATATGATGGAATTTCATGTCTATGGCATTAGCATGTTATACACAGTCCAAATCTTTCCTTAAAAAATACTTTAAAATTTTGAAATCTTCTTCACTAAACTTCATCATGTGTAAGAAACATTAATGAAATTAAGGAATGAAACCAAGTCATTCCAAAACTCTCTCTAGTTTGACAAATCAGATTATGATTAAGTCCATGTGACTTCTACTTTTTAGTCGAAAGACATGAGGATTGGGAATTAAGTCATCAAATACCCCTTTTCCTCACTTATGTCATCTATAGGTTAGAAACAAGCCCTTAATGGAATGTTTCCAACACATATCTTGAGTTGGGAGCAAGCCCTTCATGGCACACTTCTCCAATCTTTGGAGTTTTTCCTTTGTGTACAATTACCATTAGTTTGGAGGAAGTCTTTTATGGCACCATTCCAAATATTCATAGAATAGGATTAAGTCACTAAGACCCCTTTATTGTGAATTAGACTATTTAGGTTAGGATTAAGTCATCAAGACCCATTTCCTATTAATCCAAATTGAGATCAAGAATAAGTCATCAAGATCCATTTCCTCCATGTTAAGTATTTAAGTTGGATAAATCCATTAAAAGCCCCCATCTTAATAGTTAACTAAATAGGAGTAAGTGCCTTAATAAGCATCCTCCAAATAATAAAGATTAGGAATTAAGTCACTAAGACCCCTTTTCCTACTAGTCAAAATTTAAGGTTTAGATTAAGTCATCAAGATCGCTTTCTTCAACTTAAGCTAGTTAGGTTGGATTAAGCCATTAAAAGCCCCTTCCTTATAGATACTTAAAAATAAGTAAGTCTCTTAGTAGGCATTCTTTTTTAAAGACAAGGCTAGGCTAAGAATTACTGACAAATAGATTACTGGGACCTACTAGTAAAAATTTTGAGGTAGAATTAAGTTAAGGAATTAATCTATTGAAGGCCCCTTCCTTATAGCTAATCCTATAGGAGTAAGTCCCTTAGCTAGCATCCTATTAAAAAAATTTGGAATAGGATTAAGTCATTATGATCCCATTCCTTTTCAAGTTATCCAAGTTGAAATTAATTTATTGAAGGCCCCTTCCTATTAGCTAAATTTCACTAAATTAGGAATGAAGTCCTTATGACCCCTTCTGTTTCTTAAAATAAAAGAAATTAAGGATTAAAAATAAGTCATTATCAGGCGTCTCATTCCTCTTGAACTAAGGTTTAGAAATTAAGTCCATTTAATTTTCTTCCTCATTAGTCAAAATCATAGATTTAGAATTAAGTTTCTAAAGCGTCTCCTTAGCTCAACTGAAGTAAAGCTAATCTATTTGGGTTAAAGCAACCTGAGTAAATCCTCCAAGCTGGTATTAAATTATTTTAAAGTGTCAGCATATGGCATCCTTCTAAAGGTAAATATGGGGCATCCATAAGGCCTTTAAAAAATCTAGCTGATTAGATGTCATTTCATGACTTCTTTAGCCTTTAAAATTATTAAATACTTACCTTTGGTTGAAAATAAAATAAAATTTCAAGAAACCAAACTCAAACTCTAAGTTTATCACTATTCTATATCTAAAAATTTAAAGTAAGTTAAAATGATTGAAGTCAGAGAGCATTCTAAGTCATTCCAATGATTGATGCAGCACTCATGATTTTCATTAATAAATCTAATTACTCTTTTGATCTTGCCAGCGTACGAATAATCCTGATCATTCTACATAAGCATTATGTTGGGTTGAATCAAGATATCGCTTCATTTATAATTGAGAGACTTCTCTTCTCTATTGAATTTCTTTTTCATAAGATTTAAAGAGCTTCAAAATTATATGTTAATTTTCCTATTCATGAAGATATCCTGGCATAACTCCCATGTGGTTTGATAAAGTCACATGAAAACTCCTGATTCTTAGTTAGGGAATCTTCATTTAGAAATGTTCTTTAGAGAATATATTCATCTTAATGATAGATATGTTTATTTAAATAAGATGTGGTGTTCCAAAATAAAAAACATTTTGGTAGAATCCTCGCATTAAAAAATCATGCTCTGTGAGTCTTATCAATGGAAAAAATATACAACCTGCTATATCTCATCTTCACCTAGAATTTTTTAATGCTTATGGACTAGCATTTGACTTGGATGGTTCTTAATATGGTTTGTTGTTATGTTGAAATAAATACAATGCTTATAAAAGTTTACCCCATCTGCTTGTATTTCTAATTGATTTGAGAGCTACTTGTTTTCAACATTCTTGATTCTAAAAATTATGACTTGTTCTTTCATTTTTTTATCAATGCATCAAAGTATTTAGTATTTCTCTCCCTCTCAAGAAAGTTTTTCCTTGATTTTTTTAAAATAACAACTCTTCCATCTTTAGTTTTATGCTTAAATTCTCCAATGCTTTTGTGAGGGCCCTATTTATATCCCTACCATAATTAGATATCAATTGCCTCCAATAATCTGCATTTTCCTTTCCTTGTCTGTTAGTTGTGGATTGACCTTTATTCCACCTTCAAAGCTTATTATGAAGTTTGGTACCATGCACTTCCTTTGTCCCTCTGATTTTAGCATTCTGGGAAGCCAAGTAGTCCTTGTAGAGACCATTATAAATTTTGAAATATGATGCATTTTATTGAGTTCTTCCACTTGTATTAGCAAAGGTGAATGATCAAATGTGGCTCTCAAAAAATGATAGATACAAGTGCAATGTGATTTGTAGTTTCTAAAAACATTATGAAGTGCTCTATCTAGTCACATTTGTTCTTCCCTCCTCCATGTAAATTTGTTGATAACCCGCATCAAAAGTTAGCTTGGAGAATTTGATCCACAAATTCAGCCATTTGCCTTGGGTTAGGTGGTCATCCTCCACTATTTTCCACAGTTGAAGCCAGCATATAGAAGTCTCCTCCAACAAGCTAGAGTAAGTTAATTATGCTTTCGATTTGAATTAATTGATTTCAAAGTTTCTTCCTTCCACTATGCGAGCATGCAACATATACAACCATTGCATCGATAAAATTATTAATAAGGGTCACTTTAGCAAGGTTGAATTGAGAGTGGTCAATTATAATATTTATGTGGAAAGTGCTTTCCATAATATCCAAATTTTGTTGTTGGAGTTGATGTCAATTCCATGCATATTGTACCTTCTCTTGAATATAGTTGAGTTTGGATTGAGAATCATGGGCTCTATTAACCCAATGATACCCAACTAGTATTTATTAATGAGTAGGCTTAATTTTACTTTGGATTTGTTCTTAGCAATACCCCTAACATTCCAAATTAAAAATTTTATGGGGGTGGTTTAAATAAGATTCTATTATCAATATTTGATAGATTATTAGCACTAATGGATCTTATTATTTTGATTGGATGGTCTTTAAGCAATCCCTTGAGTTCTCTTGCTCCTATAGCTCTCATTATTTGAATCTAATCTTCATTTATTTCAACTTCTAGTTCTCGTATGTCTGTAACAATGCTTGGTTGTGATGAAGTTCAAATTTAATAGGATCCGTGTATTTTTTTTCAATTCTCTTGTAATTTCTATCGATTATTGGGATTAGATTAAAGAAGATGTAATCTTGGCCATTTAAGATTTTTTCCAAAGTCATGATATACAAAAATACTTTAGCTCCTCTACTATCACCATAATCCCTAAATCCAATGACAAATATACCTAGGACAACTTCATACCTAACAGTTAAACCTTTACTATTAACAAAGCCCATAAGCAAAACATTTCCATCAGGCTTCAACCTTATCTACTCGAACTCATCAACAAAAATTCAATTGCATTTTCAAATGAAGAAGCATCTCTGATAATATACTACTCGCCCAAGAACTACTTACAGATTTGGATAAGAAATGCAAGGGTGACAACATAGTTATTAAACTTAACATAAAAAAAGCCTTTCATAGCATAAATTGGAACTTCATCATAGCCACACTTAAGGCTAAGGCTTTAATGACAATTTCTCAACTTGTTTGAGAGGCTACTACCTAATAACCATTATTTTATTCTTATCAATATGTAATCACATGGTTTTCCTAAAGCACATAGAGGCATCAAGCAAGGTCATCCTTTTTCTCTTTCTCTCTTTATTCTTGCATTTGACTATTTCTCTAGATTACTTGAAACCTCTCATAAAAAATAGAGATATATCAACTATAAAACTATAGGGAAGATCAATAATTCTTATTATCTTTTCTGATATCTTACATTTTTACAATGGGAAAAAAACTCATTTAAAAAAGATTATAAACATTATAAATACTTTTAAGGCTATATCTAGCATGACATTCAATAAAGAAAAATGTTTTATATCTTGGGTAAATAGAGATTAAAGATGTATCAGGGCATATCGGCTTCACCAAATCTAATCTTCCTCTCAATTATCTTAGTGTCAACATATGCAAAGGCATACAAAAAGCATAATATTTTGATGAAGTCACTTCAAAAATCCAAAATCATACTAACTCATGGGAAAACACTTTCTTATCCTTTGGTGGTAGAGTCACTCTAGTACAAAGTGTTCTCAATTTGATTTTACTCAACATAGTTTAGACTATCTACATAACATGCAAGTTGCAAATCTAGCTTGAAAGACTTTTCAACAAATTCATATGAAGCATAAAAAAACAATTCAATACATTGGGTTAGCTGGAAGAAATTTTGTAAAAAAAAAATCTGAGTGTTGATTAGACTTTAAATCACTAGTAGACTCAATCAAGATCAATCAAATCAAATTTGGATTAAGTTCAAACGAAATAACTCTTTATGGGCTGCATTCCAACAAAGCAAAAAAATTGCATCAAGGCTACTCTCAGACTTGCTAATTCCCAACATTGGACCTACCTAATATAGCAGGGATATAGAAAAAAACTTGGTCTATTGAGACCTTGGCTAAGGCAACCTAAACTTTAGCTTAGATTACTGGTTTCCTGATAGGTTAATGATAGATTTCAATACTCATTTCATCCTAAATAATGCCATTTTCTTTAATTTCTGGAATAATACAAATTGGGATGTTGAAAAGCTCAATGAACTCTCACCCTTTAATATCACCAAAGAAATGATTAATATACCCATAACTCCCTTTCATAAGAACAAAATATTATTGAAATGGGTCAATTTCAATTACTAAAGCCATTTCCAATAGAATTCATATCCCTCATATTATAGTTAATTGGTATAGAACTTTATGACATAATGCAATCAAACCTTCTATGTCCTTTTATTGGAGGCTTTTGCACAATTTACTACTAATCGATGATATTCTACAGCTTATAGGCCAAAAGATTCTTTCTATCTACTACTACTTATATTGGAGTGAGGAAGAATGTATAACCCATCTATTTATCACTTGCCTAAATAGCAACCAAAAATGTATAATTATAGAGTCTATGTTCTAGAATTCTCAACTGGAAGAGGAATCCTTATTGGGATACTTAAAATAATGGAAGCATTTAGCTCAAACTAGACATAAAAAACACTAATCAACCATCTTTCTATTTATTATTTTATGGTACATCTAAATGACTAGAAACTCCAATAAGCATGAAGGAAAAAAATGAATTGTAGAGACATCTTATTCCACATTGGAAGCTAGCTTGGAAAAATTACAGTAGTTGGTATCTATATTGATCCAACTAAAAGGAGTAACCAGCTCAACAATTTCATCCATCAACTAATCAAATAGAGAAAACCTAAAATAGACTACATTATCAACAAATTTGATGGAAGCTTTACCATTAATAATCAAACAACTGACATTGGAAGTGTTTTCAATAATCATAATACAAAATGTTTATTGTTGTTCTCTTTGCCTTGGTATCATAGGAATGATTTACATGTGGAATCAATAGCTTGTCACATAGCTTTGAATATTGTCAACCCTTTTACATTTAAATCATTATAGATTGAATCTAACTCAACTACCTTATGTAAGCTAATCAATGATGGGGATGAAGGCCCTTGGTGCCTAATCCATACTCTCAAGTAAATCAAGCTTATTATGAGAATGTTCAACTTCAAAATTAGCCATATACACCATAAAGGGAATCAACCAACAAACTTGCTTGCAAAATTGGGATCTCAACTTAATAGAACACTCTTCCCCTTCAAGCCAATACCTCAGGTCTAAAACCTCTTAATCAGAGATAATATAAATTTACCTTACATTAGATAATGTATTATTCATTAACTTTTGATCAGGTCTTCCTGAACTTTTGTACTTCTTCTTACTTTAATATAAAAAATATGTGTTTTGCTTGTGAAAAAGTACTTTATAATATATGAATTCAAAATGCGATATATATTAAGCTCCAAGGAACTTTTTCAAAGAAAGTCTAAATTACCTAAGATATCTTAGGATCAACTATAAATTATTTTAGCTTAAAATTTAACTAAAAAGCCTAATAATTAACACATATAATAAAGAAACATAAGGTTGTGTTTGAACCAAAGTTTTGTTTTCTTGAAGTGGAGTTTTCTTTTATTAAGGTTTTTATTCAAGAAGAAGTTTAACAATAAATTCACATAAGGGAATTCACAAGGCTTTATGAAGAGCTCACTAGTTAAATTTTATGCAATCACATAATACTTATAAGTAATATACTTGATATCTTAATATTAACATGAAATTAATATTTCATAAAAAATATTCACTAAATTCAAATATTTTGGAGTTATGCATATCTACCACAAAAAAATATCTTCCATTGTCCACATATTTTGACCAAATTTACTAGGCCCAAGATTTGTTTTAATATTAGATATAATTGTAGGGGGGCTTTTTTAGTAGAATTAATTGTTTAAAATTATTATGGATATTTAGCTTAAAGGGTTAGGATGTGATCCATTGTTCATAATATGAAGGTAATGTAAGGATGGCACAACCAAGAGTGCGGTGAAGGTGTGTCATTTTAAAAATTTTAAAAAAAGAAATCAAAGTAAACCTTTGAAATTTAGTAAGAAACATTTGATACAAAATTGTAACTAACAATCCAACACAAAAAAAAATAGTAGAAAAATAAAAGAAAGAGGGGGCATAGATCGATATGTAATGGTTTAGCCCAATTGATCTACATTCACTCCCTAAATTTTCTCTAAAATTTCAATATTCATCCTTTGGCTCAAGAAGCCATAGTAAAGATCCCTCTCTTCTAAATAGGTGATGGAGAAACCCTACATTCCTCTCCTTGTCTTTTAAGGAATGAAGAATACCATTCCCTCTATAAGGTAAAAAAACTCCTCTTAACAACAAATTTGACATAAGTTATCAATAAGAACAAGTTCTCAAGTTAAAGCTCATCAAATAAAAGGTGGATGAAAATGAGCCAAAATATAGTGCAACTTAATCAAAAATAATTTATAAAGTAATTTTTAATGGAAAGTGGAAGAGAGAATTCTCCCCACTTTTTTTTAAGAGAACTCACTTTCTTAAGCCTACGTAGAGCTCTCTCACATTCAAGTTGGAAGTTGGAAGGTTAAGCTCCCTAAAGGGAGTATTTATATGGAGAATGTTGAATATAATATAAAAAAATTAATTTTAAAAAACATCCAATTTATACTATGTAATCATTTTTCATACTATAAAATTAGTATAAAGAGACTGTTATATTCTTTTATTTATTTAAGCTACATGATATAATCATCCCTACAACCATCATAATCATACTATTGTATGCATCTAAGAAAATGATGAAATAAATAGATCATCCTAACTTGGGATGCCACGGCATTACTAAGCACTGTCACCACCTTGTAGAATCTAGAAATATAAACCACTCCACCAGTTGTTTACTTAAGAAAGATAGCATAACAATATTATAATCCTAGTGCCTAAGTGATGTCAAGTTGGTGTTTAGTTTTTTTTTTAAAATAAACCTTTCCTACCAACTGCTTCCCCGATAGTGATAACTATCTAGGGGGAAGCAGGGGAATGGTTAGAGGTTATAAAACTACCCAAGAAAGAGAGAGAAAAATTATTCAAAATCTTTATAAAAATAGGAGGTCCACTCTTGAAGGCTTTTTTATCTCTTCCACTATTCACTTTCTTGCTCCAATCTCATTCAAGTATTCTTCAACACTCTCTTCTCTTTATAATTTCTTATCATTATATGAGGTTATCTTCCTCTCATACGAGACAAAAATAAAGCTGACTATTGTTAACTCCATGTAAAAGATTCTTGAAAATGCTCTTTGATCTTGGATCCAGAGTAAGAAAGAATGTCCCAAAACATAAAACTTTCAAGAATCTTGAATTTCAAAGACCTTCGCCATTGAACTTGGTTATGGCATGTGATAAAATCCTCTATTGATCTTGGATCTGGAATAAAAGAGAAGAGTTCATCTTGCACTAAAACACTATTAAATCTAACATTACTAAAGCATTATGATGTCGAATTAAAAAAACTATTGAATCTCTAAGAAACTAGTTTAAGAACAAAGTTCTGCTACACAATGCCAAGGTGTTGAGCCCTCGAGAATGATGTCTTTGGTGGTCCACCTAGCACCAAAGTGCCAGTACCCAATGCCACGATGCTCAATTCTCAAGTTAGTGTCTTATTTGCATTACTAGTACTATATTTCAATGCCACCATGCCCTCTTGAGTTATAAAGCCAATAAACCTATTTAAAATAGCATCATAGCACTACTTTTCTAGTATTGAGGTGCTAAATTCCACTATCAAACTTGGTTGTGTGAAACAAAATCTTCCATCCATTGGTCTTGGATTTGGGGTAAGAGTGAAGTGTGTTTTGCACCAAATATTATGAAACTTTGCATTCCTGAGGTGTTATATTTTCAAAATTTTAAATTTTCTCAAAAGTATTAAATTCTAAACACTGATGAAATAGCACTATGGCACTGAGTCATCAGGAATCTTGAACCTTAGAGTGCATCTAAAAATGCCAAGGCACTGATGTGTCAAAGCTGAGGTGCAAAGTCCTCTTGAAAATTAAACTATAGTCACTCACCTATTAGCACCATGATGTTAATATCTCAACACTGAGGCATTGAGCTTTCAAGGTAGTAAATCTTAGACGCTAAATGATAGCTCCAAGGTACTCATATTATAGCGTCGAGGTGTTGATCTCTTTAATATTAAGCCAAGTCAAATCTATGATGTCGTAGTGCTATCCATGTAGCATGAGGTGTTGAGTTCTTGGGTTTTGAACATATGTCTTTTAACTAACAATGACAAGGCACTAGTTTTCAAATTGAAGATGGTGAGCCCTCATATTACAAACTAAAATATTATTATTGCTAAAATATTCCATATAATAGAGATATAAATGAAGATATTTTATTAATACAAAATTTATTACACATAATAAATAAATAAAAGAAAAAAGAAAAAATAATAATAATATTGAAAACTAATATTCATATTCTCATTCTCCTCTTCTTCTTCATCTTTGCTCACATAAGTGATAATGAGGTGTTGTAGAAAAAAGCCTGACCTAGGCCCATATGAATGCCGCAATTTTTAAACTTATGAACAAGTGTTGTGTTAAACTCAACTTTTTTTGAAAATTTTTGTTGATTTTGAACTATATGGTGGTCAAATTCCATCTCGAGTTCCTACTATCGACTAGCTTCACTAACCCTTTTCCTTAAATTTAATATTTGTCCACCAATTTCATAAAGTTGCTTTTTTAGAGGATTTGGGTCTGGACTACTTGAGCTTTCTCACACCTCAATTCTTGAGCCAAATTCTTTAATTATTCTTTTAGTTAGGCGAGCCCTTGAATTAGGACTTCTTCATCAAACTTCCCTTGTGCTCCCACCACAACACATTAAGAATATAAGAGAGAACCATACCCTATAATATTACTACCTCTAAGCATATTACAAATAGAATTATAAATGATCTTTCTTACATTTATAGTAATGCCATAGTGGTCATTAACTTAGAAGAAATAAAATAATGCCATGCTTTGGCCTCAAAAATCATGTCAATGGCAGAAAAATTAATAATATTATCCTCCCCACTTTTCCTCTGAACATTAGAATTTTTCACCCTGAGTAAATTAATGATTTCATCAAAATTGGGATTATCATTATAACAAAAGAAATAGTGATCATTCACTACATCTTGTAAATTATAGTATGAGTTAATAGCAATACTATCAAAACTTACTAGTTTTCTTCAAACAAAAACTCTATTATTTTGATGCTCTTTCAAATTAATGGAGAATTCTCCCACCATGAAAAAAAATGCAAGAGCTATTGTCATAGGCCAGCTTCTCCCAACCTCATTCATTGATAATCCTCTCCACACTCCCACTCGGATTATAGAAGCTCTTCTTTGGGATGAGATGTTTGTGTAGAAGAGTGTAGCAATATCATTTTTCCACCTCTACACTAATGAACATATTAGTGTCACTGATAGCTACCCTCTTCTTGCTCTTGTTGACATATTTCATCGACATATGGGCTTTTCTAAAGTAGAATGCAATCTAAGAAGGGAAAGGGTAAGAAAACTCTAATAAAGGAACCAAGGCTTTAGAATGAAAATTTATAGCCTAGGGGTGTTATCTATAGACTGGACACAACATCACAACACTGATTTAACAATAATGAGGCACTATCTTGGTTTCAGATTTAGGACCTGTAAGGTGTACTACATGTGGCTGGTCACCTAGTCAAAATGGTTACTATGCCGATCAAAATGAACACTTATTATTATATATTATTATTAATTATGTAACCAACTAGAATTGAAAAGCGTGTCAGATAACGATGGAGTTTCATAGTGCTCTGACTCAATACCATGTTGCTAGTCAAAAGTTTTATCCTTTTTATAAATGTGTCTGTCAGCCTTTCTGAACTAACCTTTGATTGGTGCGGCAATGCCACATCATTAGCACCTTGGTGTTAGTCAACCAGTCAACCTAATCCTATTATTCAAAACTCAATGCCAAGGCACTATAGCGTCGGCCTTATAGCACCAAACCCTCATGTTTTAAGAGTTGAATTCCTATCTTATAATGCTATAGTGTTATTACTCAATTCAAAAGTGCCATTTTCATAGCATTGAGGTGCTACCAACACAGCACTTCGGTGTTATATCTCCAACCCCTCAACATTGAGCCTTTGAACCACAAATTAATCCTACTAATTTACTTGTTTTACATGTGAACACCTTACTGGCATTCCAAAGGGATGTAAGTCTAATTTATATGTTCACCATCCAAACAATCTATAAAATACTAGCACTCCAAAGGGATGTAAGTCTAATAGATTATTTTTCATTTGAATAATCTATAAAATATTAGCATTTCAATGGGATGTAAGTCTAATTTATATGTTCACCACGTGAACAATTTATAAAAATACTAACATCTCAAAGGGGTGTGTGTCCAATTTATACATTTGCCATGCAAATAATCTATAAAATATTGGCATTCCAAAGGGTTGTGAGTCAAATATGTATGTTCGCCATGTGAACAACCTATAAAATATTAACATTTTAAAGGGATGTAAGCCCAATCTATCCATTTTCCATGCAAACATTCCATATGACATTCCCATGGGATGTAAGCCCAATCTACTGCTTCACCATGCCAACAACCCTAAATTCTGGCTTTCCTATAAATGTAAGCCAAGTCTATCTACCTATTCACTATTCAAACATCTCTATACCACAACCCTTATACTAAAACCCTAGTCTACTCGACATATCTAAAATGAGGCAACCATGGCTACTAATCAGGCTCCCTAGACATTAGGGCTAATAGCCCTTTGATGTCGGTAAACTTGAACAAGATAGTCTTGGGATGATAGAACCATGGGTTCTTGATCAGGACTACCCTTTTATTTCCCTTATACATTCATTTAAACCATGTCACAACACTAATAGACATCAATTCATATCAAAGATATGTTTGTTTCTAACCTTAATCAAAAGTTCTCTCTTGCCATAGTAAGTGGGGTAATTAACTTGAATGCTTGCATTCAAAGAAGTAAAACCCAGATCTAAATAAACCCTAACATAATATTAAGGGAAATCTAGTTGAACATATTACTTTACCTCATAAAGAATATAATCCTACCAATCTCAATAAAGATGAAGGAAAGTTTCTAAAAAGATGTTTTTCCTTAGCAGTTAGATTTATGATGACTCCACTAAAGATTGCTTCTCTCTTCATCTCTAGTTGGAAAAATTAAGATATATTGCCATTATAGACTTAAATATTGAGTTATATTATTTTACAAGTTTAGATCTATGACCAAGTTTGAAACCTTTCAATGGTAAATTTCATAAACATGATGACTATCAAGTTAGTAAAGGGGTCTACTATTAGATTTCCTCGGGCTATAATCAACGCTAGTTCTATTGGAGCTACTCTCTAGTTTAGAATGATTTTTGTGGTTGTCCAGTTTCTATCTACACATATAACTGAGCATATCATTAAGGGAATTTGAATGCAGAATTTAATAAAGGAAGGGACGAATGATCATTCCAAGAGCCTAAGCCTAAATCATTAACCTCAAAGAGGAGTTCTATTTTTGATAGGATCTCAAAGATAATTCTGACAATGCCTGCTAAGGATAAGACAATCGTTAAAAAGCCTAAGTTGAAATCTATCATCATTAATCCACTTAGCAATACATCAAGGGAACATATTATCCTATAAAATGCTGCTTTTACTTTATGCAAACATGATCATGAAGCATCTTCCGTGAGCACCAAAATATCTAGAGAGCTAATCAAATATAATGTTGGTCACAAGCTACTTGGATTGCCCATTCATCTTGAATAGTATGAACCAGGTGGAAGCAAACATACCCACCAATAACAACTTCAAGCCACTCTTATGGGTCAAAAGGAATAGCTAGAAGAGCTAAAAGAAGTCTTTCTAGGATGAACATACACATCCCATGTCATAGAATACACCACAAAAGAGGAAACCATCTCTCCAATATCTATAAAGTATTATTGATGCATTAAAAGTAGAAACCTTCAAAAAGAATTAAAATGTTTGTGAGGCGTCCAACCTAACAAATTTCTACTTAAAGTGAGAGGGAATATTAAAAAAAAGAAATGCTCTTTGAGTGAAACTCATAGGGGTTTAATGTTTGGTAAACATTGATAATGAGCCCTTCAATAAATTTCTAAGTGGCCAATTGTTAAAAAGGTCATCAACCTCCATGAAAAAAAAAAGTAATATAATTTATCAGTGAATAGGAAGAGTGTGACATCTAAGATGCATTCTAGAGATCCACCACTAGAAAGTCCCAATCAATTTGGGTATCTAAAGATTCCCAAGTCATCAAAGATAAAATGACTCAATATAAGTGAACTAAACCGATGATGAAAAAGTTGAAACATCTATTATTAACTAGATACATTAGTCTAAAAAACTTAGCTAATTTGGATTATGACATAGATACATAGATAACTCTTTTAGGAAGATAAGATTTCTTAATAAATGAACAACAACAAATCTCGACCTTCCAAAATAATGAAGATATTGATTGTATAAAAGTCAAAGTTGTTCACATGGTAGATACACATTTACAAAATAGAAACATGAAACCTGAGCAGTCAAATGAGGACAACATTAGGAAAACCCAAATCATCAAGAACTTGGAGGTAAAGAAACTAGAAGTTGAAATAACTCATGAACTAACTGAAATTGTAATAAGATTACAATGACAAATGGGTTTTAAACTCCAAAGAAGAGACCAAGAAATCACTCATAATAACTCAATGAAATAAATGGGCTAATGAATGAGCAATTTGGTTAACTTAAATTCATGGCAATTGTAATGCAGCAAATACCTCCAAGGAATCCTCCATAACTAATCAATCCAACAGTTAAAAGTGGAGGCATACAATATACTATGCCCAACTTGCCAATAGCTTCAACACAAAGGCAAGAGACACAAGGAGAAGTTACATTAAATTCTTATCAAGAAGTTGATGTCATTACCATGTCCCAAGTAGAAGATCTCATCAGCCAGAAAATCAAAACAGTCATTACTCCAGAGACAGTTAAACTGTTAGTTGGAAAGGCTGACCATAATCAGCACAATATCTTAAAGGGTACATCATGCCAAAATTCAAAATTCAACACTTTTTCAAGCACATAAAATCCATGATAGCATTTGGCCTACTTTAAAGCCACTTATTGAAATACTAGAGGGAATGAAGCCTTATTGCTATGATAATTTGTTAGCAGTCTTACTTACATAGCCTTCGAGTAGTATGTTGAGTTACCCAACAACTCAATAAAACCTTCACCAAGTTAGAAACACTTTTCATCTGAGAATTGGGTCAAAGAAAGTAATGATAGCAGATCTCACATTGGAAAATAGATGAAAGTTTTAGAATACATTACAAGATAGAGAAATCTAAGCATAAAATATGACATGACTCACAAAAACATGTAGAACTCTAATGGGAAACATTGATGATCAAAATATCTAGCTATGGCTATGATTAATATATTACAAGAATTATTAGAATGTGTTGCCAAGTTCAAAAGGCTCCCAAGTAAAAATCTCTTAACACCAACTATAATAATCTCTTTAAGAATCAATCTAAGTTGCACAATTCAAAGAAGAATAACATGAATAAACATTCACATTCAATTGATAAAAGGAAAATGGAACCGACAATCAGACTAGCATTGATAGAAGAAAAGGCCAACCCCACATGAGAAGATGGCCAAGCAGTACTCATTCAGAAGAGAATGTATTCCAAAGATCTTTTAACATGCCTTAAAATTATGATTATAATTGCTAGAGCCACATTGGCCAGACCAAGTAGACAAAGTTGTTGATCCCAACTATTATTCATTTCATAAACTTATAAGTCTTTATTGAAGATTATTTTATCTTCAAATATTGGTAGAAAAGAGCTATTGAAACATGGAACTCACCTTATCAAACAATGTAATATGGTACATCCTAAAAGGAAAAAAGTAAATATTGTTACAACACCGAATCAAAAATGTAAAAGATAAAGACACCATGCCAGCTGGAACTTAGAATATAAATGATGATAAGGGCAAAGCTCCATAAACACAAGGAGAAGAAGAAGGTGGCTAGGAAACATTTATCTCAAAGAAAACTAAAAAATTGATTAACATTCTTTTAGCCATAGAAGATATCTGATGGAAGAGTTTCTTAGAGCTTCAAATAGATCCAAGAAGACTCATCCCCGATGGGGGCAATTTTTATATAATAGAAAGAAGTAGATAAAAATTAATTAGTCTTCTTTGTCAAAGCTTTGTAAGTCAAAAAAATTGAGAAAATCTAGAAAACCAAAGTCTAAAATATAAAAAATGATTAACTCTTTAGAAGTGTATGAATAATCTCTTATAAGGCTAGTTAAACCAGGAGTATAAATGCATCACTTACAGCTTAACACACAAAATATTGAGGAAGAGGTTTTAAAAGAAATGTGTCAAGTCATAAACATGCATAAAAATTCTATTCTCCAATCCCAAAGAGAAGCATATTATTTGATTGTAACTTCAACTAATTTGATGAAGAGCTATGTTACCCTAAAGAAATCCTATCAAAAGGAAAGTTAAATTAGGCTCAAAGAAGTTATGTCTAAGCAATAGCGGCTGAGAATCTTAAATAACTCTAAACATTTTGAAGAAATGTAGAGTTTAGAACTTCTTTTGATAAAGAAGATTAGACAAAAAAGGTAACTCAAGTTTAATTAAGTGAAAATTTAATTTCTCCACCTCCACAATGGAAAGCCAATGATAAAGGCAAAATAAATTCAAATTGATGAAAATGTCTTACCTCCACCACCGCTAAACCTCAAAGTCTACCAAAATAAGTGTAGACTATAATTTTAATTAGGCAAGCTCTTGCTTATTAGTATCTATGATGCTCTCATGTTATCCAAAGAATTCATGAGACATTAATTAAAACCTTATAAAATCAGATAATATGAAGCATTCTTTGCTAAAAGGGGATGAAAGAGGACTTAACCTCTCAAAATAGTAATCATCACATTCAGTGATGACGGCCTATTGTAAGGGATAGCTAAGCATAATTGACCCCTTCATGTCATAGTTGAAAGTAATTAAACCTGCATAAAAAGGATATTGATCGACCTAGGAACTTTGGTCAATCTCTTAACAATCAAGACACTCAAAGCATTAGCTTTAGATGCTCGCTATCTAGATAAAAATATAATATTCCTGTAAAGATTTAATGACTAAAAATAACAAACCATAGGATCCATTGTCCTACCTTTATACTTTGAGGAACTATATACAGAAGCTAAATTTCATGTGATTGAGGCCAAAATTGCTTACAAAATGGTCCTTGGTTGGCTGTGGATTCATGAGTACCACATAGTACCTTCAATTCTCCATCAATGTATGAAGTATATTCAAAATGGTGAGGAATATCAAATTGATGGTCACATGAATCCATTCTTGATACATAAGATCAAGATCTATGATGATGCCAAGTACTTCATGTCTAAGAAAGTCAATTCCCAAAAGCAAGTGGCTCTACCTATCAAGCTAATGCTGAAGGGCAATAATTCAAAAGGTAAAAGTACCAATGAATTAAAACAACCCAAGGTAAATCCTCACCTTGGCAGTGATATTGAGGATGATGAAGAGGATTTAGTACTTTATCAACCTAAGAAAGCCTCAACTAGCCAAAATAAAGAGCAAGCTAGTATTAGTAATGTGGCAAAATAATTAGAGAAAACTCATATTTCTCTAATAAGGATACTCGAATCCCAAATTTCTAGCAATGCTATGAAAATACTATAATACCAAGGGCACATGTAAAAGCCTTAACAAATTTAAGGAAAGAGAAAATAGAATAGTTGAAAACTTTTTATGTTCCTCTTAGAAAAGGTAACAAGGAATGCGAGATAATTTTCTACAAAATTGAAGAGAGAACCGCAAAGCCCACAAAAGAACTATGCGAAGAAGATTATTTTGAGGAAGAATATGTTTCAATTATTATTCTTAATACTTCTCGCCAACCCTAAAGAAGCTAGTTAAGAATAATATTGAACTTACACAAAAATATACAAGCTCTATTGTTCAAAAGGCTTTCACAAAGGGATGGCATCCAAAATTCCATAAGATATGGAAAATTCACCACATGGGGATTGAGATATATTCCTTTAACATTTCTCACAATAAGCTCATGCTATGCCATATCTTACAAAGAAGACGTTCATTTGGAAACTATAGATGAATGAAAGGATGTTTTACATGAAAATGGGAATGTACTTGAAGGTGAATTAATAATTGACCATAAAGAGTCTCTGAGAGAATTTGAAGAAGGAAATCAAGCCACCATTGATGAACTTTAGAAAATCAACCTAGGTACTGAAGAATGACCTAGGCTAACCTTTGTTAGTGCCAACCTCACATCAAAAAAATTAGAGGAGCTAAAAGCACTACTCTATGAATACAAAGACTATTTTGCATGGAATTACAGTGAAATACTTGGCTTATCACTAGATGTAACTATTCATAAGCTTGTCATTAAACCCAATGTATAGCCTATAAAGCAAGCATCAAGGTCAATGCAATTAAAAATTGAAGATCAAGTAATTGTTGAAACTAAAAAGCTCATTGAAGTAGGATTCATCTGAAGAGAAGTATGCTTGTGGATTGCTAATATTGTCCTAATAAAGAAAAAATGAGTAAATATATATCTGCATTGATAACATAACTCATGGTAGACAACACATCATACTATGATATGTTTCCTTCATGGATGGTTCATTTGGATATAACTAAATTCAAATGGCTCAAGAAGATGGAAAATATTCATCCTTCACACCAATTGGCATATATTGCTACAAAGTAATGCCATTTGACTTGAAAATTATCATTGCTACATATCAAAGGTAAATGAATGACCTGCATCTTCAATGACCTCATACATAAATATGTGGAATGTTATGTCAATAACTTGGTTGCCAATTGCAAAAATCAAAGCGAGCACATAAGCGATTTAAGAGTTATATTCAATAAAATTTGAAGTTTTAGCTTAAAGATGAATTTGTTGAAATGTGCTTTTGGTGTGACTTATGGAAAACTCTTAAGCTTTATTGTGCATCATAGAGGAATCAAAATTGATCTCTCTAAAATAAAAGCAATAATAGAAATGCCATCAACTAAGACTTTGAAGCAACTTCGTTAACTATAAGGCAAATTGAAATTGCAATAAGAGGTTCATTTCTTATCTTTCAAGGAGATGCTAACCTTTCACTTGATTAATAAAAATGATTTTTATATGGGAAGATACTTATCAAGTAATTGATACCATAAAATAATATTTATTACATTCCATAATTTTGGTAGCACTAATAATAAGAAAGACATTGATAATGTATTCACCATAGAAGAATCATTATGAGCTTTGTTAGCTCAAAGTAATGAAGAATGGAAGGAAAATGCTCTATATTATATAAGTCAATATCGATGGGACAAAATAAGATATTCTCTTATTGAAAAGCAATGTCTAGCATGAATATTTGCTACTCAAAAACTGTGGCACTATATGTTATCCTATAAAACAACCTTGATATCTAAAGTAGACCCTATTAAATTCTTAATGACTAGACCTACTTTAACTAGTCACTTAGCTAAATGGACAGTCCTATTACTTCAATTTGATATAACATATGTCACATAAAAGGCTCTAAAAGGAAAAGTTTTGATTGACTTTCTAGCTGCTCATCCCTTAGAGCAAACTCATCACTCATAATGAATTTCGATGAATAAATCTTTGAAGCAAAAAAGCTCAACAATCATCATAATGGGAGCTCTACTTTAATGGGGCTTCATCAATAATGCTAGCTAACCACTCAATTTACCTACAATACATGTCAAAATTGGTTTAATATTTGTCAGACCATAAGGTGGTAATCTCCGATATTCATAGTTTGATTGAACCTTGAACAAACAATAAAGCTAAATACAAAGCATTAATTCTGGGTCTAGAGCTAACAATTAACATGAAAATTAAGAAGCTTCATATTTATGAAGATTCTTAACAAACAATTTGATAAATAATTGACACTTTCAAGATAAAAAAATTTGAATTGGCACTTTATCATAAGCATGTCTTGGAGCTTCTAAAATAATCCTTGAAGTAATAATTAGCTAACTTGGCTAAAGAAATGATAGACCCAAAGAGAGTTAATTATAATAGTCCAAAGTAGGTTAGCATTAGCACCAACCCTCTTACAAGTCTTTAAAGCTAAAGAAAATTGAGAGATTTTAATGATACCATTTATCACCTATCTTAAAGGTGGTGGATTGCTAAAAGATAAATCAAAGGCTCATCAAATTTCATAAAGAGCACTATGATATGCTATTGTGAATGATACATTATATCGGTGCTCATTTGACCAAATGTGGTTATGATGTCTAGGACTAGATGAAGCAAAGATGGTGATGTTTGAAGCTCATAAATGATTATGTGGTGCACACCAATCTGGTCCTAAACTAAAAATACAAATCAAATGAATGAGATACTATTGACCCAGCATGGTTTAAGACTACATTGAGCATGCTAAAAGATGTCATCAGTGTCAAATACATGCAGACACTTTACATAGACCTCCTAGTGCCTTACATCCAATAGTGGTATTATGGCCATTTGAAAGTTGGGGAACCAATATAATTATTCCAATTGATCCTCTATCATATAGGGATATCATTTTATTTTAGCTATCATTGATTACTTCTCCAAATGGGAAGCAATTCCATTAAAAGAAGTTAAAGTAGACAATGAAGTGAAATTTTTTTCAGATCATATCATCTATCAATTTATTGTACCTTAAAAATTATATCCAATAATGCCGCTTCAAAAATGCCAAAATCTGTCACTTCATTGAGAAATACATAATATATTGGCAATATTCTTCAATATACAATCCAAGAGCCAATGGTCTTGTATAAACATTCAATAAAATATTAGTTAAACTTCTAAAAAAAGATTCTCTTTAAAAATAAAAGAAAATAGAATGATAAATTAAAAGAGGCCTTTTGGACATACCATAATACACAGAAAACTACTAACAAAACACATACTCATAGTCTTCTAATCAAAAGCAATTATGGGAAAAAATTGTGACACCACATAGACTTTAGAAATTTTTTATTTAGGTAATCAAATTTATCATTAAGAAATAAACACATTATCTCAAAGGATAAGCATGTTATCATATGATGGATTTGATTACTTAAATAAAGAATCCTAAGGTTAATGGGTCTTTTAAAATTCCAGAGATTCTTCCCTTGAACTACATGGATAAGTAGGATAAGGTTTATTTTATACAAGGATTATAGTTCCTATAAGGGAAAGCCCCTATAGTTAATTACATCTTCTGAGGATCTCTTCTAAGAATACTTTAGATTAAAGAAATAGGCTCTTATTTTTGTGGATATCAAAGTTGGGTCCAAAGGATGGTTAAATTGGAATTTTAAAAGGGAACAATTCAAAAGGGGAAGAACATTTTTAGGCTAATTTGGACAAAGTAGAAAATATATATAGATACTAGGATGCCTAGTAGGCATTTCATTGGGCTTTATATTTTAAGATTGAATTTATTAAGAATTGGATTGATATTTTACTGAAAATCTAGGACTTAGATTCTAACAGTATTAGACTTTAAAAATTCTTAGGGTTGAAAACTTATTCCTAGAAGGATGCTTTAGAACCAAAGTCTACAAGTGCTTTTAACACAAATCAAAGGCTTGACCTAGTTCAACTTTAAGGAATCATTAGCTCTTTCTCTCACTTGAGGAAAAGAACCTATCTATGTCTCTTCTAGACTTATCACCCACCTGGAAGGGTTGCCAATTAACACCACTTAAGCAAATTTTTAAATCTATGATGCTAGTTTTATGTATGATAGATGGTTGTGCTATTACATTTTAAGAATGAATCTAGGAACCTAAACTCACTCTCTAATCCCTAAGAGCATGTTAGGTATGATATGCACCTAACTAATATAACAATTTTCACTTTTTAAAAATTTTGACTTAAAATTTATTTAAGGCCTTCTGGGTATGCAATTTATGCCTATAATAAGATGCAGTTAGAAGCGGTCATGGGCCAAATCAAAATAAGAAGGCACACTTTCCTAAGAAGGTGATCATCTTCAAAGGTCGATTCCCCACAATGGGTGAAGTGCCCAATTCAAAGATTTTGAACAATATGCTAGCATGGTTTGCAAAAGTTAATTATTTATAGTTGCTTTTAAGTTGCACCTTGGGCTTTAATTTATGTGTGAAGTTTCAAATTTTTTATTTTTTATTTAAGTTATTTAGATTTAAGTTAGGTAAAAAATTAAGTTGGATAAAAAATTTATTTTTCTTAAGATCCTAATGTCCAGACATTCATCATCATAAAGACATAGCACTGAAAAAAAAATCTAAAAAATAGGCAATTTCTATTACACGCCCTAAATAAATCAAACCAAATTTAATTAATAAGAATAGGTCACTGTGACCAGGTACTACCGTACACCCGAGAAGAAAGAGAAAAATTGGAAACCAAGCTTTGCCTTTATATAGCCAGACCCAAAACTAAAAGTGCAGATCAATGGGGGGCCTTCTTTCAAAATCGTCTCTTTCTTTAGGGACCTCCACTAAGTTGATAGGGGACCTCTACACCCATCTTTTGGTAGGGTCGGCTCCAATTATACTGTACACTATAGATCTAAGCTCAAATTAAATTTAAAATTCTAAAACTAAAATTCCTAAATCTTGCAAAATAAACATTAAGAAATACAAACAACACTCCAAAAATTTTATTTGCAAAAATATGAGCTTAATATTAGTTGTTTGCCAAGCCCACTTACCCTATTGGGCTATCCTTAGGAACTTAAGCATACCTACAAGAAAATAACATTTATATAATTTTTCATTATAGCAGCCCCTTTTAACACAACCCCTATAGAAAATAATATTAGGGTAAAAAGAATGTCCTACCATCCAGTCTAAAATAATACACCACAAAATAAGATAAACATTTCACATCACATCACAAAACATCAGAGATCGACCTAACCTAAGTCTAGCGTGAGTAACTTAATAATCTAGTGTGTGAAGAAAAATGAGCTTGTAGGTATGATTTTACTAGGCATTTTAGGTTCAAGTTTTAATTTATTTTTAAAATTTTAATTATTTTATCATTAAATGGTTTCAATTTAGATGATTTAATAAGTTTGTGATTTTTGTTTCTAATTTTAAGTTCATTTTATATTAGAATGAAGTTTAAGTTTTAATGAATGAAGAATAAAATAAATTTCACTTTACCCCTCCTATTCAACATCTTAAATCCAAATAAAATAAGTCTTCACCTAAAGTAAAAGATTCATTCTAAGGGTCAAGCTAAAACTTTAGGTATCTTTAAATTCATTTGAGTTTGATTTATTTTTATTATTATTTTAATAATATTTGGAAATTTGATTTAAGATTTATTCCTCTTTCATTTCTCTTGATTTAATTAAACATTGCTTATTTTGGTTATGATTTTTATTTATAATCTTTGATTAAGATTTAATATGTTTTTTAAAATCTTTATAAGAAATTTAATATTCATGTTATTATGATTTAGTTTGATTTAATTTTCATTTTCAGGTTAGATTTTAATTCATTTGTATCTGATGTTGTTTAGATTATGTTGTATAGGTTAATTTCATATTTAATCTTTTTCATTTGGTTCATTATTCATTTATTTTTAAATTTTTTTATTTTTCATTTAATTTGGATTGATCTTGTTTATTCATTTCATTAATGTTTATGTTCATTTAATTCATTTAAGGATTTATGAGATTTCAGTGAGTTTTAATAATATTTTAAACTCATTAAAGGTTATTATGATGATTTATGTCAATTTAAAATTTTCCCATAATTTTATGATATTAATATTAATTAATTGCAACAAATTAAGGTTTATAGCTTGAAAATTTCATATCTATGGATTTACTTTCCAATAAATCTTGAAAACTTTATGTGAGGTGTGTTTTAACCTTAATATCATTTCTCTAAAGTTTCAAATTAATTTGATTGACAGTTTGAGTTTTATTTAAGTTTGATTATTTTCATTTAAACTCAAATTAACCCCAAATTACCGAATAACATTAGGGATTTTGGGTTTAATAGATTCTCCTCACTGAGATAAGTCCATAAAGGCCTTATTTGCATTTTTGGGTTGAGTATTTTATTTTTTATGATTTTTTAGTTTTTAATATTTTAATATCTTAAATCTAGAAAAACCTAGATTTCTATTTTGTATCAATGCCATGGCCGCTTTACATGGTGGCGATTGACCCACAGGATCCAAGCATTATTTCGACGACTATATGTGGTTTGATTTAGAATATAGGAGATTTAATCAGATGGTCTGACTAAATCATGGTCATCCATTCCTAATAGAAGAAATAGAGGATGAAGATTACATGTCTCCCTCAACAACTGTGAGAATCGAGCGACTTTTCGCAGCTAATCGCTGGCGATCTACGTAATGAAATCTCAAGATTTTGATTGCTGAACAATCAGGGTATGATTTAGAATGGATTTATATGGCTTGATCGATCCTATGATCTACTTCACTTCATAAATGGCCAACATCAAATACAAAAGAGGTCAATTTTGGGTATACCTTGCTAGCATGGGATCTCGATGGTGATTTGGATTTCAAAAACACTCAAGAAAGTGAAATGAAGCCTTTTGAGAAAGAAACAAGATTTATGTAGAGATGGATGTCCACCGTGACTCATCAAACCTCTTGAGCTGATTTGGACATTCTTAACATGCTTAATCTTGGCTTCAATTCACTTAAACTCATCTTAGAATGAGTTTAGATGTGTTCCAAGGTGATTAGCCTAGGTTCATGTTCAAATACTTTAAATTATGCCACTTAGGCATTTTCCCTTTGGACTTGGCATAGCTTCTTCCATTTGATGGATTGATGCTAGATTTAAGCTTCATGTTCATTTTATCATATATAATGTTTCTAATTAGTGGGCTTCATGAAATTTAGAGTTAGTTGCTTGCTTATTTCAACACTTAACCCATTATGGTTAAATGGATTTTGTTAAATCCAATTGAGTCAAATGACCTTCTTGACTCAATCATAATGTATTTAACTTTCAACTATATTAATCCAAGTATTTTGAATGATTTAGGTCAATTGAATTTCATTTATTTTTGTTTTAAAACCCACTTTGGCCCAATTTGGGCTTAATAAGTTTATATGGGTCTAATTGAGTCAAATGACCATATTACTAAAATTAATCCCAATAATTGGTTAATTTATGTTTAATAATAATTTTTAATAATTTT